>VZSE01004455.1:45700-56640 GCA_013398275.1 Promerops cafer | reverse complement strand
GCAGCGGCAGGAGGAGGCAGCGGGCGGAGCGCGGCCGGGGCCGGGGCGCGGGCGGCCGGCTCGGGATGGTGCTCCTGCCCCTCTGGCTAGTGGCAGCCGCGCTCCTGGGGGCCCGCGCTGCGCCCGGCCGGCAGGTGAGTCAGGGAGCGAGGGAGGGAGCGCGGGGACCCCTGCCCTCCCTGCCCTCCGCGCTGTCCCACGGGCTCCCCCCTCGTCCCCCCTCTGCCCCGGGGTCTGCGCGCGGTACCGGCCCGGGGCGAGGAGAGGCTGAGATGGACGGGCGGCTCTCCGCTCTCTGCTGCGCTGCAGACCGCGGCATCCAAGCAGCCTGGAACCGGACACGGCATCCTCGGCCCGGGCTGGATCCTGCAGCGGCAGCCCCTGGTTCCCTTCCCTCTGGATCCTATGCCCTTAGGTCCCCTAACCCTGGCAAGAGCAAGTACCAAGCCGGCAGTGAGCTGACCGTGACATCGGATCACTGCCACCGTCCCTGCGGTCACTGTGGTCCAGTTGGCTTTCCCATTCTCTAGCCTAGATACAAAGAGCTGTCAGCTCACTGCCTCCTCTCTGCCCCAGCGCCCGTGCTTCTTGGAGCTCATCGCTTTCCTGCTGTTAAATCCCTGCTCTGGCCACCGAACTTACTTTTTGGCACAGTGTCACAACGTATAGAACGGGTCATTCAGAATCAGGATTGCTTAGCAGCTCTATTCATGTTAAACTTGCTATGGTCTCCGTTAGTATATTGGTGGGACCAGCTGTTTCTTCAGTTAAGGAAGAACTGCCATCCCTGGAAACCAAATGAAGAAACATATAAAATAGTACTGCACAGAGCAAGTGATTTTTCAGCCTTCTGCCATTCCCCATTGCATAGTAATTACACTAACAACTTTGTACATGTGTTTCTTCTCTCTTCTGCAGGCTGGTAAAGAACAGCAGATCCAAATAGGTAAGTCTTTTTAGCTATTATTCCTGCTATCAAAACAGAAATAAAAGAAGTGAGCTCAAAGACTATTTATTTCTGGAGAAACGATCTGTATGCAGGCAAGCATTCCCTGTGCACCCCCCACCACTGCCACCCAGAAGCATTTGTAGCTGTAGTGACGTGGCACGGCTCGAATTTTTATGCCCTCTCGTGCTGTGGTTTTGCATCTTTGTGTGTCTGTGCTTCCCTTCTGAAATACAAACCAATCGAAGTTATAAAACCTGTAGCTGGTCCCTCTTGCCTTGTAAACTGATGGACCTGGGTGAGAAGGTGCTGTGCAGCGAGTTCAGAGTCAGTGGCACATGAGGGGGCTGAAGGGAAATGTGCCTCTGTGTGCCCATGGGGTGCTTCTTACTGAGACTTCAGCCTCTGGGACTCTTCCCAAAGACAGGAAGCTTCCTTTAACGGGGAGGATACACCCCCAGTTTAAATTTCAGGGGATCTGTGCTCGTTTAGAGCAACTGGCAGTTGGGTGCTCCACAGGATGGAAGAGGTAGTGGAAGGATGTGGAAGCTGGCATTCCCAGGGCATTAGTGGCAGGGGATGCCATTCTGTGTGCTCCTACCCTTACCCAGGGTGAAATGAGTCTTTTACCATGCTGGCACTGAGTGCGTGTCCCTGCACACGAGTGCTCTCTGGAGCTCTTCTGCAGGGGGAGTGGACCCCAGGCAGTTCTGCTCCCAGCTGCCGTTGCACCTCCAGCCCTGAGGTTCTGGTTCAGCTTTTGTTCAGAAAAGAATTTCAGGCATTTCTGTGAATTTTGGAGGTCTTGTCTCAACTTCAGTTCTGGCACTTTGAGCTTCTGGGCTTAGGTTGGTGATCAGTGAGTAATGGGAACAGAGGCAGCGAGGTACATTTAAAGCTAATTGGCAAACAGAGGGTTTTTCCAACAGTATGCTGAGCCTGTCTTTTATTTCTAGTCCTTTCCATGAGAAATGGATTGTATTTGAATTTCAGAAACCATAAGCTATATAGGAATGTGTCTTTTAAGTTACACAGTACATCAGGCAAAATTCCTGAATCTGGAAAATAACTTTTTGTCCTTTAATGTCTTCCTTTCTTCCACAGCCCTGGCACTGCTGTAGTCAGGAACATTTGGGGCTGAATTTGATCCTGTAAATTCTGATTCAAAAAGTACAGAACCATAGAATCCTAAAATGGTTTGGGTTGGAAGGGACTTGCACAGTCATCTCATTCCAAACCCCCTGCCATGGGCAATGACACCTTTCACTATCCCAGGTTGCTCCAAGGCCCTTTCAACCTGGCCCCATTCCAGGGATGAGGCAGCTGCAACTTCAAACTGTGGCTTACTCAGTTGAGAGCTGTAATGACTTGGAGGTAAAACCTGCACTGGAATTGCCTGCAGATGCACTGTCCTACTTCTGAGTCCCCACAAAGTATCACTGTGCATTGGTGGTGTGTATTTTGAGTTGGCCCAGGGCTGGCTGCTGTCAGCAGCTGATCTTTTCATGTAGCCTGAAAAGTCACCGAGGGAAATTAAGGCACCTAGGGGTTTATTTTTGTTAAGTATCATCACAGGCTGCAGTACAGGGATAGCAAGTTAGCACACTTCATTACCTGCATTCATGCACAATGTGCTGCAGTGCCTGGGAGCTGCCAGGAGAAAGTCGTTCTGTGTCACTCAGCCTGAAGGTGCTGATGCTGTGCTGCACCTTTGCCTCCCACACAGCAGAGCTCTGTCCCTGCTCAGTGCCACTTCTGGAGGAAACCTGTGACACAACTGTGCTGGGCCCCACTGCCTGCAGGAAGCACCTGCAGAGCACCTGGAGCTGTGCAGAGGCTGCAGAAACCACCACACCGACCATCTCTTGAGCTGTCTGTATCCCTGGGGCAGGTGACAGTGAAGTAGAGGAATGAGAACGCCAGAGGGGTGTCCCACATGAGCCTCTCTCCTTGCAGCCCCTTGCTTTCATTCATCCAGCTTACAGTGTCCAGATCCCACACAGCCTCATCCCTTTTCAGGTGCAGAGCTGAGTGGGAATTCTCAAGGGATCTGTCCCCCTTTCTTGTCTTGTTTCTTTCTGGGCATTCCTGCCACCTAAAGGCAGCCAAACAGAGAGCAAATGATAGTTCTCGAGTGACCCAGGTTGTGGAGAGGGACCAAAACTGCTCTGTTGTTTCTGGAAGCCACCAGCCAACCATGAAGCAGAAAAGGGTGATGCCAAAACCCCTGCTGGGCTTGTCCAGTTGTCTCCACAGCATCTTCTCTTATTAAGCATCACCTTGCTGAGTGACCAGAACAGCTCTGTGCTCATCCCAGTGTGCTTATCTGTGGGATCTCCCAGAACGTGGCACAGTCTCTTTGTGGAAACGCTGTCCCCTTCACCCTTCCAGCAGCAGGTAACTGGTTTTTCTCCAGTGCTTCCACTGCAGAGCTGGATGTCTGCCATCCAGCAGTTTAGTTGTGTCACAGCTTGTGAATTCCGGGCAGAAAATTCCATGGTGGTGCTCTGGAGATGTGACCTTAGATCCAGCCCTTTTGCTGAGGTACCTGAGCTTCCTGGCCCTCGAGCCACATGCACACACATCTTCCAGTGGGGATTGCTGGTCATCCCGTCGTGTCCTTAGGGAGTGGCCTGGGACTCAGCAGCAGAACCCTGTGCAGGGGCCATGTGCGTGGGATGTCACCAGGAGTCCCCCACATTTCTTTTCTTGGGTAGTTTGGTTTAAACATAGAAAAATAATTTTAACTTTGAGAAATTCTTCCTTTTCCACTGATGCCACTGATTTCCGCATAGAGCGTGCCTTTGAAATCTTCTCAAGTGGGTGTTGAGGCATTTGGCATTCTGCAGTGGACAGCCACCTAAAGGATTTTTGATCATTGTATTTCACAGAATCTTATGTCTAAAAAATACTGGTTTTCCAAGTGTAGGTGATAAAAAAAGTTTAGGATTTTTGAACCTCCCCTGACCACAGCTGTTGTGCAGTGCAGAGACAGCTCTTGTGAGCCAGTGGTGTTAATTCTGCAGTTTCACGAGGTTCTGAAGGGAAAGAAAGCCCGGACAGCTCTCTTCAGAGGCATTCTCTAGCTAATTATGTTTTGGCACACAATGAAAGAATGTGATCTTCCTTCTTAAGTGCTTCCTTTCAACCTAAACATTGTGCAACTGGAGCAGCATTTTACGGCCGGATTTAAAAAAAAATGAAGAAAATTTACAGTTTAGTGCTTTTCCTCTTGCTCTGATCAGCACTGTCAGCTTTGAATTAGCAGAGCAGATCGACTCTGAAACTTTAGCTTAGGAAAGGGATCACCTACAGCTGGGATAGCATTTCCTCAGAGCGTGCAGTTTGTGGAAAAAGGGTAATGTAAGTCAGCAGAGGAGTTCAGATGTCTTTGGGATTCAGTCATGTCCCATTTAATTTTAATTGCCTTTGAACAAAAGGCATTTCCTCTTCTAGCTCAGCATTTACAGACTCTGGAAAAGGCTTTCGCTGACTCAAAACCTTGACAGTTCTTATTTTCCACCCTTTGTTCCTACCTTCTTGGGGCTAGCTGGCTGCTCTTATTAGCAAAATAGCTGGGTTTTTTTCCCCCAGCCTGTGGAGATGTGGGAATTCTGCTGCGAGATGTGCAGAGCGGTTTCTCAGCCGTGCGGTGAGCACAGAATTTGATCACCAGACTGTGGTCTCTGGCACTGAACGTCCTGCTTTAAAGAACAAAGAAAAGCCACGAGGAATCTCAGCGAGGTAGAAGGTGGAATGTCAGCCTGGGAATGAAATCCCAGTGTTGAAGCCCTGGGAATGTGAGGATCTATGTTTTTACTTTGACCCAGTTAGAATGTACAGCCCAGCAGCTCCGTCTCCTGGGCGTGGCCTGGTGTCTAATTAATAAAAATGACTTGAGAGTTTTAATTTGGTCCCTTCTCTAAGGAGACAGATTAAAAATCCTGGCTCAGAATTCCCAGTGTTTAAAATGGGAATTATCCTAAGGATAATGGCCTAATTAGGATGCCAGTTTTAGAAGCTGATCTTGTGGGTGTATGGCAAAATGGGTGGAGTTGGCTGCTGCTGAAACCCACCGTGTGGCTGCTGGCTGTAGGATGTGGGCTATCAATGGGCTTGGAAATGACTTTTCACATTCCTGGGATATAGAATTTGTACAGTAAGGTATTTATAGTGCAAGAATTTACGTGTGTGCATCCTTCTAGTACCATACATTGTTTTTCTGTCAGATTCCTCAGTAGCTGGCTGGAAGAATATTAAAAACAGTTCTGTGAAGTCATTAGGAACATTTTCCTGCTGAAGTTACTTGTTGAATGCGTGAGTCTCTTAAAACCAGCAGCCCTTGCTACCAGGAGGGAGGAACTGGCTACTGAGCTTTTTCCTCTACTGATTCTCATATCAAGTGTGATGCACCCTGGGAGCAGGTGAAATTTAGCTCACTTAATTAAGTAGATTTATTTGAGGAATTCTCAGTGGGACTTGGTGCTAACATCGGAGCTATCCAATCTTGAAGCTTTTTGAATGAAATTGTCAGTAATACCACTCTGATACTGCTTTCACCAGCTCTCCCAGGAAGAAGGGAGTAGGGAATAACTATTTTTGTGCAAGATGTCTTTTTAACTCTCACGTAGTCAAATACACAGGCTTAGACTTGGGCCTTGGACCCATTTGGAGCAGTGGTGTGCCTCACAGCTTGACCTGGGCCTTCCCTTACAGCCTGAAAATCGGCCACCCAATATCCTGATTGCTGCCACATTGCAGAGGTCTCACTGAAAAGATAGACTCATTTGAATGGATTTGTTTCCCAGTGGTGTGAAATTACTTGAAAACATGTTGCCTTAGCTGAGGGTTGTGCCATTGAGCTTCTCCAGGATTACAAACAATGTGGCTTTGCTGGGTTTATGGCTTCTCTCAGCTGCACTAAAGTGCAAGATTTAGGGTCAAATTTGTGCAGAGCTGTGTTGGGTTTTTTAATAATCAGATTCTCTCATTGTTTTTGATCTCTGTTACTCAGAGCAAAGGCAACAGCAAGTTGCTAGGTAAGGGGATTTGTAGAGGGAAAAGTTTCTGCCTTGACCAATGCTGATGTGGATTAATTTATCAGCAGCATGTGATCTGCTGGATTTTTTTCTGTGTTACTATTTCCTGAGAAATCTGTGTGCAAATTGTGCTTATAACCAAGCTTGGCACTTCATTTTCAAAAGTTTGATGGAAGTCCTGTTAGAGAAGCAAGTTCTGTGTCAGGTGTACAACAGAGCTGTGTGGCATTTCTTACAGGAGAATTCAGAAGGGTCCGTGCCTCTCCTGAGGCTGTTGAGCAAGCCTCAAACCCACAGGAAACTCCCCAGATATAAATGTCAGTGAATATTTCAGGCTTTTCTCTGTAAGTTTTAGGAAAATCCTTTTTATAATAACAATTGATAGGAAGAAATCCTTTCCTGTGAGGGTGGTGAGGCCCTGGCACAGGTTTTCCAGAGAAGCTGTGGCTGCCCCATCCCTGGCAGCGTCCAAGGCCGGGTTGGAAAGGGCTTGGAGCAGCCTGGGATAGTGGAAGGTGGTGTCTCTCCCCATGACAGGGGATTTGGAACTGGATGGTCTCAAAGATCCCTTCCAACTCAGACCATTTTGTGATTCCACGGTAAAAGAGGAGCAGTGACATGTGCCTTACATTTCCCCACGGTAGTAGCTGAAACAGGAATCCTAAATTGGGATTTTTGGAAGGGGAGGTGTTCGGCAGAGGGATCCTTCAGTCTCTGGGCTCATTCCACGCTCCTGTTCTTACTTTAGTTTGGTGTTTGGGTGCGTTTCTCGGCAGAATTCGGGAAGAGCAGGCCCCGGCCGTACGGGTTGGTGATTCCGATTAGCACCAGCGCAGATGGCAGCTACGTGTCCAGCATCCTGTCGGCGAGTCGGCAGCGGCGGTGGGCGCGGGAGGCGTCGCGGAGCCCCAGGCAGCTGTACTTCAACGTCACCGCCTTCGGCAGGGAGTTCCACCTCCGCCTGAGGCCCAACACCCGCCTGGTGGCCCCCGAGGCCGTGGTGGAGTGGTACGAAGACTCCCTGGAGCCTGGCAGCGATGGTGCTAACGCGACTCAGACCGCACGCGCTACAGAGCGGTTACGGAAGAGAGAGCCCCTGTGGACCAACTGTGCCTACGTGGGGGACGTCACGGACATCCCCGGAGCTGCCGTGGCCATCAGCAACTGTGATGGGCTGGTAAGGCTGGTTTCGTGGCGTTTGTGTCTCGTGGCACGCTCTGTGCACAGCTTCTGTTGCTTTTAACCACACGTTGCTAACGATGCCGTTTACGGAACTTTATTTCTTAAATCCCTCAGAAAATATTAATGCCCTACTGCTTTGCTTTGGGATAATTGCTCTGAGGTTGATGAGCAAAGTTCTTAATGTCTCCGGTGTGAAAGAGACAACTCACACCTACATGCTGTTGGGTTTCCTTTTTTATTTGCATGAGGTGTTACAGACAGGAAAATTAATAATGAGGACACTTTCAGACTTAGAAGGTGACCTTTTGTTAACTGTATTTAGAATTTGGTGTCCAAATCATCCCTCTTGGCTTCTCAGGTACCAAAATGATGGGCTGCCCTGTTATCCCAGAATAGCAGCATGAAGTTTTAAAGGGTTCACTTATAAAGTGAGCGTGCTTTTTGTTCTCTGAGATGCAGTTTTGTTTCATCAGGAGGTGTCATGAGAATTGAGTAATGCGTTTGTTTCCGATCTGTCTGTGAACAGATGAGCAGATGCCCAAATCATCCCAGAACGAAAGGCTGGGCATGTTTGGAGCCCACACACCATTCCTTGATTGGCTCAGGCAGCAGTGAAAGCCAGCAGTACCCACCTTGTGCTCCCTAAGGCTCAGGGGCACTGGTGGAACACGCCTGCGACACCCAGGGAGATGAGTGTCGTGGTTACCCTCCTGCTGTTTGGGACAGCAATCACATGAACAAGTCTGCAACGAGCATCCTTTCATACAAGTGGGTTTCCCACTTCCCATAGCTGCCACGTGGTCATGATCTGATTCCTTTTTCAGATAAGTCCTGGCTAGGAAAGCTCCCACCTCAGCAGTGGCAGCAGTCAGTGTGGGAGTAACTGCAGAGGTGGCTCAGAATCCCCATTCAGACCAAAGCTCCTTGAATTCCCTTGCTTAGAGAAAGGAAATACTGGTGGTGGTTGTATCAGAGGTGATAACTGATGTCAGTTTGGTGTCTTTTGGGGCTGTGTGGTGGGTTTTTTGGGAGAATCTATTGCCAGTGCACCGTGTTTACTAAGGCCAAGCAGACCCCTGCCTGGCTAGATGGAGCTTCCAATAGAATCGTTGTGATGAGTGAGACCCTGGGACTGGCAGCTGGATTTTGGCAGTAAGCCTGAATGAAGTTGTTGTGTTGAGACAGCACGTGAAGACAAGAAATTGGATTAAATGGAATTAGATTAAGGAGTGTAGCTCCGTCACAGATTGCCATGTGGCTGGCAAGCTGCTTGTGGTGTGTTTTCAGGTAAACGAAGCCAGAGGGGGACTTTTGGAGGGGGAGTGGCTTCACAGTGACAGAGGACAGGGTTGGATGGGATATTGGGAAGAAATTCTACGCTGAAGATGGTGAGGTGCTGGCACAGGCTGCCCAGAGGAGCTGTGGCTGCCCCATCCTGGAAGTGTTCAAGGCCAGGTTAGATGGGGCTTGGAGCAATCTGATCTAGTGGAATGTGTCCCTCTTTTCCCATAACATCCCATGTGCTTTCCATGGTTTTGGTGACTGGAGCAGGAGAACATGGGCTTTTCCTTTGAGGAGTAGTGGGTAAATGCTCCTGGGTCGCTCTTGTCTGTCTGTTAATTTTGACCTCTGCTGTTTTAACATCTCTTGGAGCTCTAATCATGTGAGTGTGAAAGAAATAAATAATCATGAAGATCTTATTTTATGGTTTTTTCCTCCCAGCATCTCCCAGGGTAGCAAAAGGAACTTGCAGTTACCATCTCTGGCCTCTCTGTTGCTGTACTAGGTGTCTCTCAACCCAGCTAGAATATTTGATCCTCAGTGTATCCTAAAGATGTGAAGAGTGAGATAAAATGGCTTAACAGAAACTGGAGCAAGAGAGAGAAATTCTAGGGGCATGTGTGTGCTGGAAAGATTTATTTGTGACTTGAAAGGAATTTAGACAGTCTCCAGAGTAGCCAGCTGGGTTGTGAAATCTTGGAGAGAAAGTGAAAGGAATCACCGGGATAGCAGTTTGCACAATGTAGAACTTGTAGAAGAGGTTGGATGTCGTAAGTAAGAGAAAAAGAGCATTTGGTGCTAAATTTTGATGGTTTGGTAGTAAATATGTGGAATAATTGGCATTTGCACTAGTAAATTAAGATTTTGCCCCCAGTCTCTTCCTGATTCTAAGCTTACATTTAAACCCCCAAATACTTGAACACTTTTGTTTTGAAATAGTTTACATATCTGCTTTTGCAGTGGAAGTTGTCTGTCTGCCATCAGTTCTGCAAATTCCTGTTTTCACATCTGCTTAATCTCCCTTGGAAATGACCCTGTTTATGTAAAAAACCCACATGCATGTGCCTGCACTTGTCATGGCAGAAGAACCCTTCATTAGTCACGGGGGAGCTGCCTCTTGTCTTCTTCACTGTGTGTCAGAACGCTGGTGCTTCCACAGGTCTCTGCTGTGTTTTTCTGCTGTCGCTCGGTCAGAACAACAGTATTTATTCTCAGAATCCTTCAGGAGTGGAAGGTGCCAGCCTCCAGAAAACACTGCAAATGGTTTAGATTGGAAGTAGAGAGAAGGCAGCAAGCCTAACATTTAGAAATAGTGGCTTGAAACACTTTCTACCTGTTATTGTATGGAAAATCATCTCAGTTTCTCAGTTAGCTTCCTGCCTTCGTAAGAAGCTCCGAGCAGGTGTTGGTGTGTGATGCCTTTAGCTTGTACTTCCACTCTGAGCTACGTTTCTGTAGATGTGTCTCTGTGTTTGAGCTGGGGTCTGGTTTGTGCTCACATCCGTGCAAGGCCAAGTGGCAGTGCTGGTTTCTGTTTCTCCTAGAGCATTGACCTTGCTTGTTTCAACTGAAAGGGCTGGCCCCAGTACAATGAACCTTTAATCTTTGACTTCAGGTTCCAAGTAAAATGTGACTTCTTTTTTGTTTGTTGGAGATTATTTGGAGTATTTTTGTTTATTGAAACAAAATTGTTTCAAGAAAAATTTTGTTTATTCCATGGCCTTCAAGCCCAGGGCAGCATATGGTTGTTTGAAGTACAGCTGTTTGCAAGTGGAAGACGCTCAGGAATCTGCCTGCCTTGTAGTGTTCATAGTAGTTCATGTAGCAAATCCAGGGAAAAAAACCAGGGAAAATCCTGGAAGACAGACCAACCATCAAGAATAAAAAAAATACCCAAACGTGCTTGCATCTGTCATTTGTGACAGATTATTCCTCACTTGCTTATTGCCATCCCTTTTCCCAAGGATATGGAGACGTGAAGAAACATGTCTGTGCATGTTCACAGCTACTTTCCTTTGGCAAATCTTTTGGAAATACAGGTTGGAGTATCTCAGACTAGAGATAATTGCACAGGCTTTAAACTTGCTTCAGGAAAAGCTTTAAAAACCTCTAGGAGTTGGGGCGTATGGGATCCAAGGAATTTCAGGGCACTTTGATTTGTTTCAAATTGTTTTTAATTACCACTGTTTCATCAGGACTGAACTATTGAGGCTTATTTCTTGTTCCTGTGTTGGTTCTAATGTAGTATTTCAGCATGACTTCCCCCAAGCTGGCAAGACAGAGTTACTAAATGTAGAAACATCTTTCTAGAAGCCGATGGTGTTTTATCCCAGTGCATTGGAATAGCATCTTGGAGACAAACACTGAATTGCTGCAGAGCATCTGGCTGTAGAAACTGGGAAACATTGGAAACTGCTGAGTTTGGGATTGGGACTGGGGCTGGGACTGGGACTGGGGCTGGGGCTGGGGCTGAGGCTGGGACTGGGACTGGG
>VZSE01004455.1:0-45672 GCA_013398275.1 Promerops cafer | reverse complement strand
CTGGGACTGGGGCTGGGACTGGGACTGGGACTGGGGCTGGGACTGGGGCTGGGACTGGGACTGCGACTGTCCCCTCAGGCCTGGAGGTTTCTTCCAGTCCAGGCTGGGGGCTGTGGTCGAGGGGACGTCGGATCATCCAGGACTTGCGGGGAGGGCAAAGCTCAAGGAAAGCAGAGCAGACGCTGGGGAGCAGGAGAGCAGAGCAGACGCTGGGGCGATGGAGGCGGCTCTGGCCGCGTGCCGCTCTGGGCAGATGGCAGCAGTGTCTTAGGCTGATTTAATGCTGTGGTATTCCTGCTCCCCTGCCCTACTGGGCTCTTCCCGCAGTAATTCCCTCCTTGCCCTGAACTCCCGTGACCTGCCGTGCCGGCTCTCACCGCCGGCGTTTCGCTGGGCTTGGCAGCACGATGAGCTGGGCGTGATGGGCGGCAGCTGGACTCCATCCCCGTCACCTCTGCGCTGTGCAGAGCTTCCCACAGCCTTAGCAACCCATGGTAAAGGATTTCTCAAAGTTCAGAACTGCAGAACCTTGGGAAAATGCATTCCCTTACTCGGGACTTGGGGCTTCCTGAGTGCAACACAGACGGGAGGAGCATTGATTGAGAAGGGAGGCGATGGCACGGAAGTCAAGTGTCAGTATAGTGGAAAATGATAACATCTAGAAATTCTTTTTTATGTCTGGTTTTCTTCTCCCTGAAATTATCACTCAAAGCAAATGAGTACTTCACCCTTAATTCACGGAGCACAAAGTTTATGCAGATGGTTGCTCAAGCTCCATTTATTTATTCTTGTTTGTTTTTATAAATTGTTCTAACAGGGCCACATTTGGTCTAATGATAGGTTTGACTCATTTCCAAGCCCTTGTGTCTCCTCCTCTCTCTCCTGCTTACCTTCAAACACAGGCTTTGGGCCTTAAAAATTATGCTTTGTCCTCTTAAGGTGAGCCTTTATACCTCAGAAGGGATGTTTGGAACTTGTGAGGGTTTGTACCCTAAAAATGAGGTTTTTAATCCTAGAGTCAAAGTTTTCAACTGCAGAAATGAGGCTTTGTGACCCAGAAATGTGGTTCTGAGAGCTAAAAGTGTGATTTAGACGTTATGTATGAGGGATTGGACACTCAAGATGTGTCTTGGACCCTAAAAGCTGTGGGATGAGGGTTTGGACACTCAAGATGTGTCTTGGACCCTAAGGATTGATTGGATCATTAAAATGGAGCTCTGGACATGGAAAATGAGGCTTTGGGCACTATAAATGCAACTTTGACCTATACCTGTTCAAAAAGGTGGAGGTAGTTTAGCTCCTTTTGGCTCATAGGAGGTGTTTGTAGGCACTTCTTGGTAACTGAAATTAAACCTGTACTATTTGTCTCTATCCTCTGTTGAGGGGCAGGTGGCAGCAGGTTATCAGATAATTGAAAGCAAGGAAACAAAGGAAGATCAATCCCTTTGTGTTCTGACCATTCTACAGAATTCCTCACCCTCCAAGCTGAGGAGAGATGCAGTGAGCTCAGGCTGGCATCTGAGTGACCTGTGATGTCATCCAAGGTGCCTTCTAGAAAAGGAGGACTTCCCTATGGGGCCTCTCTGGAACAATCAGCAGGAATAGCCCGGAACTCCTGAGCTGAGAACTTAACCACTACCCCAGGCTGGGCAAATCGTGCACGTGGTACGTAGCCATGAGTGGAAAATATGGTGCTCAGAAGACTAGGGTTGTTATTAGTCTCCTTTTTGCTGTCCTTAGGTTGGGGACAATATTTGAAGGTAAATTAGAACCTTGACAGTCTAGTGTGGCTGAGGTGAGGAGAGCACCCTCTAGGAAGGGGTTTAGGAGCAGGCAGCTGGAGAGAGTCTGCCTGGAGACTTTTCATAAAAAGTCTCTGCTTTGATTGCCAGAGTTTCAGACTTTTATTTATAGTTTATTTCTGATGTTGAAAAGTCGTTCTGTACAGCAAAGCACAGGTAATCCCTCCCTTTTTAACAATGAAAATCCCTCCCTTTAAAGCAGTTTCAAGGGCTAAAACTGCTGCTAAAGATCTGTTTGTAGTTAAAAATGGTCTGGAACAAAGGGCTGGTGGTTGGGTGCTGCTCTGGATGTGTCTTTGCTAGCTGTTATTTAATCACACCTTGAAGTCCTGCTGATGCATTTTCACAGAACACTGCTTTTAGGGCACTTGGGCAAAGAATTTCCTTTCTGGATTTTTCCTCTTTGTTTCCAAAACAGCAGACGCTTCTTCAATTTTTTAATTCCTGAAGGCTCACAGCCTACAGTTTATAAAATAGCATAAGCTTATTAAAATTACTAAGTACAGCCCTTTTTTATAGTTCCAGTAATAAATCCCAGATTGTGTAACTTGTGTGGATTCTCAATAACACACGCACAGAGTGCGTGAATTGGGCTCTCATTCCTCATTCATGTCCTGCCTCCAGGTGTCACCTGTGGGAAAGTGTGTGTCCCAGGAAAAGAAAGTAAACAGACAGTGAAATAGTCAATGTTATCAAAATTCAGTCCTTGTAGCCTCTCTCAAAGTCCTCACTGATGGTGGAGTTGGTGCTGAATTTGTAACTGCATTTGGTAGGGTGGAGGTGCAGAAGCCTTGTTCAGCAATGGCTTTTTTGATGTTCCATGTTTATTTGGTGCTGTACGTACTTGGATCTGGAATTTAGCCTGCAAGGCACATGGTCTGATGTTTGCAAAGGGGCAGTGAGCAGGACTGGAGAGAAAATACTGTGCCAGGTCGTTGAGAAAAAGAGTTTGTCTGCTCTTTGATGTTCTTAGTTTTCTCGCAGGGTCACACTGCAACTCCAGCCATTGTGCTCCCATCCAGGCTTTGAAAGAGTCACGGAAAGAAGAGTCAGCTGGTTCCATCCCTGGCCCCTGTGTTTCAGCAGGAGCTTCTTGAAATGATGGATAAAGTGCAGCACCATTGTTCCCCTTCAAACAATCTTTGCTTTCACTTCTATTTTAAGTAGATACTTAGTTTTCATGGAGTGCTTCTGCTGCTTGGCTGAGAACTTCAATAAATTACAACCATGCAACACTAAACCAGCTTCCCTACCTCGTAAAAATCCCTTTGTTGTTTGACTTTCTTGGTTTACACGTGACCAAAGGTGTCAAACTACTTCTCCTTTTCCTTTGAGAGGTTTTGCCAAAGTTGTTTTTTTTTTTTTTCCTTTGTGCAAGGATGTAGAACCAATTTAAAATGATGAGTTTGATGGAAATATTACTAGCTTTGGTGCTTCCTAGCTTTTGATCCACAGAGTATTTCCATTCAGAGGAAGCTGCATCAGTTTTCTGTCCTCCTCTGACTTCTCTCCGAGCAGATGACTCTTGCTCACGCCCAGTTTGGAATGAGTTTTCTGTTGCCCTGGAAGAGTGAGGATGCTGCGGGATCATTCTTGACGTGTACAGGCAGCAGATAAATCAGGATTTCTTCTGTGTGCCACAGTAGAAATGGTGCTGTTGACATCCGGATCATGAGATCTTCATACTTTGGCATTATTTATTCGCTTTATACTTCTGGAGTGTTTAGCACTTGAAGGTCTCATTTCCCTTCTCTGAAGGCTATCAGATATCCTCACTTTCTGTTTTCCTTTCCACATTTTAGAGGAATCTATGACTGGTGTCATCCCATGACTCTGGATCTGGGAAAACACCACGTTTACTGCAGAGCTGGCAGCCTTTGCTGTCTCCTGTACCATTTCTCCATGAAGCAGTTCCTAGCAAAGAGCTGCTGTACCTGACACAAAGACAAAACTGGTGCTCAGTAAATATTCCTACAGAGACTCGCTGGGACCGGGGAGGTGCCTGACTGCTCTGAGCATGTTCCGTGCATACTTTTCACTCTTGAATAACTGATATTTTAAACCCACAGTTCCTTCTTTAAGGACAAAGCATTTGGCCTGCCAGCTCTATGCGGCAGTTTGCTGTTAAAATGAATCCCAGTAGGTTTTCCAAGAACAAAATATAGAGGCATATTTTTCCACATAAAATCAAAGTTTGTTTTTTCTCTGTGCTTTCGTATAACTCTTAAGGGCTTCCATTGAGTTTTCTTAGTTTTTCTGAAAGGGGGAAAAAGAAAACCCAGCATTTGGATCAAAACCAAGCATGAGAAATTTCAGCATAAAGGAATTTTCTTATGGATGTTTATAGAGGAGACTAAAAAACTTAATTCCAGTCCAGTGCAGTGACCCAGTAAATGCTGACATTTTCTTTTCTTCTGTAAAAATTCCACAGGATCTTGGTTAATTTGATGGTCCTTCCAAATGCCTTTTGCTTCTTAAAGTGGTATCAATTAGTATGTTGAGAGACTTCAGTTCCTCTGGGCAGATGATTTCCAGTATTTTAGTAGGAGCTTGTCTAAGAGCCTGCTAAGTATTGCCCATGGTTTGGAAGAGGATATTAAACATTCCTGTGTTTTCATCCTGTTTCTGAATCTTCTGAACAAAAAAATCTTCTCTTGGTAGTAGCAGAAGACTTCTGTTTTGATTTAAAAATCTGGTATTAAGGATTGGTCACAAAGTGGTGCTGGGTTAATAATTCAGCTGGCTGCGAGACTCGAGCGGTGTGTTCTGTTTGAATCTTTCCTATGATTCAAAAGTGGGTTTAATGTTACTAAATAAATCCGATCTCACTTCTGGCGTGCACTTAGTCAGAAAAATGCCAACTCTCTGTGCTGCCTGCGTTCAACACCCTTCAAGGATGGAGCCTAAAATGATACAGGAGCTCTTGCTTTAATTCTGAGATGTATGGCCAGGATAAAACATGGGCTAGAACATGCATTTTATACCACACTGACCTTCCAGAGAGGGAAAATGAGCTGTGGAATTTCTGCTTGCTCCTCTGGCAATCACTCCAAGGGTGCTGCAGCTGGAGGGTTAGTAAATGGGGATGTTTTACCCCAAAACCGTGGTGTTTTCCCAAAGCCCAGACACCTCCATGGAGACTGGAGGCCCATCCATGGAGGAGGAGGAATTCCATCTGCAAACCTCCTCTGTAGGCACCCGGCAACTGGATCAGTAACATCTGTTTCTCCAAAATGTGCACAGTGCTGCAATATTACTTTTTTCCAGCATTCCTCTAATGTGTAGTATTTTTTTATATGCCAAGTATGTCGAGGCCATAAATACTTTAACATGCAGAAGATGTGAAAGGAGGGAAGTATGTCCATTTGGATGCCTTTCCCCTTCCCTGCCAGAGGGACGTGTCGGAGCGTGTGGGACTTGGGACGAGGGCCTGCAGTGACAGGACAACGGGAACTCCTGACTGAGGGCAGGTTAGATGGGATAATGGGAAGGAATTCTTCCCTGTGAGGATGGTGAGGCACTGGCATAAACTGAAGAGCGGCATCGTGGGCAAACTCAACAACTTGAGAAGCTTCTAGAGGATTTTTGAAAAGAAACCCAGAGAATCAGTTGATTCTTGCCAAAATATGGAACCCATGAGGCACGGGAAGTAATATCCACCCACGAAACTGAAGGTATAACCCTGGAGCTCCACCAACTTAGAATCGGTGTCCACCCACTGTGGCTCAGTTTTGGGGGAGGCCGGCAAAGGGAAATGTGCTGCAGGCCAAGCATACTTCTTTGCTTTTATTTTTCTTCCAATAAATCTACCAGTGTTCGGTGAGACTCCAAAAACTTTGTGCCTTTGGATTGGGAAGTGGAGCAGCAGGTAGGTGTGACGCAGGTTTTGCACAGTCACCGAACTGAGCCCACCTTAAGCCAACAGAGAGGGTGAAAGGTAGCAGTGTTTGGGGCTGAATCGGTGTTTTCAGATGAGGCAGCACCTCTTTTATAAAAGCATGTTTCTATGGACTCCTTAAGAAGTTGAGACTGGAGGGCTGTCTCCCCAACCTGCCCCCTCCCCGTTCCAGGTCCCAGGTGTTTGTCTTGGCAGAGGGCAGCGTCTGCTCGGCCGGGGCTGGGATATTAAACTGAGGGAACACAGAGCTCTTGATGCTTTTCAATAGGGCTTCTATTTAGGTAGGGGCAGGATAGAGCTGTCAGGCACCTGTGATTGTCCAACGGGGAAGAAAAGGAGGGATAAGGAGTGGGGGGAGAGCCCTGGAAATGTTTTCCAATTCCATCAATAGAATGGTGAGAAGAAAGTGTTTTCTGGGAGGTAGAGCCTTGTGTTGGTGTGACTGCTGAGTCCTTCGCTGCGGTCCAAGCGTTGGTGGATGGAGAAGTCAAGGATGATACTGGCTGGAACGGTGTGGGATGGCACAAGGAACCTCCTGAACTGAACTTCCCACATGTGGAGAGCCTTGTAAGAGATTTTGCTACAAGCTGAATGATCAGTGTGTGGCCCAAAGTGAGGATTAATCCAGGTATCCTGATTCTGATACTGGGGATAGTTCTCATTTTCCATATATATTCCAGATATGTATTTCTGCATTTCATTTTTAAGGTGTATGGGGTGGTTGATTCATTTCGTTTCCACAGAATGGAAATGTAATTTCAGTGGCCTTAGGCTGAAGGACGAAAGGTTTGGATTGGGCATTAGGAAGAAATTTTTCCCTGTGAGGGAGGTGAGGCCCTGGCACGGGTTGCCCAGAGAAGCTGTGGCTGCCCCATCTCTGGAAGTGTTTGAGGTCAGATTGGATGGGGCTTGGAGCAGCCTGGTCTAGTGGAAGGTGTCCCTGCCCATGGCAGAGGATAGGACAAGTTGGTCTTTAAAGTCCCTGCCAAGCCAAACCAGTCCATGGTTCCATGGTTCTGTGTGGGAAACAAGGGGAGCCCATTTTGGATGCTTGGAGGAAATGCAGGTGGAAGCTGAAACCAGACGGTGGCAGAGTCCCTCTTTATTGGATAGACCAAACTTCTGCTGGTCTTCTTGAGAGTGAAGGATACTCGGCTTCTCTTGGTCAAATGAAGGCTTCTTCTGCCCTAGTTTTGAAGAACAGAAGGTGAAGAGAAAACATTTGGAGAAGTCTCCAGGCTTTGAAATTCTTGATGTACAGATCCTGTCTGTTTTCCTCTGTTGGTGCAGGTGTTGGGGCTTGATCTTGTTCTTTGAAGCAGGCAGGTTCATCCTCCTGATAGTCTCTCCCATAAAACAGGACACAGGTAGTTCTCCCTTTTCCCACTGAATCCTTCAGCGTCCTTGGATTGGAGAGCAACTGCCTGGTTCTTTCACACGAGCCTGCTTCACTCTGGTGAGAGCTGTGATCTTCTCGTGCTTCCCTTCAAGGTAGAGTCCAACAGCTCAGTCCATAGTTGCACCTGTATGTGACTCAAGGGGTTGCAAGTTGGAACCTCCTTCTGGAGGGGAAGGGGATTTTGGCATCCTGAGATCCCTCTGTTCATTCCTGATATTTTTCTTGCTTGTTTCTTACTAAAGATGACCATTTCTTGTAGCCTCCTGCTGCTGAGCAAGCTCCAACCTGCTTATTAGTCTGCTTCCACTTAGTGACAGCCTGTTCTGTTTGGAGATGAATGTAGAGCCTTGAACATGATGTTAAGTTTCAATTTTTAAGCTTATATCTCCCCTATTTCAACTCTTCCCAGTGAAGACCCAGCAGGTGGTGTTTCCAAATTACTGTGTGTGACAGAGGGATGTGCAGATCCTGAGACAGATAAAGGATGTCTGTAATACAAATGAAGATTGTCATGTAGAGAGATGCAGGGAAGCTCTGTGCATCTTGAATCACATATTGTGTTGCTGATTTGCTTAAAGCAGCTTTGCAGATCTGTTTTCTTACTGTTCAGAGCTGGTTTAGGAGAAATAGCTGCTAATTAACACCTCAGTTCCCCAGGGTGTCCATCAGTGTTTGAAAAACCATTTCTTTGTAGTACAAAGGCATTAAGGACAGTTTAAAAACATAACTTATAGCATTATCTTCTTTCTCGGAGATTCTGTGTCTTACAAAAACACAAGATGTTCACAATGCAGACACCAGCAGAGCTTGGGATGGAGACTGGGAGTGGAAGGTGAGAGCATCCTCTGACCTGTGCTGTTGACCATGGGATGGGAGGATGGCTTTAACAACCCAAAGCCTTTCCTACTCTCTGATGATCAGTTTTAGAAGCACTTGATAATGGCCATCAGTGTGACTGCTGAACAAACTTCCTGACATTTTGAGGGTGGCCTTTCCAAAGCTCACCTGGGAATTAACTGCCTCACCCATACTGCAAACCTCTAGAAAATGGTGCATTTGACTTCCTAAAATACTTTTGGAAATCCCACCCATAATGTTTAATACTGAAAGTAAATGTGGCCATTAATGGACACTTCACAGCTCTCCCTTGTACTCCCTGAATGAAGGGCTCTTTCCTCTTTCCCTACAAACACCCCATGCATATTTATAGGGAATCATGTTCCCCCTTAAATGCTGTTGATTTTGGCTCTGGAAGTGATTCCTTAGTTTAACCTGCCCTTGTAGGTTATTTTCTCAAGGCTTTATATTGTTTCTTATTCCCTTATGCTTGTCTGCATCTTTTACTTTTTTTTTGGGGGGGTGGGGGGAAGTATTTTCCAGATTTTGCTTCATCCATGGATTGTCCAGTAAAGGATATAAGGTTTAGTGTCCTCTGGGAAGCCCTCCTAGGTGGGCTGCCTGGGCCAGACTGGGTTTGGCCTTGCTCCCACGTACCTTTTATTATGAACCCCAGCAGCACTTGCTCTTGCATCTCTCTCACTCCATAGAATTCCCTCTGTTCACTCTGCACCATTTCTTGGGGATCGAGGGGGACGGGAAGAGCTGCAGGGATGAAAGGAATTAATGCTCACAAGTCATTTAGACAGATGCAGATACTGGGGAGCAGGGTAGATGCACATGGGGTGCTGATGGGACCTTGGGCAGGTTTCTTCTGCATTCTCCCCTGGGCGAAGCGAGTCTGTAGGAAAGCCAAGGAGTTAATCCACTTCCCTGAGCCCCAGGGCTGAGGTGGTGCTGGGAACAGGCAGGTTTATTCCAGCCACCATGCCCCAAAGGCTGCTTTTGGATTTTGGTGGTCCTGTTGTCTTCTGTTTTTCACAGAATCCTGAGGACAGCTCTGGAGAACTCTGCAGTAGCACAAGTTCCAACCTGCCTCCTTCAGTGGATGGAAATTTTGAATGTCATTAATTTAGAAGAAAGAAGTAGAAAATGAATAGCATTCCAAGATTGGAGACTGCTTTCCTGGATTGCTCCATCAATGTGCTTTTGTGGAAAAAAAAAAAATTCCACTACATACTTTTTTCTTGAAAATCCACCACAGCCTTTTCTCCAAGGGAGCCTTGAAAAATACGTGCTCCGAGCACCTCCCTGGACATCTCTCTGGCTGGGGGGAAGGAAGCACTGGGCTGGCACTACAGTTTACAGGGAGGATTCACTTGAAAATGCATAGCCTGCTTCTGCCCCTTTGTCTCCATTCATTTGGAAAACTTCAAGCTCTTTTTATTGGTGAAATTTTGTGGGGGGGAGAAAGAAATGTGTGGGTTACAGTAGTATTCCATCCCTTTTGGTATTTGTTTTTAGAGCCTCAGGCTGGGTCTTTAGGCTCTAAAATGCCATATGGACATGTTTTCTCTCTTCCTTACCAGGCTGGGATGATAAGAACTGATGAGGATGAATACTTCATCGAGCCTTTGGAAAGAGGAAAGCAGATGGAAGAGGAGAAGGGAAGAATCCACATGGTGTACAGGCGGTCGGCGGTAGCGCAGCATCCCACCGACACGCTCCCCGATGTCCACACAGAAGGTACAGTACCCCCTGGGGGTTGCTTGCACATCTATTCCAGCTGACTCCAGCCTATGGAAGCTTTTGAAAGAGGCTGTACAGCTCCTGTTTAAAGTCTGGGTTCTCTTTCGTTCTGAGTAACAGTGAAATTGTGCCAATTTATTGTTTTCCTCCTTCTGCTGGTTGCAGTGAAAGCGGTCTGAAGGCCGTTGTGTTGGTGGGATATATTTTGTCACATCCAAGAATTCCCCTCTACCTTGAAGATGATGTGGTTGGTCCATCTGAGAATAATTACCACGTCTGAGAATAATTATCATCGTGTAGTTTAATCCATTTGCTTGTGTGTCTTTTTAGTATTACGCAAATCCTCATAAGCCAAGGCGTTGCATATTGAAGGTTGAGGGTTTTGAGGCTCTGGGCTCAGGATGAAAGAGCAGCTCTGCACCCACCCGTCAGTGCTCTTTATTTCAGTATCTTTCAGCTTCTCACATTCCTGTGTTTACTTTATGTTCAGATCTTGTTGAAACTGGAAAGGGTTTGGAAATTAAAGAAGTACTTAGAGTGCACAGAACTAGAGGTGCTTGGCTTTCGGTACCCCAGCAAGGCCATTCCAATTTAGCTTGTGCATCTGGGGGGGTTTAGCCTGGAGAAGAGGAGGTTTGGGAGACCTTCTCTGAAAGGAGGTCAGAACTCCCTGAATGGAAGTTGTAGCCAGGTGGGATTCAATCTCTTCTCCGTAAGAAGTGACGGGTCAAGAGGACATGGCCTCAAGTTGCACCAGGGCAGGTTTAGATTGGATATTAGGAAAAATTTCTTCATGGAAAGGTTTGTCAAGCCCTGACACAGGCTGCTCAGGGCTGTGGAGGAGTCACCATCCCGGGAGGGATTGAAAAGTCACGTAGATGTGGCACCTGGGGACATGGCTTAGTGGTAGGCTTGGCAGTGCTGGGGGAACAGCTGAACTCCATCTTGGAGGGCTTCTCCAACCTGAGGATTCCGTGACCAAGGTTAAAGCAAGGTGCCCAAGCCTGTGGAGCCTGAGGAAATGTTTGCAGTGGTTGAGTTGGCTGTGTATGAGCTGCACATGGATGCCATGAAAATGTTCTTCTTTCTTCTCTGTCCTTGCTCCCCCACCACCGCGCTTGGGCTCGAGGCAGCGATGCAGGGCATGGCCTGCTCATGCTTTGGGAGTTCAGCCAGCACACACAAGGATCCAAATTTTCAGTAACAGATGACAGATGACTCAACAAAAGAGCTGTTAAGATAAAAAAGTACTTAAAATTGTCGTTGTCAGTGAAGTCATCACAAAACTGGAAACAGTGTGACAGCCTGTCTCGGCAGTGACACAGGACACGCTGTGTCATGTTTTCCCTACAAGAAGTCAGTTTTCTAAGAGGAAGGCTTGCAGCCTAGCTACGTGGAAGCAGCGTGCAGTCTGACAGGACACCTGCTATTCCTGCAGGATTTTACAGCGTTTGGGGGTTGGTTGGACAGTGCTGAAGGACTGAAGGACTGGGCAGAATGAGCAGAGGAGTTGTGAGTCGAAGTGCTGCCAGCCGGAGGGCACGGTCTGAGCAGTGCTCACAGCGCTGGGGACTGTTGGTCGGTTCGCAGGCGGTGCTCTCGTGGAAGTCAGCACACCTACCCACTTCTCTTTCCCTGCTTCCTTGTGGCTGTCTCTTTGATGAGGCTTCACTGAGCTGTCTTACGTGGGAGCCAGAAATAAGAGGTTCTGGGGGAGATACTGGGGTGCCTCAAGCTGCTGGATAGCATGGGTTCAGCCTTCCCACCCTGAAGCAGCACCCTGTGCTGATTTCTCTCTCTGGTATCCGTGGCTCTTCGCAGCCTCTTTAGGGAATGACCGTGGCAGTTGGCATGTATTGGTTTCATAATTTGCTTTGCATAGAGACTGGTTTCTTTAGAAGCCTTACATGAGAAATCAAGAAATCAGAAGGGAAATCCTGCCCCATTCCTGTGGGGAATTTTTCTTTGTGTGTGTGCACACCCAGTTTAGGTCCCTTGAAGGATTCCTTCATTAATGATTGCCTTTTTATACCTCTGTCTTTTCAGTCATTTTCATGTGAGTAGGATCTCTTGCATATAAATGGACCTGAATATTTGGGGTTTGTTTTGATGCCAGAGAATTGTAGGTAGTTTCATATTTTTATGCTTAGAAAATGCCTCTGCTCTCACTCAGTGATATCAGGGAAACGTGGATAATTTTCCATATTTTGACAGGTTGTTGGCAGGATTGACTACTTGTATGTCACTGTCTGCTGATTGAAAGGATCTTGTTTGACCGTATTCCTCAGAATCTGATCTTTCTTCTGCTAGGTGAGGCAGTGCAGGGAAGCAGTAGGTCTTGACCACCAAATGTTAAAATGATTTTATTAACCCAGAATCCTACTTGGTCCTTGTGGTGTCCATTGGACATGGTGTTTGCTGGTTTGAAGTGATGGGCTCAGGTTAGTTCCCCTGGACAAAGGAAGCTCTTCCTCTTCTGTGGGGTGGAGGGCAAGGCCTCCCTTCCCCAGCTATTGAAAAAACACTTAAATGAAGTGGAATGTGACACTGGACATTGGTTTTTAAGCATCTAGGATGAGCATCTGGTTAGGTCTGGTCTGGGAATCGTATCACAGAGCAGGACAGTGTCTAGAGGTCTCCATGGCTGTAAATACACAGGACTGTCTCCTGACAGCTTTTCCGTGTCAGATTGTCCTGGGGTGACATTGGTAAGCTCGACTTCCCCAGTCATTTAAGTCTTGATCCTAAAGACTCTGAACATCTGTGCTTCTCATTTGGGTTGACTACTACAGGTAGTCAGCGTTCATGTTGTGTTACTCCCAAGTAATGTCTCTCAAACCAAAACATCCTTAAGGGCAAAACGAAACAAAGGCCAGGTCTCCATGTTGTGTGTGAAGGGTCTGAGGGACAGAGAGCAAATGAGCTGTGCAGGCAGAGCTGAAAAAACCAGAACAGTACATGAGGCTGTCATGTTAAAACATGATTTAAATAAATCCTTACAGGTTTCTCACCAAAATAGCTTTTTACTCAGGAATGGAAGGAAATGCTCTCAGGACAAGCCTGAGTTTGGGAGCTTTTGGAAGGGTCACAATGATGATATTACTCTGTCTGGGTGGGATGAAAAGAAGCTGCTCCTTGTTAATAAGCTGAGAAACATCACTGAAATTTGTGATCATTAACTTTATTCCTTGAAAGTGCTCAAGACACCACCGAGAGAGGCAAAGAACCTGTAGAATTTACAATCAAGTTTGCACCTAGGAGGCCTTCTGTGCAAGTGCTACTGAATTTGGCTCAGGAGTGTGGTAAAATAAAACCCAAGCTATGTTTCAGAAACATAAAAGCCTGATCCAAGTCCGATGGAGTCAGTGGGAACACTCAGACTGACATCAGTGGGATGATGAGGCAGGGTTTGGATCATAGCTGCTGGAGCTGATAACTGAGTCTGCAATTTATCTTTCCTCCTGTTTGTTCATTTATCATGTTTTCTGTGCACTTCTGTATGGTAGAATGATGACAACCAGCCCTGAGCTTAGCAGTTACACAGCGTGGTAACGTACTCGGAGCTTTCCTATTTCATCCTCCTCTTCACACCATAGTATTTTTTAAATGACAACCTATTCACCCAGCAAGCACTTGAGATGAAAGTATTTTTGTAATTACTTCCTAACAGTGGGAAACAAGGAGTAGGAGCCTTTATCTCCCAGCTTCCTTTCAGAATTTTCATTTTCCCCAAAGAACCAAAGTGCTTGTGTGTCTGATGGGGTTGCCATGGCACTGGCGTCGAGTGTCTTTGTCCCAGGTGGGAAACATGTAGGAGGAAGAAATGATTTGGGGATTGCTCCTGGTTGCCTGGGAATGAAACTCAGGAATAGAAGGTGGAAGAATGGGAAGACTATTGCGTGCTTGGGAGACCTCCCTCTGCACTTCCCCAGGCACATTAGTGGTTCTCAGGGACACGGTCGTGCCGGAGGGTGTCTGAACTCTTTCTCAGCAGAATTTCTCATGACCTGTGTTCTGGTGGAGGATATTTTTGATGCTGCACAGCCCACCACACAAGCTTGTGCATCAGAACAATGGGGAAGATGGAAATGACTTCTGTGTAGACTCATTACAGCACGTTGTGTAACATCCTGTGCTCAGTACGGACGTTCTTGTACAATCACAGAGTCCCAGCGTGGTCTGGGTTGGAAGGGACCCTAAGGATCGTCCTGCTCCACCCCCTGCCATGGGCAGGGACACCTTCCACTATCCCTGCTTGCTTCAAGGCCCATCCAGCCTGGCCTTGGGCACTTCCAGAGATGGGGCAGCTTCTTTGGGCAGCTTCTGCCAGGGCCTCACAACTCTCACAGGGAGCAAATTCTCCCTAATACCTGGTCAAAAGTCTCTCTCCAGCTCTCTTGTAGTCCCCCAAGAAAGGGCCACCAATAACTTGTATTGATGGCAATAACCTGTGTTGTGTAAGGACATCCTATTCTTTGTCCAGTGCTTCTGGAGCTTTTGCTTTTAATTTAGCCTTCTTCTCTTAAATTGAAACTGAAGTGGATTCTCTGAAGTTCTTCACTGAATATAGTTTGGGGGTTGTTTTTTTTCTTTTTTCAGGTGACAGTTTGCTTAAGGAAAAGGTAATCAAATAGAACAGGAAGAGCCAAGTGTGGTATAATGGAAAAGGAGTGTTAGTGATGGGTGTATAGGAAGCAAAGGGGAACACAGACTTTATAGTGAGGAAAAGCTTGCAAATTTTTTTAAGAAAGAAAAGCTTGAGCAGGAGTGGATCAGAAGGTGCTGTGAAGTGACTGATGTGCTCTGTCTCTGTCGGGGAGGTTGTGCCTGATGATGAGAGCAGGAACATCCATCTGCTTAAGTCGTCTTCTATTCTTGGCAATAACAAAGGAAAATGATTTTTAAATAAAACCAAGAATAAAGACCTCATTCCAACTGCAGGCACCCAGCGCCAGAGTAGTAAAACACACAGAAAAATCTGTATGAAGGGAAAATTGAAAAAATGGAGACAGGTCAGTACATTCAGCTTGCGGCCATTCCAAGGCTCATACTGTTTCCAATAAAAACTCCCTGTGCCCCCAGACTGCATAGGAAGGAGAAGACTTTCAATAAACAGTGGTGCTAACAGAGAGAAGAGGTTTTTAAATATTATGTAAGCAGCTGGTCCAATGTGAAGGAGCCTATTTGCTTTACAGATTCTCAGTGATCTGGGAGAGACGTGCCAAGGTGAGGATCACCCTTGGGTGGTCCATGTAGGACTGGGGTCCCTGGCTTGGATGTGAAGTGGCTCATTTCTGCTGCTGAGTTTGATCAGAAAGGTGCACATGAGATGGTTCCAAGTGCTTTTTCTGGACCAGGATGGCACTCGCTGAGAATACAGGGATGAGAACCAGAGGAGCTGCCTTATCAGGGGGAGTTCATGTGAATTAGAGGTCAGCAACCAGAGGAAATGAATCCTCCCACAGCTTGCGGGGGCTGAGGCTTGTTCATGTGTTTCACATGCACATCCTACAAATTTAGGAGCAAAATGGGAGCACTGAGAGACTCTTTCGCTGGGAGCAGAGAGCCTTGTTTAATCAGTCTGTGTTCTACAGCAGGCTTTTGATGGGAAAATGAACTAAAACATAGCAGTTTGTGTCATAACTTAAAGGAATAATTTCCATACCCTAAGACTCTTGCTGGACTTTCCCCTCCAGAATTTTCTGCAGTTTTGGCATTTTTCCCCACTGTGAGACACCTGGTTTTTAATGGGTTTGGTGCTCAGTAAATTTATAGGATGATTCTAGAACCAGCTTAAGAATCCAAACTGAGGGCAATTTAATTCATTTTATATCTTTGAAAATACCTGGGTGAGATGTTTATGACAGAGAAGGAAAATGCATCTGGTGTGTTTTGAAGGAGCAGTTTGGATGCCATGCTCCTGCTTTTGGTGGGGTCCATGTGTGGAGTAATTCTTGCTGTGCCCCGTGTATTACATCAACATGTCCCAGAGCTGGCTACAGCCTTCAAAACCCTTCAAAACATGCTGTAGATGATAAATAAACTTATCTGGTTTGTCGTGTGTGGGATGACACAGAATTGGGCAGCTGGAGCTGACAGGAACACGGATGGGAATTACTAACGTGAAGACATCAGCCTCATACTTCACGTTGCTCCCAGTGGACTGAGTTTCTTCAGATCTGTTTCTGGATTACACAAGGGCATAAATCTTTCCAAAATGCAATAGTAAAACATTGCAGAGTAACAGCATGACCCAGCTGTTGTTTGCTAAGAAAACAGGGTTTTTTTTCAGAATACCTTGCCTAATCATTCTTTGGAGTACTCCAATAACATGGGACAGGATCAGCCAGATAATTAGGGTTATTAAAAGTCACACAAGTCTGAGTCTGCAGTTAGAGTTGGAAAGGAGGGAACTGATGTCTCAGCAACGCTGACTTCTCGTGCCTGGTGACGGGGAGAGGCTGACCTGTGGGAACTCTGTGGTGGAGTCCATCAAATACCCTGTGGTTTGGGAAGAGAACCCAGGGAGGGATGAAGAGCTTAGCTGGCTTGTACTTTAGGAGTAGCCAAGGGAAACGTTTCGTTGGTGTGTCTTCCTTGGCAGCATTATTGGCAGGGCCTATTTCTAAACACTCCCTGGAAAAGTTGGAGGACCTGTCCATAGGAGGCATGCCCTCCTGTCTCCTTTGGCATTTTACCTCTCCACCCAGGTAAGCAGCAGGCTGCTGCCTCCCAGCAGTTAGTGACATGCCTGCTGGGAGTAGGTCTGTCCTTCCCGTTGTTCCTGGCAGCAGGCTGGGTCCATCAGGTGGCTAGAAACAGAAGGATTTTCCTCCTTCTCCCATATTTCTGCATAGGGTGCCTAGCAGTGGACCTAGATACCTGGAGAAAGCTGGATTCAGACATCACATCCTCCAGGGAGGACAGGGAGTGATGGGTTGTGAGTGTGTGGGGAAGCACAGTCTTGATTAGCAAGTGCTGTCTTCTTGTGTGAAATGACTGTCCTGTAGCCATAAATGCAAAATCTGGATCACAGAGTTTGAATGACCATTTGTTTGCCAAATAACTGTTCTGTAATCCTACAGACATCAAATAATAAATCAACACCACCTGGTTATTGCAAATTGGAATAAGAACTTCCAAATACACGGATCATCTTGTGCAAAATCGTATTAATACCTAAAATCTTTCAGATAATAAAGTTTCAACTGCAGCAGGGTTAAACACAGTGTAAACTGAGCTATTTCAGTCTCTCCTGGAAACAGTAACAGGTGATGCAAGGCCATCCAAGGAGCTTTGTGCTTTCTTAATGGAGAGCTCTGCTCTGCCTTTCCAATTCCCCTCACTAATAGCTCCAGAGAACATAAAGTCACAATTTCCAGGAGGAATAGTAGTTGTGCTTTTCTCTGCTTGACAATAAATCTGTTAGAGGTACTAAAGTAAGAGGTAGTAGTAACTGTTAATTATTTACAGAAGTCAGATTCCTGGGAGGATCAGTGATGGGTCTGTGGTTGCCCTTGAGCATCAGAATAACCTCTGGGCCTGAAGGGTTTGGATGTGTTCTCTCTGTTTCATGTCAAAGTTAATGCTGTAGTAGTTTACCAATTCAGTACATACCCTGTTCCCTCCTGTCCAGGCTCTTCTGCTCTGTGTTTCCAAGTGCTGTGGGGTGGTGTAGTGGGACTTGAGAAGTTCCAGGCAAGCAGAGAGTGAAAGTTCGTGGGTCTGGGGATTTGTGCAGTCTGCAGCATGGGCCAGCTTCCCACTGCCAGGGGCAGGGTTAGATGGGACACTGGGAGGAAATTCCCCTGTGGGGCTGGGGAGGCCCTGGCACGGGCTGTCCAGAGGAGCTGTGGCTGCCCCATCCCTGGAAGTGCCCAGGGCCGGGCTGGATGGGGCTTGGAGCCCTCTGGGCTAGTGGAAGGTGTCCCTGCCCAGGAGAAGAGGACCCTGGGGGATGAGAAGAAGCTGCTGAGGATGTTTCTTAGGATCTCTAAATGTAGCTTGAGCAGAATCACTTGGGATGGTTGCAGGCTGCTCTGCCAAACAGTGATGTACTTTTCACTTAGGTCTTGGACTTGCTAACCAAGTTAGGGAGCTAATTAGGAGCCAGCTACTAATTAGTGTCTTTTTCTTCTTTTGTTTCTGGATGTAGATTTTCATTTGCCTGTCACTGTCTGTGATTTGATGATGAAGGTTCTTTGTGGGTTTTTTTTTTTCCTTTGCTTAGGGCAGAAAGGAAGCTCAGGGCCAACCCAGGGTGAAACTGTGTTCTGATCTTCCATGTTTCCTCACAACATAGAGCAAATATCTCAAACACTACTTAAAAATCATGTTGTTGAACATGAAGAATTCAGCTGGTGCTTCTAGACTGAGAGCAATTCCAAGTCTGTCTCTTGCTTTCATCTGATCTGTGGCAAAACTGGTTTTGACAGGTCCTGAGAGGTACCTTGGAGTGAAAGGGTAACTCATTATACTCTGTGGCTTATGAAGAAACTCTACTTGATATCATCACAGATGATGTAACTAGCAGCATCATAGATTTTGTTGATTTTCAGCAAAAGCCCTGTATTCCACAGGTCTATGATAGCAATAAAAATCCAGTTCACAAAATAATTTATTACCTTATTTATTTACTTTTTGAATACTCAGTTCTAACCAACAGGCAGCAAGTATCCAGAAACCATGTAGTTAATTTTGGGAGCTGTTTTAAGTAGTTTGTCCTGAGCAGTCCTTGAAAATGCACGATCTTATCCCTGGGTTCTGCTCAGGTTCTTCCATAGCCAGCTCCATGTTCTTTTTATTCCTGATCACAAGTGAATTTGCAAACAGATGCATTTGAGCCTCTGCTTTGGTAGTTTAATGGTATTTTTCAATATGCTTTTACAGGCTTGATTCTTGATTTATTTCAAGCCCCTTTTCTTAATCAGAGTTTTCCCTGCCAAGAATAAGTAACAATATAGTTTCATTACTTCCAGCACTTCAAAGCTTCCAAGTTTCTGATGCTGAGAACATTTACTACTAGAAGTAAAAATCAGTCTTCCTTTAGTTAACAGTGCTCTTTAATAGGGAACACAAGGGGAGATAAATCAATTAAAAGCATCTGTTCTTTGAGGGCTCACGCAGCACTGTGCCATGTTGTGGGGGTTGATTAGACACTTGGTTTAATTGGAGGAAGGCTGATGAAGTTCTGACCTCCTCAGATCTGCTTCGTTTGCTCTTTGTCAAACATGCTGGGTTGTTTTTTTTTTGCTGGCAAGACAGAATCATCATTCATATTTATTTTTTTACATCTGAAGTCTGTCAGGCTGCTTGGAAAATTGGGACAATGAAAGCCATCTGGGCATCCCATCCACTTCCATTTGGAAACATCTGCATCGTTATTAGGAACGGCTCACCAGCACTGCAGTGAACAGATGTGTTCTCTTTCCATCTCCAGGCTCTCTTAGAATTTCTGATAGTGAGAGAAACTAAACCCCAAATGCCTGATTCTTGCTCAGGCCCTCTAATACCACTTATTTAGGATGTTTGTTCCCTTGTAAGGAAGAAACCTGTGGCATTTGAGGGAGGAGGCGATGGAGAAAAGGCAGCAATGTCTCCTGCAGGTCATTCCGTGTCGGTATCTGTAGGATCTAAAGCTGAGCACTTGTGTTCTTGAGCCTTTGCCACACAGGTTGACTCACAGCTGCTCATCAGATGTAAGGCTCCATGGAAATCGAGTCCTCTGCCTCCAGCTGCCCTGTCTCTGTTCTTAAAGCCTTAAGAAATTAGACTTTAAACTTCTTTAAAGAGAGAGAACTCCCTGTATTGAATTTACCATCCCTTTTCTGAACCTCCCAGGTGATGGCACAGTGTACAGGTGTTCCAGCTGCCAGTATCTCCATAAAACTCCCTATTTTGCAGTCCCTGTACAAGTTTCCAGTGAGAGTGGTGAGGCACTGGCACAGGTAAAAGATAGGATTGTGTCTGCAATGCCAGGGAAGCTGAGGCAGAAGCTGGAAAGCCAGGGAGAAACTGGAAAGCTGCACTGCTGGACAGTGAGTTCCCTCAGGTGCTTTTCTGTGGAAGAGCAGAACTGGACAACCAAGAGCATCTGTGAAACCTTTTAGGTACTTGGGACACAATAAGCTGCTTTCAGCATCTTCTGTGAAGGCTTATTTGGGATGATGATCATATTTACAGCTGGAGTGGGATATTCAAAGACACTGCAGGTTATTACCCCAGCTAGAAGTGGTTGATGCCCACAGTCTGGAAGTGGCTGTTCCACAGTGGCAGAGCTTCTATCCAAATCAAACTTCCCAAATCCCAAGCCGATAGTCTGTCTCACTAATGACTTGGATGTTATTTGTTTTTTCAGGATTTTCAGGCCAGCAGTATAGTGATCTTTGTGCTCAGCTGGGTTTCTGAAGCTGTTTGTTGTCCCAACCCAAGACCCCTTTTGTGCAGATCAGCCTGGGGTTTTGGGACACCCCCTTCCTCTGTGGATGTGGTATCTGGGTAGAATGGCCTTGTGCATATTTTTGCTGTTATCTTGGACACTCTCATGGTCCATGGACTGTTGGGAAATAGCTTGGGCTTGGAGACGTTTGTTGCTCTTGGAATGCTGACTTACAGTGCATTCATGGAAAAAAACGCAGGAGCCCGAGTTCAACAGCATTCAGTGACAGTTTATAGTTGGAACTTTTCCTTTATATTTATGCCAGTGGAATTTTGAGAAATGGCTGAAATTCCATGTGGCAAGAAAGAGAGGCTTATTATCCGTGACTAATGCTTGGATACGCTTTTGAAAATTGGTATTATTTGCTGTTGTGCCACTTCTACTCTTCTACCTTGGTTGATTCTGTTGTCTCCTAATTTTGAGCAGCCTTTCTCTCACCTTGGACTGCCACTCTCTCACAGCATTCCCACTGCCATCCTCCTGTGGGAGTTCAACCTCCCTATCAAACTGGGATCCAGAGCTGGGATAAGCTCGCCTTGGTGTTAGTTAGGGGTTCAGTCAAAGATGAAGGCTGCATTTTTGGATGACAGGATTGAAGATCATACTCTTGATTGCTTTTGGTGCATAGGACTGTCTTTATTGCTGCGTTTTCTGCAACACAGTATTTGACTAAGCATTTCTTCTTTGTAATTCTAAGTAATTAAATTAATTGTTTAGCTTAAGAGGTCCTTTTATGGACACTTGGGTTGTTTTCCCTCCTTTTGCAGGGGAGAACTGTCTCTCTTTTGTCATATTTCTAGTCAGACCCATTGTATATTCAATGGAAAATTCTTCCTAAATCTTCTGCCCTCTCAGGTTCTTCTCCTTTTTATTATTACGCTTTGTGTCGCTGTCTCTGTTAGCTTTCCACCAGGCTGGAGGGCTCATTAAAGCAACACCGTGCAGGAAATGGAGAGAGGTGCAAGAATGGGACCCTGCTCGCCAAAGAGGGAAAGTTGGCAGCTCTCCTCTCACAGGAAAATTCCTTGGATTTGAGGAGCAGCTTCACTGAGAGAGTGCTGCTGAAGGGGCATGGAACGCTTGGTGAAGTGTCATTCCACAAATAAATGGCATTTTGGATACCCACACTTTGTGGTGAGGTTCTAGCAATAATGTTCCAATTTGCTTGAGTTAATTTTTATATGGGAGTTGGAAATTTATGTTTTATCTGAGTGTTCTTGAGTGTCAGGAGGGAGAAGGTAGGTTCTGGATAGAAAGAAGTACTAATTCCCTATGGAAGATGCTTCCAGCAGACCTCACCTCCCGTGGCAGACTGCAGGGATGAACCTTGCTGCAAAACTCCTTCTCCTTAGTCACAGCTTTTTCAAGAGAAATAGTCCTTGGAAGAATGGTCTTTCAGGTCAGAACAGGAGAATTTATGATTCTGACTGTGCTATTTTGGACGGGATCGGGATGGGGAGAAGGAGAGGGGAATGATCAAAATATCCTGTGTGGAAACAGTGCGAGTTAGATTCATAACACATCTGTGCGAGGTGCAGGCGAGGCTGGCACGCTCGTAGGAATTTGGTGAGGTGGAAAGGAAGAAAAAGTGCTTCGTTGTGTAAGAGTCTATATGAAGGAAGGAAAGTATAAAGGGGGAGTGCATCCATACTGAAAAAACTCCGTGTTGGTTTCTGAGGGCTGGTGTTTGGGCCTTGCAGAAAGCTCTTCCCCCACCGAACGGCCACAGGAAAGTGTAGATGGAACTCTCATGTTTGCAAACCAGTTCTGTGGTGTGACAGTCAAAGTCAACCCTCCTAAGCTGCCTACTTGCTGAGTTTTTTCAGTGAAATAGTGTGATGTCAGTGTGTCTAATGTCAGGCTGTGTGGTTTTTGTAAGTGTACTGCACTTACTCCGTGTAATTATAGACAGAGCTGTGGGTAGATGAGGTTCTGCTCCACAGGGAATTGTGAGAATTGAGACCTAGCTTTTACTTCAGGACTGTTCTCTCCCTGTCAGCCCTTCCAGTTTTAAAATCCTCCCTTCCAGAAAATGCTTGAGTAGGAGACAGCAGAGGCTTTGACTGACTTTCTGTGATGTCACAAAATCTGCCTGTGTGACACTGAATACTATTTTTCAATGAAGAATCAGAATTTTTCGACCCAGCACAGCTAGCTGGAATATATTTATAATCACTCACTTCATGTATTTTTTTATTCCTCAGAAAAACATGACTCCATAATCATTAATTCAGCCAGTTCTTGTGTACAAGTTAATTAAAAAATTAAGGATTTCAGCGTGAGATAGGGTTGATGGGCAAATGAAACTCTGCAAAACTTCAGGTTTACGTACCTTAATCCCTCAATATTGTAATCCAATGTATGTATCCAAGTGCAGTGTATGTGTATCACAGGATTGTGGAACCCTGGGATGTTTGGGGGGAAGGGGCCTCTCATGTATGCAGACATGGCTCTGCTGCTGCCTGGCAGTCGGCTGCAGCGCTGCAGGAGCCCTGCCTTGGACGTGGCCGGTGTCACTGCAGGTGCACGGGCTCATCACCAGGCTGGGCTCCCAAACACAGCTGCTGGACTTTGTCCTCTCAGGAGCTTGGAATCCCCTTAGTGCCAACTGAGCAATTAAGGACAATTCTGCTTTCAGCTACATTAAGGAGTAACGGGGGAGGAGGACATTGGAAGGAAGTGACCTGTTGTCGCACGCCCGCACACTTGGTGACTCACTGTCACTGGCAGGGCGTTTGAAGTTCTCTTTGTCCCGGCAATATGGGCTGCATAAATATTTTCCCACATTTTTTTCCAGTTTTACACACTCTGTTATTCCTTTCATGTGAGTGATGACCGTGAATCCCATTCTCCTGTCTCCTTTAAACACTGCTCTCAGCAGAAGCCATGGGATAGCTGAGTCTTGCCCATGGTGTTCACGTCCTTGGTTTCCACCTGTGCCATGCAGGGGAGTCACACTGAGGGTGTTGAAGAATAATTTTGCCTTCTGTACAAGGCAAAAAGAGGTTCTGTGTAGAATGGAACCAGGCCCAGCTATTCTTCCTGTTCTGTGTCTTCTGTGAACCTTCTGTGAGAGGTGGAAAGAAGTGGCTTTTAAGGCCCAATAAATTCAGAAATCTCCTTTGATTTCTTTATGTGCAAAACTTCTGGCTTTGGCACTTGGACAGAGCTTCTTCTCTTCCCTCCTCCCTTTCTCATTTGGCCTTTTAGCCTTCAGGTGTCAGATGGTTGGACTTGACACTCTTAAAGGTCCTTTCCAGCCTTAACAATTTTGTGATTCTGTGTTTTATTGTCACAGTCACAGTGACCCATAGATGGATTATCCAGATTCCAAAGCTCCATCACACAGACAGGGGAGTGCTGGACCCAGATCCCAGTGTTAACTGGTCCATAATTTGTTGTGGTGGTGGTCTGCTCTGTCTCTCAGAGGTTCAGGAGAACTTGGAGCAAGTCAGTGCGAAGCGTGTTCGTGTCTCTTTCATTTACAGAAAACAACATTTAAAGTACCTTTTTGCTTTTTCCACTGGTGCCACCACAGTGTCCTTCAGCCTTTTTGTAGTAGCAGGTTGCTGTGCCCACCTTGGCCCCACGGGCGTTCTCCCCTTGGGTTTTTGCAGTGTTTGCACTGCTGCTCATTGCTCGAATGGAGGGGCTTAGCTGCCTCAGCTGCCTGGGGCTCTGCCCTCCAGCTGGACAGCAGTTCTGCCCGGACGGGCCCTTCAGACCAGCTCTTGGGCTTCTCCCCAGGCAGGAGAAAGCAGACCTGTCCTGGAAAAGGGCAAAGATTCTTTCCTGAGGTTTCCCCTTGCATAGATCATGGTGGGAGAGCTTTCCCCTTGGCATGGATGACAGTGGCAGGCCTCCGACGCGGGGCTTTCACATCATTTGTGGGGGTGGTCGAGAGCACGTGTTTAGGGTATTTGGGTGAAGTATTAAATTGTGCACTGGTGGCTTCTACAAGCCCTTCCTCAGCAGCTGTCAGGCTCCCTCCCTCATTCCCCAGGGCTGGGGAGGATGGTGTGTCTGTGTGCTGTGTGAGCGAGGCACAGCTCCCTGCTCAGAACAATCCCCTCTGAGGGAACCAGGCTCTGTCCGATGTCCCACTGCTGTGTCTGGACAGTGTAGCAGGCTCTGCTGACTTCCAGAGGCTTAGGGCAGATAAAGTGGTGATCAGAGGGTAATTGCTGTTGACAGTGGGCAGTGGGCTGCTTGCTGATGAAAAGGGCTGTGGCTGGGCCTGCAGAGGATCACCAGCCAGGCTGTGTCCTCTTGCACGGTTCCTGTGGCAGTAAAAGGTCCCACATGTTTAGGAACACATTCCTTACACAGCTTTTAAAAATAAGCAGCTGCATGTAAACACAGCTCTCCCTTTATCCCAAAGAAATGAGCAACCCAAGGAGTATTTAGTGCCCTCACTGTGCAGACTGCTCCCATTTGCCCCAGTCTTTGCCACTGAAAATTCATTTACTGCCTTTTCCCTGGAAGCTGTGGCTGCCCCATCCCTGGAAATGTCCAAGGCTGGGTTGGATGGGGCTCGGAGCAGCCTGGTCTGGTAGATGTTCCTACCCATGGCCAGGAGGTGGAAGGAGATGGGCTTCTAGCTCCCTTCCAAGCCAAACCATTCCATGGGTCTGGGACAAGGGAAGCCCAGCTGCTGCCGTGCTTTCAGGCAGCTGGTGGAAGCTGGGTCAGATGCCAAGGAGTAAGGAGGGAGAGAATTTCAAAGCCTTGCTGTAATGACTTAGTCAATGAGCACTGGGGGGACTGCATCTCTGCCAAAGCAACTTCCTCGAGTGCTGGAAGCTCTCACTGGTGTTCTGGTGCTGAAAATACCTGCTTAAAGAGTTTAGACCCTGGGACTCCTGTGAAGCCTGTTGGCATCTCAGGGAAGCTGCCCCAAAATGCAGACAGCTCAAGCCATCCAGCATTTCTTCTTCCAGTAAGTTCTGAATTAGCAGATAAATTATGAATGCAACCTGTGCCTTCAGAATGTAGTGGGTAACCCCCTTTCTGGATTGCTCTGTCCTCTTACAGTGCATTATTCCAGTTAGGAATCCAAGGATGCTTTAGGACCACTCCTTGGTGAAGTAAAAATGATTTTTGGTTTGATGTAATGATACATGAAGGCATGAGTGCTTTTGAGGTTGTTAATGCAGAGCTCTCTCGTGTTCCTTGGAAAGTCATGGATTCGATGCTCTTAAGAGCTGTAAACTTTGGGAGTAAAGCCTGGCCACTCTGAGCTGTAAAATCAAGTCCTCCCATACAGACCCAAAGTGGGTTTGGTTCCAGCATGCCAGGTACCCCAGGTGTGCACCTCAGCAGCGGGCCAGGCTGCACATTGTTGCTGACTTACTTTTTCTCATCTGCAAACCAAATTTCAGAGCCTCTATAGATGCTTTTTCCATACTTTTGGACATTGATACAGATGATGATTTGGCAAAATGGGACTTTTTTTCCTTTTTATTTTTCACCTTTTATTGCAGCTGTGTTTAAAGAGCACCATTGATATTGTATGAATATCAATATACCACTTTGTGTGGTATAAAGTGACAAAGGGATGGCTTTGCTTGGTTTACTGTGTCCAGTATGTGACCCACAGGCTTCTACATGTCTTCTGTATGTAGGCACCAGCAGGTGTTGCTCAGGTCTCCTAAAATGCCACACCCAAATGCTCAAGTCTTCCTCATATGTCCAAAAAAATTCTGGCCTTTACCCAACAGAATGTTCTCCTGGGATTAAAGTAGAAAAATTCACTTTATTACTATTAAAGTCTCTGAGCTATATGTGTAAGTTGCTAAACTGAAGGAAGAGTGACAGCTTGTAATAATGTCTTGGTAAAATTGGAATTGTCAAGAGACTATTTTTAATACATTTTCATACTTCAAACTTCAGGGTCAAAGCTAGACTGCAGCCCTACCCATAATTAAGTTTTTTGAATAATGACATGTAGTAAATACGTATTTTTAACCTGTTCTAAAAAAATTCCACAAACAAAACTAACCACCAACTCACCTGTATCTCCAAAATAAAATTATGATGGAATTCTTGCTATATATAGAGAGCCACATAATTAAAGAAATGGGCAGTGGGGGGATGTCTTGCTACTAGGAAAGCAGGAATTCCAGGAGATGTGGTTTGTAGTTCTAGGATAGCTACCTACTGGCTAAGTTGGCTGTTAGGGCTAAAGCCCAGCTAAAAATAAGGTGCAGAGCAGATGAGGCAGGGCAAGGCCGGGCAAGTCCTGAGGCCGTGTTAAGGCAGCGTGGAGCTGTGATCTGGTATTAGTGGTGGCCAGGCAAGGTGCTGGCACGTCCCTGGGCTGTGCAGAGAGCAGCCTCTGTGCCTTCTCCTCTGCTTGTCCAGTGTCCTCCCTCAGCTTTGGGTCTTTAGAGGGCAATATCTCTATTCCAAACAAGCCTGGTTTGATCCTGAGCCTTACTCCTGTTCTTTTGATTGTATGTAAGAGCCTCACAGTTCTGCCAGCACCATCCCTACTAAATTTGTACAGATCCACAAGCTCTTTCACCATGCACCAGGTGAGTGCAGAGCTGTTGCACACTGCCCAGGGAGTGTGTCAGGCGTGTTCTCCAGCACTGAGAACTCTGGAACAGGCTGGTGTTCCTCTCTGCTGTTTGTTTCTGGTCATGGGATGGAAAAAGAACAGTTAATAGTTGACCTAAATTCAGGTCTAGTTAATTATAGTTGCCTTCAGTTCTGGCTTTGTTCTGTGGGTGTTTGCTGCCAGGTAAGGATAACCTGCAGTCCTAGAAAGCCTCATGCCAGGGAGGGAAGTGATGACAAGAAAATGACAGGGTAAAATTCCAGCCTTTTCTATTGGAAAAGTTTATCCTGAGTTGGCTCTAAGCATAATTGAAATACATAGAGGACTGTGCATTTCTACGTGGCTCCCTGAGTGTGCTGCTGGCATCGAGCCCTGGTGTGGATGAGGGCTAGGAGCTGTTTTCACTGCTGGGGCATGGAAGGGAAGAGCCTTCCCATGATATCAGCACAGGGAGTCTAGAGCAGGAAATCCTCCATCCTTCCCAGAACCACTCTGCAGCTGAGCTGCACAGGCACCAGAGCACACAGATTTCATGGAAGCAGTCAGCACTCCAGAGTGTTTCCTTTGCTCTTTCACTGTAAGAACAAAGTAAGATGGGGTCTGTGTTTGTGGCCCATGGAGTTGATACGTTTCGTGACTAATCCTGCAGCCTCGGGATTCAGACCTTCCTTTAATCCCTGTTTGTTTGTCAAGCTGCCAGTCACTGTCACTCCAAAGGCCCCACTGGAAGACAACATAAACAGAGGGAATTCTCCAAGCTTAATCATCTCAGGAGGTCTGTGTGGGAAGTCAGAAGAACTTTTTCTCTGCCTTTTCTTCATTCCTTAGTGTGGTGAAACTGTTGTGAAAGTGGAGCTGTGTCTGAGCTGGTTGCTGGCATTTTTATTTCCATTAGGAAACGCTTTAGTGTCTTTATCTTCTGCTAACACCTCCTCTGACACCAAGACACCTTTAGGAGAGGTGACACTACCACCAAACCTCATCTGCCACATCCTAAGGCTCACAAGTGCAGCAGCACTTCCATCCTCACGTGGTGGACAGCATCCAGGTGATGGATGAGCAGTTGGACTCGATGGTTGGAAGGGTCTTTTCTAACCTCAGTGACTCTGACTTGCAGGCTGTTCTGAGTTTTTCTGGTTTGGTTTTTGTTAATGCTCAAGCTCTCTCTTCCACCTGCCCTGAGGGAAATGTTAAATCCAATGTTCTCTTTTGTGTAATTGCACTGTGTTTCTGCAGCAGCAGAGCTGGCTTGCTTTGTGTTATTAAAAGTTCACAGATAATATTTATTTATTGTGAAATATCTCAGAGAGATGCTCTGCAGGGGCTTCTGGAAGCACTTCATGGATAAAACCTTGAACATACAGTGAAACATCAAGTAAAACTGTGTATTTTTATGGCCAGCTGGCTCAGTTGGGGTTGCTGCAGACACAAACTCTTTCCTCAGCCCCCAAAAACAAACAAGCAGAAGTTTTGGCAGCAGTTAAGCAAACAACAAACTCTCCTACAGAGACAGTGACAATATTAAGGATCCAAATCATGGAGTCAAGACTGCAGGTCCCAGTGTCAGTGGGACATGTCTGCATGGGAAGGGGGTTTGGGGCAGGGACCTTAGGACTGGACACATTCTTTTCATGCCACAGAGCTGTTGTGGTAGTGGTAGAAAGTCAATCGGTGCTTCTGGAGTAAAAGGCAATTTCAGGCAATTCTTCAATAACAGATAAGGGAGAACGTGTATCTTGCCAGGATTTTGTTTTTTAAGGACCTAATAAATCAAAGCACACGAGTTCCAGCACATCCCAGAACCTAATGAGAACATCCTGTCATCATATCTTGGCGCTGACGACCTGGGTGGTTTCTGTTGCTGATCCCTCCCAGTTAGGCAGTACCGGCTGCGCCACAGAAAGGTTGCATGTACACAGTTTGTGTGGAAATCAGTGAGAATTGTCTGGGAACTGCTTGGAACGTGAGTCTGAACTGAGTGATCCTTTCTTCATCGCTGGCTTTCCAAAAGGCACGCTTCAAAATAAGGCTCAGGAGGCGGTGACAGGATGGGCTGGCCTAGTTTCCTCACTTTGAGAATAGCAGAATGGAACTTTTTAGTAGCTGCAGAACACGTCTGTCCCTGGGGACAATTTGTACGTTAACACACTCTTTGGAGAGGGACTTAGATTGATCTCAATTGGTTCCACACTGATTTCTCATTAGTTTAATTTTGAATTAGTGAAGGTGTGGATCTTCCCTAGGTACTTTTCCTTGCTGCCTATTCAGAAAAAGGCTGAATTAGGCCATTGAGGAAGTGAACATAGGGGAGGAACATGGATGGATGGATGGATGGAAGGATGGATGGAAGGATGGATGGATGGATGGATGGATGGATGGATGGATGGATGGATGGATGGATGGATGGATGGATGGATGGATGGATGGATGGATGGATGGATGGATGGATGGAGTATATACATACATATTTAAGGAATGCTTTTATCACTAGCACAGAATTCAGCCCATGTATTTTACAATATAAAATAAGATGGGAAGAATCTCCCATGTGAGTGATGCTGAGGGTCCTCTTTAGGTACACAGAGGGTGGGTTGATAGCAGCATTGATGAAATTAGATTTGGGAAGATCACAGCTTTATTTAATAGCAGGGAAAGAGCTGTAGTGCCATTATTGTAGAGTTACACTCTAGGACAAACACATGCTGTAAGCCAGAATAAGCATTTCTGTTGGCACAGGAGCCTGGGCTGGTCTGTTCCTACAGGTAAGATCGGGATGTAAGCGATGCAGGTGACGAGCAAAATAAAAAAGGAAGAGGTAACGAACCAGCTAATTCCAGAATGAGATTAGGATGGATTAGTCTGTCTAGCTGAAATCCCCAAACAGCCAGACTGGTTCTGTGTGTTTCCTCACTGTTGCCCCATGTGTTATCTTTCTTCCAAGTAACAGGTGATCAGACAAGAGGAAATGGCCTCAAGATGTGCCAGGAAGGGTTTAGGTTGGACATTAGGGAAAATTTTTTACAGAAGGGGTTGTCCAGCCCTGACACAGGCTGTCCAAGGCAGCGATGGATTTCCCATGCCTAGAGGGATTTAAAAGCTGTGTGGATGTGGCACTTGGGGACATGGTTTAGTGGTGGCCTTGGCAGTGCTGGAGGAACGGCTGGGCTCAATGGACTCAGATCTCATATGTTCTGTTAAGTGCTTGGCCACGGATGCAGACTGCATCCTCTGGAACACCAATTGGCAGTACCTGTAACCTGGGATTGAGCCTGGTTGGTTGACTCTGAAGGCACTGAAGTGCTGCATTGTGGAAAACAGTCAGGAGAACAGATAAACCACTCACGTGACCCAGTATTTTTTGGACTGGGCACAGCAGTTAGGGAGAGGACCCACTGCCTGACTTCCCAGCAAGGTATGGGAAGTTGGCGCCGTGGGCACCGCAGTGTGACAGCGTTCCAGCTGGCTTTCCCTTGGATGCTGCCCTTGGCAGCTTTGCCAGCTGGAGCTGTTTTTGGAATTGGAGTGGGTGTATGATTTTCCCACTGGTGTGCTGTCCTGGGGTTGGCATACTTGAGAGTGCCTGAAGACACAGGAATGGCCAGTTTGTGGACTTGCAGCCTTGGCATTCATGAATTCCAGCAGAGAGGAGGAGGGCTGGAAGTTTGCCATCACAGGGGAAAGTGCCCTGATGCAGTGTGAGTGGAAAGCAGGACTGTTCTCTCCTCTCCATCCACTGGATGCTGGTTGTTCTAGCTGGCTTCGTAGAGCAAGGAGATCCCTGTATGTTTTTGGGAAGAGCAGGGGAACAGGGGTGCTCCTGACTGTCACAGGGACACAGGAACCTGCTGTAGTATGCAGCTCACTGTGTGCACCACGAGATGTTCCTCACTGATGTTCATCGCTCAGAGTACTGGTGTAGAGTACTGGTGTAGGTTTGGGAAGAGCCACGTATCCTACAGCTGTGGGCTATTACCTGTCAAAAATCCCTGGGCATGTTTTGTTTTACTGCCCTAAGTGGAAGTAACAGCTTTGGGTTTTGTGTGTGGAGTAAGAACCATGATCAATTACAGGCCCGTGTGGTTTAATGAATTTTTATATTGGTTTTCTGGTGATTTCTCCCAGCCCTACACCACAAGAAAAATTTCTTCAGGGTTCCTGATGTATTTTATCCAGAGAAGTGGTGACTCTGCAGGTGAGGATGCTTTGTGGGAGGATGTTTCTGAAATGGACCTGGAATTCCATTGGTCATATAATGGAATCACAGAATGGGTTGGGTTGGAAGAGACCTTAAAGACCACCCATTCCCAACCCCTGCCACGGGCAGGGACACCTTCCACTAGACTAGGTTACTCCAAGCCCTGTCCAGCCTGTCCTTGAGCACTTCCAGGGAGGGGACAGGAATGAGGACCCCACTGATGGCAGACTGTCCTTGCAGAGTCCCTCCTCGCTGGCCTCGGAGCGCTGAGTTCCCTGCGTGGCCGCATTGAGCAGCAGCTGAACGAGACCCTGCGGCGCCGCCGCCACGCGGGAGACAACGACCACAACATCGAGGTGCTGCTGGGGGTGGACGACTCCGTCGTCCGATTCCACGGCAAAGAGCACGTCCAAAACTACCTCCTCACCCTCATGAACATCGTGAGTATCTTCCAAGGCACCGCGCGCCTCGTTCGGGAGCTGGAATGGCTCTTGGGAGCTCTGGTAGGAGCACCAGCTTTGGGAAAAATAGCAATGGGATCATTCCGACTGCTGCTGGAGAAGGTTTTCTGGTTTTAAGATGTTCCTTTACTTCATGTTTTTCACAGTATTTTCCTAGGGCACGTTCGAGGGTAATTCCAATAATTTGGAAATAGTTGAAAAATAATAAGGGAAAAAAAGTAAACTGATTCATTTCTAGTAATTCTGAGCTTCTCCCGCAACACAGTTCTGGAGAAAAAATGATTGAAGCATAAATATCTAGAGGAAAAGGGGTTCTAAACCCTCAATAGCTCTCTGACAGAGCAGATCTTCTGGTAATACCAGTAGATCTGTCTTAGAAACTGTGGGATCATAAGATTTTCCAGGAAAGAAAAACAATCTCTTCAGGATGAAGATGAGGGACTAATTATTCCCATAATGATTCCTGTTAATAATGATTTTATGGATGTAGGAATGATTCTTATATATGTTTTACACTCTTTTTATTCCTGGAAAAATTTTTAAATGATTCCTCATGTTTACGGAGCTTCTAAATTTGAGAACTTAGAATCTGATAGGAAAGAAATTATTCCTGTATGCATTTAACCCAACTAATGTGATGATGTTTTCCAGCACATCACTCAGAGAACCATTTCCTTTTGCCCACACACTGCGTAGAACATCAGCATTAAATCTCCATTACACATTATTGCAGAATATTGTCATTTTGGTTTCAAAAACTTCTCAGTGAGCAGCAGGGTTGATCCATGTCCCAGACCACGTCCATGTTTTTCACACGCCTGCGGCTCCATCTGCTGGGAGCGGCTGTGGGGCCGCAGGCAGAGCGGGCTGACACCCTGCTGCCCAGAGCCATCCAGAGAACGGGAGAAAATGGGGGTGATGGGGAAATCTTGAAGACTTGAAGCTTAAGGTCAACTCCAGGGTCCATTTTGTCTCCAGGGAAGTCACTCCTGTGTCTAGAAAACTCCCCTGATGTCAGCTGGCACAAGGGAAGTTGTGAACATTTATCCCGGCCCAGCCCTTTGTGGGAGCAATGCTGTTGCGTTAATGGGGAGAAAATAAGAGAGGAATACCTGACCTTTGGAGTGATTGCTTCACAGGACAGGCAGCCTGAGCTCTGTGCTCATTCTCTGTCCCACTGCCCTGCTGACACTGCTCTCAGCTTCAGGGATTTCAGGTTTAAACCATGGGCTGAAAACCTCCTGCCAGGGCCCGCAGTCTGGACAACTCCCAGTGACCTTTTTCCCTGAGGGGAAGTTCTGTTTAGCCTGACTGAAAAATAAAACAACCCTCTAACTCCTGCTCAAACCCACTAACCTCTGAACAGGGGTGTTTATTTCTCACCAATTGCCCATAATATAATATTTATTTTGTTTTTAGGGGAATGAGGAGCTTCATTGATGACCTGCAGATGTTTCACACTCTAGTGCCAGGACATTTCTCACCTTCCCAGACACAGGGAAAGGCCTCAAGAAGGACAACTTTTGGCCCATCTGCATAATTCTGTTTTTCTAACTTCCCTTCCACAAAGCCTCTTTTTAGTACAGAAGTGACCACAGAATTCTAACTGATCTTGAAAAAGTAGGGCAGCAGTATAAGTTGCTCCTAAAAAAAATACTCTTCAAAACAAGAAGCACTGGAAGCTCTCCAGGGCAGGTTGGACAAGGCTTGGAGCAGCCTGGTCTAGTGGAAGGTGTTCCTGCCCATGGCAGAGGGGTGCAATGAGATGAGATTTGAAGTGCTTTCCAGCCCAAACCAGCCCGGGATTCTGTGATTTGCAGGGTTTGTACTTGAAGTCTTTTTCCCAATCCCCTTGTCTTTGAGCCCTGATCCATGAAACGTGAGAGGAGGCTTGACGTGTGCTTCCCAAAGTTCCACGTGAAGGGGGTGTGTGATGACAGGAAGGAAATCTACGCAGAAAGGATCAGAGACTGGATTCCTCCTTTGAGGACTGTAGTGGTACAAGCACGTGGAAAAACATCACCGTGGCCTTGGAAGTTCCCTTGGTATCATCAGTGGGGTTTTTTTCTTTTTAATTTTTCCTCTTTTTCCCCTCAGGTGAACGAAATTTACCACGACGAGTCCCTGGGCGTTCACATCAACGTCGTGTTGGTCCGAATGATCATGTTGGGGTACGCGAAGGTGAGCGAGCCGCTTCTCCACCTTCATCTCCTGGGCACCAAATCCAAACTCCCCTGACTCGGGTGCCTTTAGGAGCCGCTGGGTCTAACGTGTTGCTCTCGCAGTCCATCAGCTTGATCGAAAGGGGGAACCCCTCGCGCAGCCTGGAGAACGTGTGCCGCTGGGCCTATCAGCAGCAGAAGCCGGACCCCAGCCACGCCGAGCACCACGACCATGCCATCTTCTTAACCAGGCAAGATTTTGGGCCCGCTGGTATGCAAGGTAATGCAGCTGACCCGGAGCAGAGCTCTGGGCTCGGTGTTTCTTGGCTGGCATCTGACAGAAAAGAGGAAAAATTGGGAATTGCATTGTGAGCTCCTCGTCTTGTGTGTTCCACAGGCTTTTTCAAAAGCGAGGAGACCTTGCCATGAGTCCTTGCCATTTATATATCCAACTGCAGATTGAATTTCTTTCTTGAGAGTTGTAAATAAATACTTAGCTCTCTTTGAACTCCTGTGTGTGCAGGGATCACTGGGAACCTCAATGCACGTGGCATTCCATTCCCCTTTATTTTATTGCATCTTTCACCACAGATTTCCATTTATAGACATCCCAGCCACTTTCACACCTGCATCCATACTTTGGGCTCAGGGAACTAATGATAAGGAATTCCCAAAGTTTGGGATGTGTCCGAGCAGGCACTGGTCAGGATGAGGAGCCAGGCAGGCTGCCCTGGCCTCAGAGTAATGTTAGCTTTTCCTGAGGAACTTTACTGGGGGTTCTCATTTAAAAGCCATGTGCTGAGCACAAGACTCAGCCCTGATGTCTCTCTGTAGGATATGCTCCTGTGACGGGCATGTGCCACCCGGTCCGGAGCTGCACCCTCAACCATGAGGACGGGTTTTCGTCAGCCTTTGTTGTTGCTCATGAGACTGGGCACGTGTAAGTACAGCTTTTACCATCAGATCACACCAAAGCTCTCTGCTGCACTTCTGCTTGCTCCAGAGGTGTTGGGTTTAATAGCTCTGTGGAAGCTGTCCTGGTTTTATTTCCAACCCCCTGGGAATGGTTGAAGCGATGGAGAGACAAGTGGGGGAAGAAAGGAGGGGGGGAGGCAGGGTGAACTTGTTTTCTCTGGGGTGAGGGAAAGGTCAGGAAGGGACCTGGAAGGTCCAGGCAGTGGAGACAGGAGCTGTTTTGAGTGTCCTTCCAACCGCCTGTGCTGGTGGGTCAGATTTGGTACCTGTTCCATAGCTGTTTCCTTACAGTTGTTTTTGCAGTACCTCTGAGGGGGGTTCTTTGTTCCAGGCTGGGCATGGAACACGATGGGCAAGGGAACAGATGTGGGGACGAGACGGCGATGGGCAGTGTCATGGCCCCCTTGGTGCAGGCCGCCTTCCACCGCTACCACTGGTCCCGCTGCAGCGGCCAGGAGCTCAGGAGATACATCCAGTAAGGCCTCCCCGGTGCAGCCAGTCTCTGATCCCTCTTTTTTCAGACCCTCTTTCCCTTCCAATCTCTGTTAGAAAAGCCCCGACCCATGAACGCTGTGTCCTCACACGGGGCTGTTCCATAGCCCATCCGCTCGAGTTGAAAAGTCTGTGGAAAGACCCCTCTGACTCCAGCGAGATTTGGAATAGGCTTCAGATTGTCACAGAATCCCAGAATGGTTTGGGTTGGAAGGGACCTTAAAGCTCATCTCATTCCAACCCCCCTGCCATGGACAGGGACACCTCCCACTAGACCAGGTTCCTCCCAGCAAGCCCCACCCAACCTGGCCTCGAACACTTCCAGGGATAGGGCAGGAATTAGGAGTATACATCTTGTCATGGGTTTTTTTTCTGTGTCTCTTTCCATAGCTCTTACGACTGTCTTCTCGATGACCCTTTTGAGCATGACTGGCCCAAGCTTCCTGAGCTGCCAGGCATCAACTATTCCATGGATGAGCAGTGCCGTTTCGACTTCGGCGTGGGCTATAGGATGTGCACAGCAGTACGTCCGGGCACCCAGGCAGAGACACTCAGCGAGGGGGTGTGGCCTGATGGGAGAGCTGCAGTGTCATAGTCATTGGAGAGAAGTTAATGGAGTATTTATAGAGATCTGTAAAGAGCAGAGGGAGATTTATGGGGGAAACTCAGTCCTCTGGGTCCTCTGGAATAATGGGAAAATGAGTGGCAGCATGGTCGATGTGGCACAGACTGGTGAGAGCAATCCCAAGAAAGAAAAGGAAAAAAAAATCTCACTTTTATCCCACTTCTGTGTGTGTCTTCTTTCCTCTTTTCATTAGTCCAGGGCTGGGGGATGCAGGGAATAAGCACTGCCCTGACGATGCCAGGCTGATTGGGGTGTGTGAGGTGGAATATACGGAGTGGGTTGGACCCTTATCCAAAAAGTACAAATAAAATAAAAGATAGAAATAAAGTATAAACAAAATACAAAAGTATTTCCCTATCCGAAATGTTTAAACAATGTCATGGTCCGCGTTTCGTCTCATGGCGGTTGTGCTTTTCAGTTCCGAACCTTTGATCCGTGCAAGCAGCTGTGGTGCAGCCATCCCGATAACCCCTACTTCTGCAAGACCAAGAAGGGGCCTCCCCTCGATGGCACGGAGTGTGCCCCAGGAAAAGTGAGTCCGGGCTTGGCACTGCGCTTGTCTTGGGAAGAGCCCAGCAGCTGTGTCCGTCTGGGTGAAGGGCGCAGAGGGCGGCGCGGCATCGCCCGGCGTTCGCGGTAGGCGAGAACACGGGCAGAGGGGGAGCCGTGCCTCCCCACGGGGGCACGCTGGCAGCTGTACAAGCTGTGCCGTAGCACATCTTGGGCAGAGATTCCAGCTGAGGCGCAGCCTGGTCTGTGACCTCCTGGTGACGTCGTCTGGGTTCTGTCTCATCTGCACAGTTTCCATCAAGTGCCTTTAGGAATCCAGGGAAGCAGATGATGCTGTTGCTGTGGGATGGCTGCTCAGAACTCGTTGTCCAGACACCCTGTGGCAACTGTTTGTGTAGGCTGAGGATTAGTGCCTGATTTTTCCCTTTATTATCCCCATTAGTGGGTGTCCTGCTGCCAATCCATTTTCAATTACAAAACTATACTCAGATACCTGGGGTCTTTTAGCAAATTCCCTTTATTTTGAAATACAGGAGTGCCACTTGTACAATCTGAATGTGCCTCGGGCAGCAGCAAAATGTTCCTGTACTGTGCTTACGTATTTGATTTGGGGATAGTGTCTGTTCTCACCTGTTTCCTGCCCCAATTCCCTCAGTGGTGCTACAAGGGTCACTGCATGTGGAAGAACACCAACCAGTTGAAGCAGGATGGACACTGGGGACCCTGGACCAAGTTTGGCTCCTGCTCACGGACCTGTGGAACCGGGGTTCGCTTCCGCACGCGCCAGTGCAACAACCCAATGTAGGTTTGGGTTTTGGGTGGACATTCTGTTCAAGCCCCTTGAAATGGGATCATTTTTGGAGAATGCGAGAATTCCACAGAATTACAGAATCCCAGAATGGGAATGGGACCTTAGAGCCCATCCCATTCCACCCCCTGCCATGGGCAGGGACACCTTCGACTATCCCAGGTTGCTCCAAGCCCTGTGCAGCCTGGCCTTGGGCACTTCCAGGGATGGGGCAGGCACAGCTACGCTGGTCAGCCGGTGCCAGGGCCTCAGCACCCGCACAGGGAACAGTTTCTCCCTGATGAAAATCTCTGGAATGTTTTCTTCTCACAGGCCCATCAACGGAGGCGACGATTGCGCCGGGGTCAGCTTTGAGTTCCAGCTGTGCAGCACCGAGGAGTGTCCGAAGCACTTTGAGGACTTCAGGGCGCAGCAGTGCCAGCAGCGCAATTCCCACTTCGAGTTCCGGGGCAGCCGACACCACTGGCTGCCCTACGAGCACCCCGACCGTGCGTCCTGCTCTGCGCCTTTAGTGACACTTGAAAGGGTTTGAAGCCATTCCCCTTGGCCTGGCTATCTCGGGGACAGGCCCAGAACTCCCAGAGAAGCAAATAAGTTGGTTCCCTCCCCACCCACCTGTCTTGTTTTGTCTGAAAACCAATAGTTATGCCTTGAATCCCAGATTTGAATACCCAGATTCCCTGCTCTGACTCAAATTTTCCCATTTTGGCCCCAAACAATCAGTTTCTCTGTTACTTATCCCTAAAATTGACAGTTTTGACCCTAAGTTAATACATTATGTCTAAAAATTAGCGGACCTGCCCTAAATCCCTGATTTTAACCTGCATTTTCCCCACTCTGACCCAAATTTGCCCTTCTTACTGCCAAAGTCCCAATTTTCCCCCCAAACATGTCCCTTTATCCCTAAAATTGGCATTTTTGCTCCAAAGTTGGAGAATTATGTCTCAAAATCACAAGTCTTGCCCTAATTTCTCCATTTTCACCCAAAACCTCCTGTTTCCGCCCGGCCCCCAGTTTAGCCCTAACATTCACTTTTATGACTTCAAATTGCTTGTTTATCCCTAAAATGGATACTTTTAACCCAAAATGGCCAGGTTGTGTCTCAAAACCTCCAGTTTCATCCTAAATCCCCAGGTTTCTGCCTCAACATCCCCATTTCCCCCAAAAAAATTCCCCACAGTCCACGTGTTCCTTCCCAAACCACCCCCTTCCACTGCTGTGCCCCCATCCTCACCCCCAAACCTGCCTGTCCGTTCTCGCTCCTTGCTCCGTCGGTGGGATAGTTGTGGGGAACACACCTGGGTCACTTTGCTCCCTGCAGCCCTTTCTTTCCCTGGCTCCACAGCTCCCAGGAGATGTCACCTGTACTGCCAGTCCCGAGAAACGGGGGATGTGGCTCATATGAAGCAGCCAGTGCACGACGGGACTCGCTGCTCCTACAGGGATCCCTACAGCATCTGTGTCCGTGGGGAGTGCGTGGTGAGTGGCACCTGGTCCCGGGACAACTCATGGGAACAGCTCACGGGCAGAGAGAGACTCTGCAGGTGTCTCTGAATTCCACGTTTGCAGCATTGTATTCCTCTAATCCCCTGAGATTTAAAGTAAATTGGAGAACAGCACAGACCTGTTCCATGGAAATGCTCCTCTTCTCTTCCACTGTTTGTTTCTTATCATAGAATCCCAGACTGCTTTGGGCTGAAAGGGACCTTAAGTTCCACCCCCATGACCTTCCACTAGCCCAGGTTGCTCCAAGCCCCATCCAACCAGGCCTTGGACACTTCCAGGGACGGGGCAGCCACAGCTTCTCTGAGAAACCTGTGCCAGGGCCTCAGCACCATAATAGGAAGGAATTCCCTCCTAATATCCACTCTTGCCCTTTTTTCTGCAGAAGGTGGGCTGTGACAAGGAAATTGGCTCCAGCAAGGCTGAGGACCAGTGCGGGGTCTGCGGCGGGGACGACTCCCACTGCCGGACCGTGAAGGGGACCTACACCCGCACTCCCAAAAAGCTTGGTAGGAATCACATCTGCCTACAGCTGGCTGGAACTCCTCTTGCCTCTGGGGTTTGTGTGACACTCACAGACACGAGATGATGCCGTAATCATTCAAACCTTGGGAATAATGGATGTAACACCATCCCATGAGGCCCATCTCTGAGCCTGGTCAGGGCAGGCTGCTGATTGTGGATGGATGTGGAAGTGATGGAGGTGTTCAGGGAATGCTGGTTGTTTTTCCCTAGCCTGGGTAATCTGGTCATTAAGAAGGCTAATTGACTTCTTTCTACAGGGAAACATGTAAGCAAGAGGTGCTCAAAAAGAATTGGAGTTTCTAGAAAACAGTTTCTGCAAGCACCCAACTTAAAATCCTGCCCGGATTCTCTGACTTCCCTGGACTGGTGGTCTTGCCCAGATGTGTCCAAATCCACTGTAAATGGATTTGTCTATGATGTAATTTATAAGTGTTGCTTGTAAAGAGCATCTGGGTGACACCCAATCAGTGAAATGACCAGACTCAGCTCTCAGGACACTAATTCCAGGTGTTCTGTTTAAGGGAAGACCAGAGGAGCCCTTCCCTTACCCAGAGGAGCTCACAGTGTTTCCCTTTGTGGGACAAAGGAGGCTAAAAACATTCTGGCTAAGTGCAACAGGTTGTAGGGAGAGAGGCATCCATGGGAATGGCAGTTCCTGTCTTCCTGTGGACATGGACAGGTAATGCCAAACCAGGCCAGAACTTGATGCTCCCTGTGCTCTAACAGTGATGGAGGAAAAGACTGGAAATGCTGTTGGGCACAGGCACTGCTCAGCCAGGACAGTGATTTTCCCTGTTCCTGGCTCTTCTGTTCCTTCACTTGGATTTTCTCAGGAGCTGTGTATGTCAGGGGCAGGACAGACTGCCAGTACCTGCAGTAATCTGAGAATCCAGTGCTTTTGCATAATTAAATCTGCAGTTGTTAAAAAGAAAATAACAGGAATATGAAAAGGCCTTGCACTCAGAGAACTTGCGAGCTCCTGAATAAATCTTGATCTATAAGTACCTGTGACCAATCCCTAGAAGGGATTCTAGTCTTGCTAATGGCAGTGCTTCCTTAATTTTACACTAATTAGCTGTGATTTGCACTGCTAAATAACTGGAATTGAAACTAAGAATACTTTTCTTTGGGAACAACTTTTTACTTTCACTGCAGACACGACCATCTGAAAGGGCACTCGGTAAGTTCCAGTCCAACAACCTGGCTGAGGAGTGATTTGGGAAAATAGTGAGAAAAACTTGTGCTCCTGTCCTCACGTGCTGAGGAACACAGGAGTCATCTTTTTGCCTGAATTGTTGGTAGATCCTGCTTGGAGCAGCACAGCCTTAAATATTAAACTGGTCCCAGGTGGGAAGTGGCAAATCGGTCTGCAACTGGTGTCTCTTCTCTCCCTGGAAGAGAAGAGCCCAGGGAGGGCCTGTGCCACCTGTTACAAACTGATTAGCTCTGTGTCTCCCAGCCCTGCTCATGGGTGGCTGCTGGATGGGCATGCCCTGTGCTCCTGACCATGGCTGTTCCTTTCTCTTTTCCTCCCTGCTGCCTCCACTGACCCTGCACGTGCCAAAGGCTACCTTAAGATGTTTGATATCCCTCCCGGGGCTCGACATGTGTTTATCCAAGAAGATGAGGCCTCACCTCACTTTCTTGGTAAGTGTTTTTCTGCTCAGGTTTGGTATGAGGCTTGAGAAGAAGCACAGGGTACTCATGCCAGGGAACCTGAAGGATGAGAGAATCCAATGAAGGGGTTGGGTAGATGTGGCCTTTCCAAATTGCGTGGTCAGGGCTTAGTCCTGCAGTCCTACTCAGCAAAGCTCAGCAAGCAAACATACCATTTGAATTCTCCAAAATATTAAACTGACCCCCATTTGTATGTGTACGAACCAAAGATTGTGGTGACTCACATGAAAGTGGGAACTGCCAGGGTGAATCAAATTCAGTATCTTTTAATTATTCCTATGGTGCATTGCAAAAAGCTGTATGGAAGAGCAATGGGTGTTGGAACTGAATGATCTTTAAGGTCCCTTCCAATCCAAACCATTCTGTGATTCCATCTTTTAATGACTGGCTTCTAATTGAAGCACTATCATCATCATCATAATCCCCACTGTACCTGGCTGTTGAGGTGTGCTGTGGAAGCCCAAACCCAGGCAGTTCCACAGGGCTCCGATTCTTCAGCTCTTCCCTTACAGATTTTAGCATCTGGGACACACCTGTGTGCAGAGAGCAAAATAAAATGCGATGAAAATCTGTGATTTTCATAATCTGATGGAAATACCCCTCCCCGCGCCACCCCGATTGCTGCCAGTGCGGGGGAGGCACGACAGGCTCTGCTCTCACTCCTCCCAGCAATCAAGAACCAGGCTACAGGACACTACATCCTGAATGGGAAAGGGGAGGAGGCCAGATCCCGATCCTTCATCGATCTGGGCGTGCAGTGGGAGTACAGCATCGAGGACAACACGGAAACGCTGCACACGGACGGGCCCCTGCATGATGCCGTGGTGGTGCTGGTGGGTGACCTGCTGAGCTCAGGGAGCAGCCTCAAGGACCACCCCAGAGCCAGACCTTGGTGTCTGTACCTAGCAGAGGAATCAGTAACAGTGCTGGGTTTATGTGTGCTTATTCATAGATCATTCCTCGGGAGAACGACACCAGATCCAGCCTGACTTACAGATACATCATCCACGAGGACTCGGTGCCGACCATCCACAGCAACAACGTGCTGCGGGAGGACACGGACACCTTCGAGTGGGCCTTGAAGAGCTGGTCCCAGTGCTCCAAGCCCTGCGGTGGAGGTGAGCCTGGGCTGAGGCACCTGTAACAAGGGACCAATTACCAAAAAACTGGGGGACGGGAATGAGACAGACCCTTGGCTTCCCCTTTTTAACAGCAGTTTGTTATTTTAGGGCTCAGGCTTAAAATAGTTGAAGCGCATGATTGTTCCCAGGTGTCACACTTCCAGCCTAGGAAGAAAAAGGCTTCTTTTGGTGTTTAAATTCAGATCCCAAAGCTACTTTGGATGCCCAAACTCAAGTATTGATGCTCCTGAGCATTCCCTGTCTCATGGTCCGTCTGTGGCTCTTAAGCAAATAATGGGGAATGCAAATACTAAAATACCTGTCCTGTAAACCCATCTAATAGGCCAGAAAACCCTATTTAAACCAAACATTCTGACAAGGACCTGATTCTCCTGATTGCTCTGACGTGTTTCCCAGGGTTCCAGTACACCAAGTATGGGTGCCGCAGGAAGAGTGACAACAAGATGGTTCATCGAAGCTTCTGCGAAGGCAGCAAAAAGCCAAAGCCCATCCGTAGGATGTGCAACCTGCAGGAGTGCACAGAGCCCCTGTGAGTGCAGCTGGGCACGGAGAGCAGCCATGGCTCGTTCAGACAGGGTAGCCCCAGCCAGATCGGGTGGGATGAATTTGAGGGGATGCTGACAGCTTTCCAGCCTGCAGTTCCTGAATATGGAGGGGAGTTTCTACCTGTGGAAGCGTGGATACTAATCTGATTGCGTGGTTGTAGTAGATATATATATCTATATATCTGTATGTATATATATAATAAAATAATGGAATAGATTGGGTTGGGAGGCACCCTAAAGCTCATCTCATTCCAGCCCCCTGCCATGGGAGGGGAGTCCTTCCATTAGATGCGCTTGCTCCAGGGATGAGGCAGCCACAGCAGGACGAAAAGGTTAACAGTTGATGGTGTCTGCCTCCATTTCCCTTCCCAGCTGGGCAGCAGAGGAGTGGGAACACTGCACCAAAACATGTGGGAATTCTGGCTACCAGCTCCGCACGGTGCGCTGCCTCCAGCCTCTTCCAGACGGCACCAACCGCTCCGTGCACGCCAAGTTCTGCAGCGGGGATCGCCCCGAGAGCCGGCGGTCGTGCAACCGGGCGCCGTGCCCCGCGCCGTGGAAGGCCGGGCCCTGGTCCCAGGTGGGCAGCGGCGGCTGCGGGCGGCGCCAGCCTGTCCCAGGAGCCGTGTCTGGCACAGGGGAATTTGTGCCAGGTGCTGTGACGCGGGATGCCCTGACCTGTGCCCTCTGTGTCCCACAGTGCTCGGTGACCTGCGGGGAGGGGACGGAGAGCCGGCAGGTCCTGTGCCGCGCTGGGGACCGCTGCGAGGGGGAACGGCCCGAATCCGTGAGGGCTTGTAAACTCGCTCCCTGTGATGGTAAGAGAGCGGCTGGAATGGCTGCAGTGGGGGGAGCAATTCCTCCCTGGAGAGCACCCTGCTGGCAGAGGGGTCTCACACAGGGTCCAGCTTTTCTCTGGTGTTCAGCCCAGCAGCCCCTGCGTGTCACAGCTCCCCACGCCGGGGTCTGTCCGTGCGTGTGCTCAGCCAGGGTTTGACCACATTGGCCACGTGGTGTTGGCACAGACTGGGGCCAGAGGTGAAGGGCAACCCAGAACAAACCCTGCCTGACCTCTGAATCCCAGGGTAAGGTCTACAAGCTGCCCAGTGAGGGAATAAAAATACATAAACATGGAACCAGGAGCATTAATGAGGGATTCCTGGGAATCCATTACGTTGTTTTCACAGAATTTTTAACAGGTTTGGAAGCTTTTTATGACAACAATGCATTTCTTCCTTTGGATTATTCACTCTGTAGATCTGGGGTTTGTTGGGGNCCCAGAATTCCGTGCCGAGGCTGCAGTAGCCTCTCAGTGCCTCATGGAGCACGGACGTGCCCACGCAGAGCTGCTGCTTTCACACCAGGTTTGTCAGCAGCCAGCAAGGGTTCTGAGGAAGCTCAGCAGGACCAGAACAAGGACATGTCCACATTCCATATAATTTGCTATTTATAACACTTGTCCCCCAGTCCCACGGGTGTCCCTGTGGGGAATTTACTGAGCTCTCCTTGGAACTGAGCTGATTCTCACCCACTCTGAGGTCAGGCCCCAGCTGATATTTTGAAGCAGAAGGCGGTGGCCGGATGTGCTTCTGGCCCGTTGTGAGGCAGCCCCTGTGCCCTGTGAGGACATCTTTGCCTGCAGAAAGCTGGTTTTGGTTCAAAGCTTCCACAAGAGCCTCTGGAAATTCTTTTTCCTGAGGAAAGGGATGCAAATCCCTGCCTGCAGGGCATGTCAGGTGTGACCCACTGTTACAGCTTTCCATCAGTTTTACAGTTCCATTTGGTGAAAAACACCAAAGTAAATCCGAACAAAACTTCATCTGACTCCAGCTTTTTATGTTAAGGCATCTTGGAGGGCTGTTCTCTGGGATTTAATTTCTGGGAGGGAAGACTGCCTTGGCTTTAACACTGCAGATGGATGGTGGCCTCTCAGGCTGGAAGGGAAGGGATCTGGGGTGGGTAGGACATACTCTGTGTGTGTGGGAGCTCTGGGGGGTTGGCACTGGGAATTGCTGTCTGTGCACCTCTAAAAACGCCATGTGCCGACATTTCCCAAGCGCCCATCACTGGGTTCCCATCCCCGGGACGTTTGTTTTGCAGATGAGCCCTGCCTGGGAGACAAATCCATCTTCTGCCAGATGGAGGTGCTGGCCCGATACTGCTCCATCCCTGGCTACCACAAGCTGTGCTGTGAGTCCTGCAGCCGGCGAAGCAGCAGCTTCCCACCAGCGGGAGGGGCTGGGACCGAGGGGGATGCAGCACTGGATCCGGGCAACCTGCCGAGGGCTCCGACGGTGCCCACGCCTGCGGCGCCTGCCCAGGCTCAGCCGCTGCCCGGGAGCAGCCCTGCGAGCCGGCTGCCGTTCGAAGCCCAGCCGGCTGAGCGGCACATCCCGCCATCCAGCCCCGAGCCCAAAGGCGGCAGCATTCCGCGCTGGAGAGCTCCTCTGCCTGGCAAGACTTCACGGCTGCTGGCTTTCCTGCACCAGTCCCCTGCCAACAGCAGCAGCCTCAGCTCCGGTGGTGCCCCGGCACTGGCCGCGGCTCTGCCCCTGGTGCCAGCAGAGACCGTGGCAGCGGGGGCTCCTGCGCCAGCCAGGACCTCCGGGAAGGGCGAGGAGCGCACTGGGAAGCGGTGGCCTCCGAGGGCTGCTCCTGTGGAACGATGAGCAGGAGGGCTTGTGCAGGACAGCCGTGCAAAGGGGCTGTTGGGCACTCTGTGCATGACTCCCTCACCTCTGGACTCTGCGGAGCGCGCTGCATGCCCCGGGCAGGGCACTGCAGGCACAGGTCGTCCCCTGTAAATACAAAGGACAAGAAGTGCTGGTTCACTTTCTGGTGCTCCCGGCCTCCTCCCGCCCCTCATTCCCTGGCCGGCTGGGACACGCAGAGGAAACACTAAAGGAACTTTCCTGGCAGTGAATGGGAGTCGCCGAGGGCTCCGTCCAGCTCTGGGCCCAAAAGTTAGCCCTAACCTCAGCAGCCGTGTGGTTTTGGGCTCTGAACGCCCCCGTTGCAGGGAACGCCCCACTGCAGGCAGGACCAGGCACGGACACTGAATGAAACACTTGCCGCAGACCGAATGAACCCTCAGGACTCGTGTCCCCCTGGAAACAGACGTTGCACGGGCACCACTGCAGCTGTTGGGTAAATGCAGGAAATCGGTGTTATTGTTAAGAGTTTTGTGCTGTCCCACAGCTGTTTACCTGTATTGTTCCAGTGCCAGGTGCTGGCCATCAACTTCTGCCCTAAGAGCATTCCAAGGGCTGGTGTTTAAAGCAGCATTAGCATAAAAAGTGGACTGCCATTTGCATAGGAATTTCATTGCTGGCACCAGGAGAGGGTTGGGGGTGTTTGGGGTATCATC
>VZSE01004415.1:750956-768122 GCA_013398275.1 Promerops cafer | reverse complement strand
CCCGGGGCTGCCGGCCCTCGGCCCGCCGGGGGCAGCGCGGGGCTTCGAGCGGGGCTGCGGCACGGGCCGGGCTGCGGGTGGGAGCGGTTCCAGCCAGAAACTGCCCGGAATGGACGTTTTGCTCTCTACAGCCGGCAGACAAAAAGCGAACCTTTCCCTCTAGGCGCAGGTGGGCAGATGCGGTCGCAGCACAAGGTAACAACAGACGCTCAGAACAGACGCTCAGAACATCTGTTCAGTGAGCTACCCTGAGATCTCCAGGCCTGGCACCTCAGAAAGGGGCAGGGGGATGCTTGAATTCCTGTTTCACTCTTCCTGAAGCTTGGAACTTGTCAAACAAGCTTCAATTTGTCATTTGAGTGCTCAGTAAATTATTGTTTGGCTATGTTCTGAAAATAATTGCAAACTTCTTGTAAAAAAAAAAACATAATTTGTTTTTAGCTCACAGTGTGAGCAGTGCTGGGTATTCCTGCCATTGCTAGTGAATCCATTCTCTGGTGAAGAATTAGGGAAGGGAAGATGTGTTTTCAGTATCTTGTGGTTTCCAGCAGATCAGCTGAGCCCAGCTTGCACATCCAAGGCAATTCCTGCACTAGTAGTTACTCTTACTTGCACAGAGCCTTGTGGTGATAAGAAATGCAAGGCCTTTGTTGGTTTGTGCGACTGGGGCAAGCCTGGCTGTTTCAGTTTCTTTTGCTCACCTCGAGCTTGCCTTGAGAAGGGGCTTTGTGACACCTTTCAGCCGCTCTGGTCCATGCAGGACTGATTCCTGTGCTTTACACAAAAGCAGTCACTGACTTTACCACTGCTCTGGCTCATAAGGAAAAGATTTTCCTCCCCGAAGAGCTTGCTGCCCTTCTTGCTGGCTGTAGCACATGTACAGTGATGTGTCAGGGAGCTGAGGGTGTATTAGATATGCAGGTTTCTTCTGGCATTACATAAATAATTTACATAAGCAGTGCCAGAATTTGTATTACGGTGGAAGCGTATCGTGTTCAAATTCTGATTTCATAATAACGGGGCTTACACTGAACTGTGCAGGGTGAACATGACTGGAATATCTCCCTGACTTCTTTGAGCATGTCCCTTGTGGCTTTGGCACTTCATTCCTTCACACAGGACGCACTTTGGGATCTGAGTGCCCTTTAAACGCAAGTTATCAGCACTGACTCAGTTCCTTGACTAATTTGCCTTCCCAGTGCAGAGCTGAGGCTGCGTTTTTGAACCTGGATATCTCGACAGCCATCCTGGAGCCCTGTACAGAGTACAGAGGTGTTTACACTCACTGAACCCAGGGGACTTGCAAGCCTCCTTTCCAGCACTCAGCTAATTGTTCCATGAGGATCTACCCACTTAGCTCCTCTAATCAGGGTGTGGTTTTCTTATGCAGGAAGTGAGTGTTAATTAACTCTTACTTTCATTACTCCAGGGATCTCTTTATAGAATTACCCACGTTGTGACCTGATGCTGCTGTCAAATATGGCTGTTCTTGTGTCTTAATTTAATTTTACTATTCTCTGCTACTGCAGAGGATGTTAATTTATATACCCATGGCCCTTCTAGAACTTCTAAAACTGACCTGACTTTCAAGTATTGCCTTGTAGGCACATTGAAGATAAGATTGATCCTCCATTTATGTTCCTACTTTCCCTACTCATTGCATGGTACAGTGAGAAGGAGGACTTGATTTAGCATTTAGGAGGAGAAATCTGATCAGGCATTAGGTCAGCAGAGAGGAGGAGTAGGACAGAAGCTGAACACATGCCAGGCCTGAGTGTGCCTCTGCTCCTGGGAGAGCACGTGCACCTCTCTGGAGCCCTCCCTGAGCCTTCCTTGTGCTCTGCTTTGCCAGAGGCTGTGGGGTGACTGCTCCAGGGAGCCCTGGGCAACGGGAGGCTGTGCTGGCTGACCCCTAAAACAGGCAGGGACCGGCCTGGCACCTCCTGAGGCCATTAAGAGCTGCCTGCAGCCCTGGCCCTTCTGGTGACAGCTGAGATCTTCTTGGCCTTGGGTATTAAGGGTCTGTTTCTGTGCCCTAATCCTGCAGGTCTCACCCTGCGTGTTCCCTGTGCTCTGCCTCGCTGCCCCGTGGGGATCCAGCTGTGAAGAACAGGGAGCAGCTTTCTGTGCTAATCTGATACTCCAAGTGTTACTGTACTCTCATGTGCCTGTTCCCTTTTTATAGGCAGTAAATGATTTTTTTATAGAGGTACAAAGTGATGCAGCAAGGTGCAGGAGAGAATTTGTGCCAGTTCTTTCTCTTCTCTTGTTCTGTTCCTTGTCATCTCAGAGTGGCTGGGAGTTCCCAGCCTTTGCCTGGGAGCAGGAAGGCACAGACAAGACAACAGTTCAGGGAGAAGCTTCAGGGGAATACATGTGACGTTAGAGAAGCCATTCCAGGGCCACCAAAATACAGAATGGTGAGAATGGTGCTTTTTCCTGTTAGTACAACAGCTTTATTTAAAATCTCAGAGCTTGTAAATATTACAGATCACAAGGTGATTTAAATATGTTTGAGGCCAGGAGTTTGTTCCCAGATTCAGCCCTTCCAGCAGCACTGAATATTGGATGAAATGCAAATTGAGAAAAGATGTGATGTGGAGGAACTTTATGCCAGCAATCTCAGGGAGAGGGAAACTAGGACAGTGTGAGATGATGTCTGATTTGGCCCTGTTAATTGGACAAGGGCAGAGGAAAGAGGTTAGTAGTGGCTCGGGGAAGAGGAAAGTCATTTAAAAAAATGTGTGCCTGTCCCATGGATAAATAAGTTTCTGTTTCAGTTCCCTGTCAGACAAATGGAGCAAGTCATCCAGGCAGTAGAATGGTCTGTCTGTTATTTCAGGCTTCAAAATGTCCTCTCAGATAAAAGTAAAACATGCTTTTTCCTTTTTTTTCCCAACAGGGAAGAGACTACAAGAATGGATCTCTGTCATCTTATGCTTCTCTCTGATCTGCTTCAATTTTTACAATCTCCTCTTCTACTTGCGACTGGAGCACACGCCCTCGGTTCTCTTTGGGATATGTAAGTAGGAACTGTTTGCTGCCCTGCTCAAGGCAGGACTCTTGAGATGTGGGAAGCAAATGTGGGATCCTTTAGGCTTGACTTGCTATTGGAAAGGGAGAGGGGCATTTGTGTGTGAGCCTGTGAAACTGAGACCATCTGCAGAATGTTACTGCTTTGTCTTTGCATTTCAGTGGCTTCTCAGTATCTCAGAGGGAAAGTTTTGATGTAGCTGAGTAAGTTTGGTGTTCTTGTGTAGTCACTGCAAGTGTAAGGACTATTGAGAAGGAAAAGAGCTGTCAAAATGGTCAGAGCTGGAAACAAAATACGTTGCTTGACAAAAATATTCACAAGAACTTTCCAGAAAGCAAAAACTCAGGGGAAATGTCATAAAAGGTGCTTCAGGCATCAAACTGGCTCCATTTCTGGGGACTGCAGACTGAACACAAGAATTTTGGAGAATTGTGCTTTCATGTCAGGATGTGATGTTTGGCCTTTATTATCCTGAATGATGACTTTTTCCAGGAGCAAAAGAAAAGTTGATTCTACCTCTTCTGTGGAGGAGAGGAAGAACCAGTGAAGGATTCTGATAGAATGTTCAGCTCCTGTGCTTTAGAAGAAAATAGCTTTCCTATAAAATGTGCATGGTGTGTGTTTTAGAGGAGCATGGTACTTGTTCATCATCAGTGCTGTGCATTGCTAATGAGTTCAGACAAAACAAACAAAACCCACCCAAAACACTGCACCAGGTTCAAGCAGTGGTACATAACAGAAGCTCTGAGTTTCTGCCAGCGCTGGGACGTGGTGATTCCTGATGTCTGTGTGGAGGTTTTTGGCTTTGTTGGGGCTGGGGGTGAGCAGTGTCCTCCACTGTGAGTCACAGCAGCTCTCTTGGCCTAATTCAGTCTTGCCTGCTCTCAGCTGATGATGTGGAGGTGTTGGGAGGAATGGAGAGAGCCTGGCATGGGAACTGCTCCTTAGGGATGAGGGCAGATCCAGACAAGAGGATCAGCAATGGTGGTTAACCTGTGGTGCAATCTGTTTGCAGCTGGCTTTCATCTCAAAGTTAATATTGATAAAAGCTGGAGTTCTCTGATATCCTGGTTACCAGTTTAACTGATAAAGCAGCCAATTCACTGATAGTATTATTTAAGTAGTAGTGAATGATTAAAGTAGCAGAATCTGGATTCTGTGTAAATAAAGTGGTGTGGAAATAACTGATAGTGTGTACAAAAATGAGTGCCATAAAATAGTAAGTGCTTCAGGCTATCTTGTTTTGCTGCCTTGAATACATTGTTTCTCCAGGTGAAGTGTGAATGATGTCTGTAATTCACAGTGATTATTAGGTTTTATTGCATATTGTGCAAGTCATATCCATGAAAGTCCTGATTCCTAAATACGTGAGCAGCTCCATGGGCACAGTTGGGAATCCTGAGTCACCCACAGGGCGAGGTGTGTTCCCTTGACAGCTTCCCTCAGGCTTGGTTTGGAATATTGACCTTTGAGCTGAAGTCACAAAATAAACATTCTGCTAATAAAGATGGAGCTCTAGATCAAGTTCCTGCCAGGTCTTTGGGAATCTGAAAGGGGTCACTGTTCCAGTGGGCTGGATCTGTTCTGCTGCACAGACCTGGTCACTGCATGGGGACCCTCTGTGTGCTCTTACATAAATACATTTTTTCCTTTAGGAAATGAAGTGGTTTGAACATTCTGCATCATTTGAACATCATTTCACTGAGCCTGAACCCTGTGTCTGTAATTAAGGGCCGTGACACAGCTTCTTTCTCCGTGCCTTTCAAGGCACACGGAATTGTAGCACAAGTAGTACTGTAAATACCTTGACCTGGAGATTGCTGGGACAGAAGGGATCTGCTGCTGCTGTGGCTGGCAGCCGGGCAGCAGTCCCTGCCTGTCCCCGTGTGCTGTGGCAGTGTGGGAGGCAGGTGCTGTGGCTGTGCTGAGTCACTCAGTGCCTGCAGGGGAGCGCAGCACTGAGGGGACACCTCCGTGGCCTTGGCTCAGAGCAGCTCTTGGGCTGGGTCATGTCCTGCTGACTAAAGATGAGCTTGCTGGACAGGAAGAGCCACGGGACCCTCTTGTCTTCCAGGCTGGTTAGCAGAGATGAGACAATTTCCTTCCCCTCCTTACCATAAAAAAAAAGAGAGAAAAAGAGTGGGCAGAGGATGGATTTCTGTTGTGGTTTGTGCTAACTCCAGTCATACCCTGTTCTGGATATCCTCAGCTGCTGGGCAGCCATGGAACTGTTCCTCTTTCTGCAAGCTGAGAGCTGTGCAGGTCTGAGTTTGGTGCTTGCACATGCACCCAGGCACGTGGTGAGCTCAGGCAGCCCTGGCTGGGAATGGGCTGTGAGGGAGCTTGAACACCCCCGTTTTTCCCACTGCAGCAGGACAACACCCCAGCAGTGCCACAGAACCAGAGCAGCTGCTGCCACTGTAATTGAAGGTTGGTAGTGCCAGGGACAAGGCTGGCAAAGGGATTGTTGTGTGGTAAGCAGAAAAGCCCCACCAAGACACGTAATATCAGGCTTGAAGGCCCTCATACCTTCAGGTGAGCTTGTGGTGTCCAGAATATTCAGTAGACATGAGATGAGTATATAGTTCATGTAGTAGTAACATCTAGATAAAAAGTTTGGCAAGTTACAGCATAAATCTTGGCTTTCATTTTCCTCTCCTTCCTCCTATTTTTGTGTAGGGTTTTAACCCCCTTCTTTCCAAGCTGGTTGACTTGTTTCAGGCATTTGACTGTTATCTGCAGCCACATTTCTTCATGACAGGGACTGTTCATTGCAGTCTTACAATAAAAGAAGAGTTAACTTTGTGTTGTAACCTGTTTATATTCCTAAGAACTTTCCCACATAGGGCAGATATCTTTAGGAACATCTTGTGACATGATACAAGTTACAATTAATTACTGCTCCCTTGAAAGATGGGCAGCNTTGACTGTTATCTGCAGCCACATTTCTTCATGACAGGGACTGTTCATTGCAGTCTTACAATAAAAGAAGAGTTAACTTTGTGTTGTAACCTGTTTATATTCCTAAGAACTTTCCCACATAGGGCAGATATCTTTAGGAACATCTTGTGACATGATACAAGTTACAATTAATTACTGCTCCCTTGAAAGATGGGCAGCTGATTTTTTTTAACCCATTTGAGGTACATGTTTCAGTATTGCAGAGGTTGTGGGTTAGCCAGAGAGAGCACACAGGAAGAAGTCACTTAGTGCAGTTTCAAAACAGAAACTGGATCTCATCGAGGCCCAGAACCTCTTTATTTCAAGCTCCAGCAGCTCTGCAGGGCTGCCCTTGGTCAGCTACATTGCAGAGCCAGACATGAGTGTGCAACACACAAAAGCTGTGGCACACGTTGGAGAAAAAACACTCCAGAGACATCAGTGCTGACTGAAGTGAGTGCTGGGCACATGGGTCAGGTGTCCACATCCTGCTGCCTCACAGCTCCAAGGATGTCACTTCATCTTGGATTTATTATATGCATTTAAATGAGTTTTCACCTGAAATTTTGTTTTAAAAAGTTCTAGAAACCTCAGCTAGCAAAGGAGGATGATCCTTTGCTTCAGTGCTGGTCCAGGTAAGTTGGTTCTGTGTCACCTGCTGTCTCACCCACCTGAAGGAACCATCAGTACTTGGTAGCTGTGGGTAACTCTGTGTTTCCATTCTCAGCAGTTTCATCTCTTAAAGAGGGAAACTCCACAGGCTGTGGTTAAAGAGATGGAGCTTTGATTCTGTTCCCCTTTGCAGAGATGCCTTTGTGTTGCAGCAGCAGGTTTGTGAGGTGTCTGCTGTGGATCCCGTGGGCAGAGCCGGGGTGGCTCCCGTGGAGCCTGGGCTGGTCGGGCACCAGGAGAGGAGGAGGAGGAGGAGGAGGAGGAGGAGGAGGAGGGTGTCCCGGTACAGTCATTGCTGGCTTGCCCTCAGCAGGTGATGCTGGCACCATTATGTGTTCTTCGTGTCCCTGGGCCTGGGGATGGGCTGCTCGGCGTGCTGGCAGCTGTTGTGGGGCAGGCTGTGCCCAGGCTGCTGCCCTGGCACTGCTGGTGGCACGGCCCCATCTGTGTCCCCACGGGCGTGCACAGGGGACAAAGGCAGCTCTGTCTGCCTGCCCAGTTGCCAGGGGCTCTCTTAAAGTTACAGCAGAGTTTGGCTGGAGGATTAAGTTTATCAGGTGGTGATTCTAAGCCAAGCTGTGCTTTTGTAGATGAGTATTTGCTTTAAGATCTGCTGCTGCTCAGCCCTGGAGGAGACAGGACCCCGATTCCTTGGGGGGCTCCTTTCACTGCGTGTCCGAGCTGCTGGGGCTGTTCCCCCAGGCTGATCGGGGTGTGCCGTGCTCGGCAGGCTTGGCTGGAGGCTGGGCACTGGTCCCAAGGCATTCCTGGAGCAGGGAGTAGCCCCAAGGAGAGGTGTCTGCTCTGTGAGTGACGTGCCAGGCTTGCCAGGGGAGCACTGACTGACGGAGCCCAGGCTGTTTGTGTCCCTGGAGTGTGGGCCCTGCAGACAGGGTGATAAAAGTGCCAGAGTGATACAGGGGCTGTCCCAGCCCTGCTTGTGGGCACTCTCAGGTACAGTTCTGACTGAAAGTTTCTCAGCTTTATTAGCCAAATTTATGAACTCTTCTTTTTTCTCTTTCACGCTGCTACAGTTTATACTTACTGAAACATCCAGGGATTATTATCTTAGCCTAGTAACTTGCCATATCATCAAACCCCTGCCTTCTCTGGACTGAAAGTCACTAAAGGAGGACTGCAAGTGACTAAGGCATTTTATTTTCATAGGCATGTAAGTGACAAACAACTGGTACTTTGGCGTATTGATATTTAGACAACAAGATGTGTTTCTGTGTGAAGTTAGCCACGCCGACCCTTCAGTGCTGTTCAACCAGTTCATACAGTCACCAATTAAACATGACTCTACTTCTCAGTGATGTTACACAATAGCATCAGGTTATTTAATAACACCTTACCCTGGTTTCTCCTCTCCAGAAACTCTAACTGAATTTTTATAGTAAATATGAAACTTTGTATACTTTGATGTAAGACTTCCAGGTTACAATTTGATCATTCTAGCTACACAAAGCCAAGCTTACACTCGGCTCATAAAATTTTGGGGAAGTACAGCTTTTAATGGTGAATATGCACAGCAGTTTTGTCTCTCAAAGCTCTTGTGGGGCCTCCTCCTTCTGCAGGCCCTGGGAGCAGCCTGGCCATGGGAAGTGGTTTGAGAGTCACCCACAAGAGCAGAGCTTGCAGGTTGTCTCTCAGTTTGACTGAAGAGGGGGAGAGGGCCTTTCCTGGGTCACAAACCCGACACATTCCCTGGTTTCTGAGCAGGACACAAGTGGGACAGAGGTGCCCCGTGTCCAGGCTGTGTTTGGGGCAGTTGCTTGTCCAGCCCCATGTCCTGTTCTGGGGAGAGGCACCTGGTGTTCGAGGGCCCCGCTGTGCCTGGGAGGTGCCCACACAGAGGATCACAAGCGTGGGGAAATGGGACAGAGCAGCATTTCCAGCAAATGTGTGTGGCAGTTGAGTGTTTGCTTGGACACTGCTTGGAGTCCATTTGTGCACCTTTGGGTTCCCTGCATGCTGGGCTGCCTGCCTTCCTCCTCATTGTGCAGTCTACCTGCAAACCAAAAAATCCCAGCGTTCTGAGCACGGCCTGCAGCTGGTGTCTGTCCTTCTGCCCACCTCCTGTGTGCTCTGAGCGTGGCCTCCTCCTCGGGATAGCCCCTGGATGGGCCGATCCCTGCCCCTCTCAGTGAGCTGGAGGAAAGCTAATGTGTGTGGGTCAGGACTTCCCTAATGCTGCACTGAGCTGGCCTCAGGTGAGCGTGGAATCCACCGTTGGCAGTTCGACACCTGAGCTGGGGTTACCTTGCATTTTGTGACTGTGGTTAACACTTCACCCATGCCCAGGGCTGTCAGTCTCCTCTCGCACTCCCAGCCTCGGCCTTGCCACGTTCAGTGAAGCCAGTGCTGGGTGTGTGAGGCTGCTGAGCCCGGTTTGTCAGTGGGATGTGCCCTCTGAGCCCAGGGACAGGGCACACACCAAGTGTCACCATGCTGCTTATGTGGAACCTCAGCACAGCTCTTGCTCTTTCACTGCCACTCGCCCTCCAGGAGCGCAGAGGAGTGAGCACACCCTGCTGCAGTACAGCTGGAGGTTGCAGATTGCTGGTAGTTAGGTTTTTTCCCAATTACTTTAGTGTAATGCACTGCTCCAGGCACCCTCCATTCTTCCCTTTACCAGCTGACATCAAAGCAACACGAGGAACATCTATTGAACTGTCAGTATTTTGCCTCAATTTGTGTTGCTGTTCCTGCAGTTATTTCACTGGGATGAGGCAGCAGCTGGAGGCCAGGCAGGCTAATGGGGGCATTACCTCAGTGAGAATGGCATTTGAGCTCCTGCAAAGAGAAGTGTTGTCTGGATATCTTCCCCTGAACCAGGCTGCTTGCCCTTTCAGCTGCTGGGAGCAGATCTAAACGCTATTGTGTCCCACCCGGTCTTGCTGTAGCCTGCGTGTGTGGTCTGAAAGAACAACAAATGCACAGAATTCACTGCTTATAAAACAAGCTGTCTTCAGTGTAATAAGGGGGTAGATAAAGAATGAAGTGTCTCCTGCTGCATTTAAGAGTTTGGGCCAACTGGATAATGGATTCAACCGTGGGGGCTGATTTATAATATGAAAAGAGCTTTTATTTCTTCTCCCTTTTTGAAAATGAACGGTGAGGGGAAGGACTGCAGAGGTGAGGGGTCAGCCAAGCAAAAGGTACCCCCTAGGGGAGGTATTTCTGCTCTGTAGGAGGTGGGCTAAACACAAATACAGATTTAATGAAGATTTTTACTGTCCAAATGGTGTCTTGCTAACCTTTTTCCTAATTGCTTGACCGTATGTTTATTCAGACTGGGTAGATCTCATGTGGTTGCAAATTTCTAAGTTAGAGGCAGATAAACAAGTAAACTTCTAAAATAAGAAGATGATGTGACTGAGTCAGTGAAAATGCTGTGTTTGTGTGACTGTCTCTGTCTCTGATTCAAGTTGCAGGAGTTATTACGGCCGACTTCCTCTCAGGATTGTTCCACTGGGGAGCAGATACCTGGGGGTCTGTGGAGCTACCCATCGTGGGAAAGGTTTGAGATTCTTATTCTTAAGCTTCAAAAAGTTCTGAAGTCCCTTTCTGCAGCACTGCCAGTGCTCCCAGCTGAGCTGGGCTCTGTGCCACACGCAGCCCAGGGAACTGGGCCTGGCCTGGGCACTGCTGGGGCAGGGCTGTGTTAGCACCTGGCCTGGGGGCACGGGCAAGGTGGCACTGCTCCATTTTGTCACCTGCCTTGAGGCTGGCAGTGTTGCAATCCCAGTTGCAGTCCCAGTGTCTGCAGACCTTTCGGGCTCCGTGGGAATGGCCTGTGACAGCACAAGTGCTGGGACCTGGCTGGGCACTGTGGGTGTTCAGAAGGTCAGGAACACAGGTTTGGAGAGTTGTCCCTGCAGCTGTGAAAAATCTGTGAAACATGAGGCTGCTCCAGGAAGAATCTTCCCAGTTCTCTTTTCTATGGGCCCCTGTTGTAACACAGTAATGTTAGAATGGTGGTGACTGAAGATTTAATTTGATATGTATTATACACCTGCAGCTACAAATGCCAGGTGCTTAGTGGAAGGTGCACTGGCTTCTGTAGTAAGCAGCAATCTGTTTTCTTAATTAAATTTCTTAATAGCTACCATTAATTACTCCTCGCAGTGCAATATTAGAAGGATCATTATTAAAAAAAAAGGTGGCTATTCCTTGTTATTATCCCGAGTTACACGAACTACAACAGCAGAATTAAAACCATTGAGTTTGGCTTGGTTTGTTCACCTTCAGTAGACTTAGTAGTCTTGAACCCCTGTATCTCTGGACCACAGTTTAAATAACTTTTAAAAACCCTACTGCTAGAGACTCTGCACTGAATAACCACAAGCTGAGGCTGCTCAGGACACCTTTGCACAGGCTGGACATGCTGGAAGTGTTAAAGGCAAATCAGTAACTGCTTTGAGTGTCCCACGCAGTGAAACAATTGCTGTGTGTGTTCAGATGTGATTTCTGCTCCTAGAGGTGACTTCTGTATAGTCTGTTTGTCTTCCACTGCTTTGTCCAGTCACTTAATTTGCATTTAGTCTGTTAGTGCTGGCATCTGTAGCCCATAAATATGGTAGGCTGAATCCTAATTTTTTTAGTGTTTTTTTTCCCTTGGTTGATTCTGCTTAGCAAGTGAATTTCACAGACTTCTTTTGCCTGTGAAATTAGGATGCTGATGCTTTGTTTTTAAGATTACATACTAAAGGTCCTAAGTGAAAATTTAGAGGAAGAAAACTGAAAAGCAAAGAAAACCTGGATTTGGGTGTGGGAACTGAATTGCTTTGCAGATGTAAATCAAATTATCTGAAGTGTTGTCATGACAAAAGTTTGTCCTGTTTACATGCTTTGTACTATGGAATTCTCTTCAACTCAATCATCAGATTTGAGTGTATGAGAGGGTTTTTTGGGTTTCTTTGGGTTATTTTTTTGTAATATTTTTCTTTTCCAGGAGCATTATTGAGTGTGGTATTGTGTTTATCCAATTGTTTTCCCAGGCTTTCATCAGACCCTTTAGGGAACACCACATTGACCCCACAGCAATCACCAGACATGATTTCATAGAGACCAATGGAGACAACTGCTTCATGACACTGGTCCCCTTGGCAAACATGGCATACAAATTTGTTTCTTTTTCCCCAGGTAAGCTGTTACCTCTGACTGCTGTGGATTTAGCATTCGTGTTGCTAGTGAATGAACATTTGTCTGTGTGAACTTTGGTGAAATCCATGGATGTGATATGACAAGAAATAGCTGCTGGAAGCATGGTGCTCCTGGCAGGAGGGAGGGAAGCTTTCTTTCCTTTGAGGTGTGGTGGCAGAAGGTGGCACAGTGAGGTTCTCTAGCTCAGCAGAGAATCTGGGGCTGGAGAGTTCTGAAAGGCAGATTAGAAGTTATTCTAAAAACTCCTCTTAGAAGAGGGACCAAGCTGTGAACATCTGAAGAAACTCAATGTTCCAAAGTGTGTAACACAAAACAATGCTTCATCTCTGTGCACAAGTACTTCATGTGCAAACCAGAAGTCAAGAACTAAAGGATCAAATTAATTTTTTTATGGTAAACTCCATTTGACTTGCTGTTTATGGTGTGTTGACAGACTCTGGCACTTCCCAGGCATTTGGGAATTGCTTATGACTCCTGTCATTTTGTGACATTTGGGAGTTGCTCGTGGCTCACTGGCTCTTGTGACACTCCTGCCGCAGCAGCTGTGGTGAGGCCTCTGTCAGTTCCTGCAGCAGCAGGCAGCTGTGGCTGGGCAGGACGTTGTCCTGGTGGAAATGTGCCTTTCCATGGCTGGTGTTCACAGCTGCCCGTGGTGTTTTGCAGAGGCGCTGTGTGAGACCTGTCCCTGGGAGTGTTACGTCTTTGCCCTCATCATCTTCATAACCATGACGAACCAGATCCACAAGTGGTCCCACACGTACTTTGGCCTTCCACGCTGGGTCATATTCCTCCAGGACTGGCACATCATCCTGCCCCGGAAGCACCACAGGATCCACCACGTGTCCCCACACGAGACCTACTTCTGCATCACCACGGGTACTGCCCCGCTGCAGGGCCACCCTGCCCAGGACAGCTGCGAGACACCTGCGCAGCCGTGCAGTTACCCGTGCTCTCACAAGCCCTTGGGAAAGCTGCAGCTGGGTTTTTGCATAAAAAGGGTGGGGCAAGGTTTGTGATCAGCTGCAGGGAGCCTGAGGGAGCACTCAGTGGTGCTGAGATCCCATTGCGTGGGGTCTTGGTGAGCTCAGGCCACTGATGGGCTTTGTTCACTAAAGCTGCTGTCCTTCCAAAGAGCAGGATGCCTGCAGCTGGTCTGGAATGCTCATTTCTAAAAGCCAGGCTTGTGGATTTTCAGCATCCACTCATTCTGACTCAGAGGAGTGGACAGGTTTGCAGAAAGCTTTAGCTTCCTTTTATATCTGTACAGGTGGGAATGCTCAGTCACCAATGTTGCACGATCCTAAATAAGTTATCAAGTTAATCAGACAGCTGGAAATAAACCACTCTGGTTCTTCATTCTGTCATTGGCTTCGACAAATGGTTCATGTGGGTTTTGAAACCTCTGCCAAGAAAAAAAATCTAATTCTCATTAGCAGAATGTCATGTAGAAACATGGTACAATTAGGAAGCCTGACTTGACAGATGGTAGCAAAAATCTTGCCACCCAAAGAGCTATTTTTAAGTCGTACTATGTCCTGAGAGTTTAAGCCTGACCATTATTAGCAGTATTGGGCTGGTTGCTTTTTTTCCTCATTAAAAATCATTGAAGTTTGGAAGCTATGACAAACTAATCCTCTTTTTCCTTCGCAATCCCTTAGGTTGGCTGAATTATCCATTAGAGAAGATAAGATTTTGGAGATGTTTGGAGAACATCATCCAAGGACTTACTGGGGAGAAGCCAAGAGCAGATGACATGAAATGGGCTCAGAAAATCAAATAACTTCTGCCAGCCTTCTGCAATCCTTAACTTGTTGCCAATGTTGTTTTTAAAAGAAAAAAAAAAAATAAAGCCATCAGCCAAATTCAAGACCTGCAAAGAAATAACAGACTCTAAAGCACAAACTAAAAAGTGCTAACACAGACTGCAATGAAAAGAACTAATTCTTAAAACAATACTTGAAATGAAGATGATTACTCTCACTGAGCACCTTTTTGTGTAGCCATGTCTGCTTACACCTTAGAACTCGCTTTGTTGCTGTATCTGTGAGGTACTGGGCACGCCAGAGCCAGCACAGGCACTCCAGGGGGACGTGGGGGCGTGGGAAACGTGTTGTATCAACATGACTGAACACTTCCAAAACAGCTTGTTGCCTAAGACCTGCAGGGAGAACGGTGACAAGTTTGTCACTTGGTGTTGGAGTGCGAGGGCACTGCATGAGAGCAGTGGGGGGCAATGGCAGCCCATAAAATCATGACTGTTCAGTGCACTCAGTGATTGATCGACGTACAGCTCTGTCCTCACTATCATGTTCAACCTGATCGATGTCTTGTGGAACAGACTTGGAGAATCCTGCTCCTCCAGGGGGCCACCAATCCTCAAGTGTCTTCAGTTTCCCTTAAAACAAAATCGTTCTACTCTCCAGGTGGAATTGAGCAGTTTCTGCATAAGCCTTCAACTTCAGGAGCCTCTGAGGAGAGGGAGGGCACCCCACAACACGTGTCTGTTCGTGTGGAGTGCTCACTGCTGAGTCTTCTCTTAAGTGTTTCCTACCCTGACAATAAATGTTTGAAATAGTTCTAGCATTGGGCACACTGCAAATAGCTGTATTCAAGAGCTCAAGGTATCAAACTCATAATGTTAGAAGGGAAATGTCAATGACTGGTGTTTTGTTCTTTTTATTTTTTTTAAGGTGCTTGCTTGTTTCTGTAAATAATATCAAGCCTTAATCTCTTCTGGTGTAATGGAATAATATTTTAATGTGATGTTTGAATGTATATAATATATTTATAACAAAGCAGTTGGATAATACTAATCATGTTCAAGTCTTGTTGCTGTTTTTCATTGCTGCACTGGCAGCACTTAGTGCAAGAGCTAGATCAGTGTTTGCACAGCACCTCGTGCAGTCCCACACCTGAGCCACCTGGCAGCCTGTCACAGCTGGGTTGGAGTGATCATCTGCCAGCATCTTAGGAGCCTGGCACTGTTATACCAGACTTCTGCACTCTTCAAGAAGTGTAATTCATTCTGCTCTGGATGCAAAGGAGTAACCCCAAATAAACTGGGGTGAAGTTGTTTCTCTAAAAACATCCAACAGGCACTTGATCAAGTTAATGTGATTTGGATCTTGTTCAATTCTTGCCTGACTGAAAGCTTACTGATGTGATGATCAAATGTAAGGTATGTTCCCTCCTCTAGCTGTTAATTGTGTTAAATTCAAACTGCCTCTTCCTGAAGAGCAGGGTAAGATGGTTTTGAGTCATAGGTTTAGACTGACCTTGATCTCCACTTCTTCAGATATGGTGGATGGGTTCTGAATGAGTTGGGACCTGGCAACTCTCCTTCAGGAAGTGCTGAGTGCAGATGCCTCTGAGCTGGGTTCTGCAGATTAAAATCACAGCTGGTACCTTGGTCACAAAATATTTCATGTAAGTGAGAGCTTCATGCCATTACATGAAACTGTTTTCTGTCCCCATTGCCACAGTGAATACCAGGTCTCCGTGCAGCTTTGACATTAAAGAATTCTTCCACTTCAGCAGGAGTCCCAAAAGGAGTCTCAGTTGACTCTGGAGAGCTCTGGACAGAACTGGGTGGATGTTCAGGGCTCCTGTGTAAATCAGCCTGAAGCACTGGGTCCTCTGAGAGCTCTTTTCACTGCAGGTCTAAAGGCCGAGTGAGCAGCAGTGGTGCAGTGGATGGAACAAATGGATTTGGGACACAGGAACCACCAGAATTTGTACTTCCAAAGTGCTGTTTAAGGCAGTGCTGCTGCCCAAACCTCTCTTGGCCGCCGTCGCCTTACTGGAAACAAATCTGAGCTACTCATACTGGTGGCTGCTGGGACTATTTATCTGTTAATCTTGCTTAATTATGAGAAACTGGGGCAGAGTTAATCTCCAGATGCATTTTCCACGTGGATGCTGTGCTGGGCTCCTGGGGCAGCCCTGGCTCTGTGACTCCCCACACCCGACGTGGCTGCGGCTCCCAAGGCCCCTGTTCCACCCGTTCACAGACCTGGATGCTCCCACAAAACCAGTTTGGCAATTCTGGAGCAAAAGGCTGTGTGGATCCTTCTTAACAGCTGTAAATCCGGCTTAAGAAAATTTGTCTTAAGTTGATTAGGAACAGATTAGAGCTGAAGCAGAATAAGGCACTCCTGTTAAACTCCTCAGGGCTGGATGGCCTGCATTTCAGTTCAATGCTTTTAGTTGCTTTTAAAAGCTCTCTGATTTCAATCTCACCTCCACAGAGGACTCTGGTCACGCTCCCGCTCTCTGGACCCTCAGAAGGACTCTCAGGCCTCCAGCTTTTGCCAGGGCTGCAGTTGCCCTCCGTGAGTGGATCTTGTGGTCAGGAGGGCCTTGGAGGAGCAGCTGTGATCCCTTTTGTGCATCCCAGGAGCAGGGGTGATCCCCTACGTGCAGCTGTGGCCCTGCAGAAGCCCCCCAGAAGAGCTGTCTGGGGACACGGCTGCACAGGGAAGTGTTGCGCTGCAGTAAACTGAGGAAAATCACTGCAAAGTGCCTCAGCATCCCCCTTGGAGGTTTTGGCTCAGGTGTGGTGCCTGTCTCTGCGATCCTCCTGGGACTTGACTTAGCAGCCTAAAAGGTGGAGGGGGATGCCGGTTGGAAGGGTGTGAAATGAGTCACCCACCAGGCACCCCAGAGCTATTGGGAGAACCATCCAGCTGGGGCAGGTGGGCCCTGCGTGCCGGCCACCAGCCCCGGCTCTCCTGGTGTGCTGCCCACGCCGGGCTCTCCTGCCATCTAGCTGCCTTCTCCTCTTTCCTTCCTGCTGCCTTTCCCTGCTGCTTTGTCCTGCCTGTTCCCGCTGCCTTTTTGTCTTCTTCCCGCTGCCTTCAGCCCGCCCGTGCTCAGCCGTGGCTGGAATGGGGTTACTGGGTGAATCCAAGGCAAGCAGTGAGGGCAGCCTCGCTGTTCTGGAGCAGCTGCCGAGAGCCGGCGATGGATGCTTCCCGTCGCTGCTCGACGCTGGGTGGGAGGGCTCACTGCAGACCGGGCCTTAAGCTGCCATGGGTCTCCAAAACGTTTTGCTTCGTAATTATTTGTGCATATTTTCACAGGATGTTTTGGGGCTCAGTTTTTTGAGTGTGTCTTGCAAATAGAAGTGGAGCAGAACTCATTTCCTTCCTATTTCTTTTAGCTTTTTTTTCGTATTATGCACGAAGCGGAGCGGGCTGGGGGAGGCTGGGCCGGAGTGTAAGGGGCGTTACACGGCTGACATGGCGCTGGTGTCCCGGTGTCCCGGAGCCGCGGGGCCGGTGTCCGGTGTCCGGTGTCCGGGCCGCACCGAGCGGTCACAGCGCCCGCCCGCGCCGCGGAGCCGCGGGAGC
>VZSE01004415.1:689775-750731 GCA_013398275.1 Promerops cafer | reverse complement strand
GGGCCGGGCGCTGGGCCGGGCGGGCCGCAGCCCTTGGCGGGGCCGGGCCCCCGGAGCCCGGGCCGCCCTTCTGGCTCCTTTCCTGCCGTGCTCCTCTCCTGGCCGGTTCCGTGTGGCCAGGGCTGACCCCGGTGCTCTCCTCTCGGTAGTCCCCAAGCTGTGGCTGGAGTTACGCGAGTGAAATCACCGCTTTCAAAGCCTTTTTGGCTAATACCCTCTCTCTGTTCCGTGAGAAGTGTGTGACTCCCCTGTCAGGACGTGTGTGCCCCAGGAAGGCAGTGAATTTTTTATTCCCTTCAAACCTGCTCCACGCCAGCTTTAAGTAGTTGCACACGCTCTCCCTTTGCATTTATCATTACACATTAAACAAAAATACTGCAACCAGATTTGGAGTGAGTTTTTTTTCTGTTGACATCCTCTAATGAACTTCAACAGATCGAGTAAATCTGAGTCACTTCTGTTGAGGCAGTTTCGTTTTCCTGTTTCCCAGTCCGTGGAGGGTTTCACATGTGCCCCTGTAGTGCTTGCTTTCAAATTGCACCCTCCGAAGTGTGGCTGTGTGCCCACCAGAACTTGACCAGTGGCGATATAATAGAAGTCTTTTGGAGGGTTTTTTTTTTTTTACAGATAGTTCTCTATCAATGACCACTCAGATTTTAAGGATAACCATCACAATGCACATAATTCATATTAATCAAGTTAATAAAAACACTTTTAAAATGCAGTGGTTGCTGTCCTGAGAATTGTGTTACAGGTCTGTGTTTGAAGGTGTCGAGGTGTTGACTAAAGACACAAAAGCTGTAGCTTGGAAGAAGGGACCTTCTTCCCCTGTTAGGTCACGTTCTCCTGCCCGCTCTGCCTTCTCAGTGATCCCTTCAAGCTGCTGACTTTGCGTTTTGTGTTTGGCTGGAAGAACAAGGCAAATACTTTCCTTTTCAAGCCAGTGCAGCTCTGTGAGTGAGCTGTGAGGTGCTCATCGAGGGGCACGTGTGGGAAGGGGCCGGGCTGCAGGGACAGCCCCAGCAGGGCCTTTGGGACAGGCTGTTGTTTCCCGGCGTGTGCTGCCTCGTTGTGTCTGTTGCATTGTTGCCGTTGTCCCTGGGTTTGTGACAGCTGTCTCGCGTGCCGGCGCTGGGAGCGGGGCCCTCCGTGTGCGGCGTGGGCACAGGGCTCTGCAGCTGCTGCAGGGGCGATGCACAGGCCGGTGCTGCAGGAGCGCTGCGGGTCTGCACTAAGCCCCACATGCAGTCTGGGAGGCTCCGCGGGCGGGAGGTCGAGCTGTAGCTCGTGGGCTGCCCTCACAGCATCCTGTAGTGCTGGGCAAGGACGGAGATTTTCCTGGGCTGGTGGCAAGGGCAGCCCGGTGCCCAGGTGCTGGCAGTGGCACTGCAGTGCAGGCTGTGGGTCCCTGCTGCCCGGGCAGTGAGGGCATGGCCTGGCACAGGCAGGGGGACTGCAGGTGGCACCTCCTCGCTCTCCACTGCTGAGCCCTGCTGAGGCTTGGGAAAGTGCCTCAGTACTGCCTGCACTCATCTGGGAAGCACAGTTTGCCAAAACTTGATTTGTGGAACCGTAATGTGTTCCTGTTTGTCTGTAAAGCACTGGAATATATGTGATATCTTGAGTTCATGGTGGTTTAGCAATGGAGCCTAAACATATTGAAAATGAAAAATGCTCATCTGTCTTCAAAAGCAGCTATTGACCCAGAGGTGGAAGTGGTAACAAACATCCCTGTAACCTAAAAAAGTCATAGGGCTGCTCCTGGCAATTAGACAGGTAGATAGATTAGATATTTGTATCTATTAAGCAGGTAGGAATTATTAACAAGAGGAAAAACCCAACCCTCGGCCTGGAAGGAATGTTAGGATGTGAGGTCCATCTGTAGCACTGAGAGAGGGGAATCCTGTGTTGCTGATGATGTGGGTTTCCCACACACCATATGAATAAAAAGAAAGGGTTGACTTTAATGACTTTAATAAGGCTGTTCCTAGGAGACTCCTCTCTGTGTGTCCATCCCTCAGACTGAGGTGTCCTGCAGGAATGCTCAGCTACCAGAGGTGATCTAGCAGGAATCCAAGGGTTCCTCAGAGGCTCTTGCACTGGCTGGGCTGCAGTTACGCTACAGACCTTGCACCACGTTGCTGTCCTGCAGATTCGGGTTTTATAATGAGTCAAAACCCAGCCGAGCTGGCCCAGGGGTTGTGTTTCTCTAACTGTGACCCTGGGAAAGGTTTAATGACCTCACTGAACCCACTTTTCTCTCACAGTTCAGTTTAGTGGGTCTCTTGCAGGGCTGTGAGGCCCTGTGTTTACCAACAGCCTGGAAGTGCTGGGTAGTGAAATGGTTTGCCCAGATTTAAGTTTTTCCAGGTCTGAGGAGCAGTGTAATAAAGTCTGTTTCTAACTGCTGGGGGCCCTGTAAACTCCAAGAGGTGCTTGTGAAAAGCACAGGAGAGGTGCAATGTGAGTATTGTACAGTGCAGGTGAACCTGCCTTGCAGGTGCCCCACGATGGCTCCTTGGAGTGACAGCAGTCATCCCTATCTCAGAGGAAACATTGCCAGCACCAAGGGCTCTCTGGGACTGGAAAAGACTCAAGGCTAGGGGAAAAGTCATTGAAGAGAAAATGCAAGATAAATTCTGCATTCTTAAATAAGATGGACTGTAAGAGCACATGAGATAGTGGCAGAGGAGTTGATTGCAGAGTCTTGTGTACTGTAATAGAAGGATGCAGTAGATTGAATAGGAAGGTAAATAGTTCAACACTCCTACAAGAGGATACTGAATTGAATATTTTCATCTTCCATGATATAAATTACATAATATGTTTGAAAAGCAGCATTCTGGCTGAGAAGAGTTCTAATTAGTGTATTAAATATGTAGACAGCTAAGGATCCTGGCAGGTGTAACACTGACAGACTCGGTGAGGGTGAAGTTGGGATTTTCAGGTTGTGAGCGTGCTGTTCAGCTCCTGCAAGTGGAGCTGCAGTTACTGATGGTTTGTGCCCCATCCCCCTGGGTGTGAGCTGGGCCTGTGCCTTCCCCTGGGGCTGTGTGACCCTGCCTCTGCCTTCCCCTGGGGCTGTGTGACCCTGCCTCTGCCTTCACCTGGGAGCCTCAGACTGATGTTTTAGTGACCTCTTTCCAAGGAAGCTGCCTACATGATTGAAAGGTAGAACTAGTGCTGAAGCTTGCACAGAACAGAAAACACTTCAGATTGTTGAAGTGCACAGGAAGTTATTTTTGTGTCTGCAAAATATCTCAGTAGCTGCCTGCATCGTCAGAGTGGAAATTGTGACTGTAAAGATGATGCAAGAAATCCAAAGTTCCTGTCTCCTGAAAGCTTTTCTGACAATTGCTGAAAGCCTTTTATTTGGTTTTAAGTATTCCATCACTTCAGAAACTTTATATACCATTGTGACAAGGAATGCCTTGTGTATTTTTTGCAGTCCCAGTGCTGCAAGGATAAGCTGTCCAATTCATTATCTACAGTCAATGCAAAGACATGAAACACAGACTGAAAAGGATGTAATTAAGGCTGAATATCAAATACACAGAAACGAGCTACAGAAAGCACTTTAATGTATTGAACAACGGAGGTGTTTAAAGCTGTTGGATTTCAGCTCACTTGAGTTACTGTAAATCAGGAACTAGTATAGAAAGCAGAGTTAGAATTGTCCAGAAAGGCCAGTTTGTTACCAGTGAGGATGTGGAAAAACCTTCAGTAGAAGACAGCTCCTCTCCTCAGAGCCCCATTTTCTGGGTGCTTTGCTGAGGTGTGCTGTGCCCTGTGCCTTTGCTTTAGTCCTGAAAAGAAAGATTTGCAATTCAATCTCACTTTAGAAAGGAGAGGGAAATGTGTTGTTGAAGTTTCTGAGAGGTGTATTTTTTGTTCTACTGCCACTGATCAGAAGGACTGGAGGAGAGGATGTCCCCCCAAAGGCACATGGCCTGCCTGGTTTCACAGTGCTGTTCTCAGCTTCACGAGGTGTCTGGGTGTGGAATTGCTTCAGCTACCTAACTGAGGGAAAGGGAGATGGAAAAGTGTAGTCTGTGAGTAAGAGAAGAAAAATCTCAGCCTGATAGGATCACTCTTAAAGTTGTTGCAAGACACATTTAGTGGTGTAGCTGTATCTTTAGTAGTGCTGCATTAAAAGGTAAATCTGAGAGTGCTTTAAGATCTTTAAAAGTTCAAGCTGGCATTTAACTGTCTTTCAGGATAATTCTGTTCTTCCTTTAGTGAGATTCTGACCAGGTCAGACTCCTTTTGTCCCCATCTGAGTGTGCTGGCTCTGCCTTGCAGCTCGTTGGTTTACAAACAGCTGGGTTGTGAGGTGCCAGGGGAGTTTCTGACAAGGAAAACAGAAGGTCCTGATTTGGTTGAAGGCTGAAGAGGATGTCACGGGGTCACGAGCTTCTTAACTGCAGCTCTGAGCTCCGTGAAGTACAGTCTGGTTCAGTTCTCCTCTCTGGTCGCCATAAAATTATTTCCTTAACGTTTTGTAGCTGGTGAACTCGTGTGGGGTTGAGGCTTTGCAAATACACCTTGCTGACAGGTGTACTCTGAGAAGGATTGTTCAGATCTGTCACTGGACAGCTCGCCTAGTCAATACAGTTATTCACCAAGAATATCTCCTTTTGCTCTGACATACGTTTTCAGTTCCATTTCTGGGAGTATTTCTGTGAGCTTAGGCAAGCTACAAGTGAAGCAGCTACTGAGATATTACTGTATTTATGTTTCAGATGAAGCTGCTATTTGAGAGTCATCTTGAACCGTAGTGAAGGCTAAATTAAAATGCATAACTGAAAGTACTTTAGACAAGCTGATTACTTTTTAATTGCCTCTCACTTCATTTAGGCTTTCTTGTGTTAAATGAAGGGCTCTTAGAAAAACAGGTTGGTTTGGTTACTGCCATGGAAGTCTCCATTGCTTCCATGGAGAATAAATACCTTCCCTGACCGAGGGGGTTATGCAGGGTGTTTACTGGGGGGTGGGAGGAGGAAGCCCTGGGCACACAGGACATCTCCTGACTCTGCAGCTGCCCTGCTTCTGCATGGACATTATTTGGCAAATACTGTGTGTGCCCAGGACAGATCTGGCCACTTTCTAGGAATCTTGGTGGACAGCAAACATGGTGGTGGTGTGTTTGTGTGTGATCACAAGTGATAAAGTTCGTGTGGCTTCTGAGGTTGGGGTCCCAGCAGGATGTGGCAGCAGACCATGAGTGCTCCAGGCCCCTGCAAATGAGGAGGAGATGGGGTTGGCTTAATGGCCTGCTGCATCTTTCCAGACTGACCAGAAGGATGAATCTGGTCTTTATTCTGCCTTGCTTAAGGGAAGTTTATTTATATAAAGCATTTATGGTCCTGTGGGCATAATCTTTTGTACTGATATGTGTGATTCTCTTTCTATTGAATAAATTTCCTGAAAATGTGTCAGGGAGGGAGCTGAATTGCCACCTTCTGTGGTAGCTGAGGTGATGGTCCTTCATGTTACACCCTGAGCTTTAGAGTAGGGGTAAAACATGTTTAGAAAGCAGCAATGCTGTTGGACAGGGTCATCTCTTGTAAAATTACCAGTTATCTCCCATGATCATTTTATTTTCCATGAAGTGCATAGAACTCAAATCTGTGTCCTTCCCTTTGGGCACCCCTTGCCATGATGGCCCTGCAGTGCTCACAAGGAGCAGTTCCGTGGAATGAACACTCATTCCTGCTGACCATGTCCATGTGACAGGAGTCAGTGCACAGTATGACTCGCCAGCTCTCTGGGGACCTCACACTTGCCAAAGACCTCTGAAATCCTGTGTGACTCTTTCATGGCTCTGATTCATGCTGGATTCATGCTGAATCACAGCAGCTGTATCCGAGGACAGCTCAGCAATTAAGTTGCCTTCTCTTCCGGTCAGGTTGTAAAGCCAAGCCCAGCTCTGGGTAGCAGATGTCAGAACTAAGGCTGCCTTTCAGTTGGTTGTGGCCTGCTCGAATATGTACATGGTGATGTCATCTTTAATTACACGCTCACTTACAGATTCCTGCTTGGCTCAGTGAACAGGGTGTGATGCTCAGAGGGATCACTCAGAGTTGATGCTCAGAGGAAGGGTGGACGGGCAATATTTTTGGTTTTCTTCCTTGGTGTATGGCCTGTGTCTGCCATAAAGCTGATTCCTCCTGGGTTATTTAGTTTGGTCTAAGTGAATACCAGTAGATTGTCTTTGCAGCACTATAACTGTGAAGTGATGTTATTAAGGAGCGAGGCACAGACACAGAGATGATGCTTGTTAAGCACTGTGGTGTGGAATGAGAGCGTTTTTTGGCACTCATGTGACTCATTCCAGGTGGGTCTTCCACTGGCTCCAGCTGACGGCTGCTCGGGCTGGGGTTCTGGTAACAGCCACAGGGCATCCTCTGTGGCATCCTGCCCTGGGGAGGAGCTGCTGGGCCCCTCCAGCAGGACCTTCTGTTTGCCCTGCTCCCCTGGCCCTTTTCTCCCAGGGCAGCAGCAGTTCTGCTCTGGGATGCCTGGGGTGCAGACACCTTGAAGAGCAGTGAAACCCACTGTGGCCCGAGTTGAGGATCCTCCCTCACCACGGGCTTGCTGTGTGACCTTGGCTGTGTCACCTGAGCTCTCTGTGCCATTGTTTTCCATTAATGTAATGGGGAGAAGGAAATCTCCCTGCTCTGCTGTCTGTTTTGAGGGGAAATGTGCCAGCAATTGCAAAGTGCTGAAATTCCTTGGTGGTGGAGGTCACAAGTACAAAGGATGCTATTGCTGCTGACAAAGCCCACTTCAATTAACTTCAGATTAACCTACTAATGTTATGAAAGAGTTTTATTTGCTTTGAAAGGTATTTTTAAAGCTCTGAGTTGGCTGCTGTCAAGCCTCTCATAGTGTCATTTTGTAGAAACTTCTAAATTTTTATACTATAAATCATATAGACAAGTGCTGATTAGAGCTCCATAGTGCTGGGTGTACCTTTGAGGGAACAGAGATTTCCTTTCATTTTACTGCTTGCCCTAACATGTGGCCTGTCAGCTTTCTGGAATGTTTATTTGGGGATACCTTGATTTTGCTTGTAAAATCCAAGCTGCATATAGGAATAGCTTTTTTGTAATGTTGAAATTCGTTCTAAAAGGTATTTTCATGGTTTTGCCCAAGATGTGATCTGTAGAATGACCAAAAGTATCAGGGAAATTACTCTAGCTTTTTTTATTTACTAGATTTCTCAGCTGAAAATATTTTTCTGGTTGTTTCAGGAGTAAAAGTTCCTCGTAATTTTCGTCTTTTGGAAGAACTTGAAGAAGGTCAGAAGGGAGTAGGAGATGGAACAGTTAGCTGGGGCCTTGAAGATGATGAAGATATGACACTCACCAGATGGACAGGAATGATTATTGGGCCTCCAAGAGTAAGTATCCACTTAAATACTAAAATAGCACTGATACATTTTTTTGCCCCCTTCTCCTAACCTAACCACTGAAGTAGAAAATCAACAAAAGGCAAATGAGTGAAAAATACTTTAGGAAGTGATTTAGGTTGAAGTTCTTTACAATAATGGGTTTCATGTATCTATATGGCTTTTTGCTCATAGTTTGAAACATTTTGGTGCCTTTCTCTGGTTAGTTCTGTTACTTGTCTGCTTTATGTTTGCAGATTCAGTAAGACATGACTTTCAAGATCCCAGAATTCTAACGTCCTGTACCCTTGAATCCAGCAAGGTCTAGAATCCCACAGCTAGTGAGGTTGCAAATGGAGCTGCTGCAGGTGCCAGGGGATGCTCTGTGCTGCTTTTTCTGCTGTTCCTGTTCAGTTTATGGGTGCTGTTTATTGCAGCAGTACTGACGAGCTCTTGTAGAATTTCAACTGACTGAGGAAACTCAAATTTTCAGTCTCTTCTCTGAATGTCCTCTCCCAAAGCAGCCTTTTATAATGCAGCTGGTCTTTGTGGGAGTATTGTTGTGTTCTCTTTTCCCCCCAGCCCTACTAAACTGTGGGTTTACACTTTGGTAGTGAACTTGAGGATTTAATTGTGTGTTGAATGTGTGCATGTGTTCTAAAACCAGAACTTGTCTGTTGTCTCCAGCTTCACTGTTCTGTTTCCTTAATATCCTTTGATGGAGTGCAAGTGGCCAATTCTCCTTCCTGCAATAGCAGATGTCTTCTACATCTGGCCCCAGAATCATTTCTCAGTAATTCCAGGGGTCATAATATGAAAATCTTTACAGACCTTTAATCATGTTCCTGCTCTCTGTTCCCATTCTGTCAGTTGCCTTTTTTGACATACAGTGGGGTTGTACAAGAACATGTATTATGCAGGCATTATACATGCAGTGTTTTCTGTCTCACCCAAAGTGTTGTTTACTTGTTGTCTGCCTGTGCTAATCTCTCCCCAGTCACGAGCATTTCATTTGTTTATGATGTACCCAAATTGTTTTCTAGAACAGCATTTGATTTTAGAACATTAGGAGAGTGCTAATGAGCCTGCATTAAGGCTGTGAAGAAAGCTCACTGTGTGCACAGGCTTTATGGAAAATTTAAACAACCTTGAAATCTAATTTAGAAAATTAAATAGGAATTGAAATGTGCAAACAGGAGCATGCAGCCTTGCCAGCAGTGATGGAAATTTGCAGCTCTTGTCATGCTGCAGACCAAGGCTACAGGACCATCACAGCAGAGGAGTCAGCTCTGCTCTCCTGGTTTTCTGACACGTAGGAATATAGATCTTCTTGCCAGAAGTGTGGTGACTTCTTTGGAGCTTCTTGCTTGAAGGCAGCAGGCTGTATTGGGAGAGGTCCTGGGGACTTGCAGCCATTCTTGTTTGCTGTCCTTCTTTTAACACTGCTCATGTTCAGTTGTCACCATTTTGGTTCTCAGTAGGATGTGGAAATACTGGCTGGGGACAAAAGCTAAGTCCTGTTTCCCTCTGGGTGGAAAGCAGTCACGCTTGTAGCAGGTGGGAGGATGTCATGCTGCATTCCAGTGGGAAAAGTGAGCAGCTGTGCAGAGCTGGAGCTGCTGTGTGCTGCTGCCCCGAGCTGTCCTGCACGGGTGTGGCATTCCCAGGCTGTGTGTGATGTCCCACAGCCAGGGAGCCACCTTGTTGCCACGGGCTGTTCACAAGCAGTGGCACTGTCAGAGCTGCATCTTGACCTGCACGTGTTCTGTGCACAGCCAGGGCTTCCCACTGCCTGCTGCCCCCGTGGGGCAGGTGTCCCAGACACCCCAAAGCCCTGCGTGGAGCTCTGGGCTGTTCCCTGCTCTGGCACAAAGCCCAGCAGAATGTATGACCCTGGAGAAACATCTGATACTCTCAATATTAGAAAATGAACTAAAAACAGGTAGCCAGCATAGAGTCTACATGGCTGCCCACACTTTTGGTAGTTCCCATGTTCCTAAAGTAGCCACTGCTTTAACTAAATGCTTATTGAACTGCCTGATGTAATTGTGTCCCCCTTTCTTTTCCCCTCAGACAATTTATGAAAACAGAATATACAGCCTTAAAATAGAATGTGGGCCTAAGTATCCAGAAGCACCTCCATTTGTAAGATTTGTAACAAAAATTAATATGAATGGAGTAAATAGTTCTAATGGAGTGGTAAGTTTTTTGCTTTTATTCATTTTAATGGGTTTTTTTTTTGTGCAGCTTCAATGCTTTGTTTATACTTGCAGCTTGCTTAGCTACTTATTGCTTGTGGTGCTGTTTGTTGGAGAAAGAAAGGGGGTGGAAGGGAAGTGGACAAGTGGAGATTTATTATGCTTTTAGGAAAGCACTTGCTTTTGATTTCTCCCACTCACATTTCATGTGGGATCTTTAGCTGGGGGTGGGGGGGAGTTAAGTGTAACCAGTGCACCAATTCTGACAGGAATGGTCTTTTTGTCTGTTTTAGGTGGACCCCAGAGCCATATCAGTCCTAGCAAAATGGCAGAATTCTTATAGTATCAAAGTTGTTCTGCAAGAGCTTCGGCGTCTAATGATGTCTAAAGAAAATATGAAACTTCCTCAGCCACCTGAAGGACAATGTTACAGCAATTAATTAAAAAAAAAAAACCAACATGCCCCCCTTATTCAATTTAAGCTGTCTTCATTTTCCACAGTAGTAAATTTTCTAGATGCATCTTGTAGACCTCAAAATACTGGAAAGGAAGTTCCCATTCAAAGGAGGTTTTTCTTGAGATACTGTAAATGATACTAATTTTTTTTTTTTTCATTTGAAATATAAGTTGTGCTATAACAAATAATCCTGTCGTGTAACCACTGTCCACATAGCTGAACTTCTGGTATCAGGAAAAGTCTATTTAAATTTATTACTGTCAAGACCAGTGTGGCACATCCAACTTAACTGTGAAAGGATCCATCCTGCAATCACCTTGCTGTGTGTCTGGCCTGGGTTATTTTTTTCTTTCTCTGTCTTTTGCAATAGAGTCGAAGCTCAGGGCTATTTATTAGAGTAGACACAAAGGTTTTTGCTTCCAGTACTACACTGGGCTGTATGGACTACTACTGGGGATGTGTGCTAACCTCAGTCATCCCTCCCTTTGTGCTCGCTCTAGTAAAGGCTGAATGTGACTGTGGTCGTTTTTGGGTTTTTATTGTTTTTTTAAATGCCCTGATAATCTGGGCAAGCTTTCCTTCTTTCCTTTGGCCAAGGCATAGATTGTATTTCTCTTCCTGGTCCCCCTCAGCAGTGACGTGAGCTTTGGGTGAGGGATTCAGGGTTCTTTTTATCTCTTCCCTCTTCCCCTCTTTTTAGTGGGGGTGCTGCTTTCTTTTTGCCCCTCCTGGTGACTCTTCTCACCCCGGCCCGGGGGTGAGTGTCGGGGCAATAACTTGACCTGTTCCCTCCTGCTTATCATTTTGGTTTTGCGACAAATTTAGTCTTCACCAGCCTGGGAAACAAGAGTATCTGTTCTGCTGGCAAACGTGGGTTCTCCCTCCCCTCCAGCACTGCTGCCACACCGCCAAGCTGGCCACCTTAGATAGGCTTTGACGTGGGGAAAAGAGCAGTCATTTACCAGGATTGCCCAAACCTTCTGCTGCCAAACTTCAGTGGGGGACACTGCACGTAGGGATTGTGAACACGCTCCAGGTACCCTCAGATCGCTGTGTTTTGGTGCTTTGGATTGACCCAAGAATGTTAATTAACAAAACGTTGCACTTGCGTTTGCCCCTTCTAAAAATGTGACAACCACAGACAAATCAAACCCGGGTGGTAGATTTTATTAGGGTTCTGTAAGTCTTAGAAATCTCTTCAGTGAAGATTTTGGGGAAGTGGTGGCACAGCAGATTAAGAACCTTGATTGGCTTTGCATCCTGGCAAATCACTGCCTTTTCTGGTTTACTGTTCCGGACCACTAACTGCTGCAATGTGGATGCAAGCTTACAGGAAACCAACCTAGTGTGTCCTAAGTTTTATGAAAAATTCAGTGTTTGTGTAAAAAAAAAAAGCAAAAATAAGGAAAAAAAGAAAAGAGTAAAAATAAACACGTTTTAAAGCAGCAGCTGTCAAGTCAATGAACAATTGATGTTTCCATTAACTCCTGAGGAAAATATTAGTTGTAAGGATTTAACATCCTCTGTACTGAAAGTTTAACATAACAGTATTCCATAAGCAGCCTTTTTATTGTATCAGACCATTGCCTGATTTTAATATAATAAAAAGTGTGCATTAATATTAGAAGGCTTTAATTGTATTTATGTTTAGAATGTTGATCCCTTATGGAATTCTTGATTTGTTGGAAGTATCTTCCTACAGATCACGTTTAGCTGACAGAATGTAAACTGGTGGTGAAAGGCAATTGTCTCTATCCAGCTGCTGCTGCTGTGCCAAGGAGCATCTGTAGTTTTGGTTTAAGCCTCAGGCTGCCCCAGACTTGGCCGTTGGTAGCAAAAGGTGGGGCCCAGGAGCTGCCAGGGGGTTCCTGGATCTCTGTGCTGCAGTCCCGAGGAAATGGAATCCCTCTACAGCTGCGTGTGACACTGTCAAGGTCAAGGAGTATTTCACAACCTGAAATTTTAAGTGTTTTCCTCGGATAGTGAAGAGTATCTGCCTGCAACATGCCCTGCAACAAGCTGAGCTTTTCTCCCAGTCTGGGTAAAAAGAAGGCTGTGAAATGTTGGCCTTTTTCCAATGTCTCCAGTTCAGAGGAGGAGATTCCTGGAAGGTGCTGATGCATTCACTGCAGTGATGGGCTGAAAGAAGGTTCTTCCTGGGTTGGGAATGGAACACGGAATGACCTTGTGATGCTTTGTGAAACTTGCTGCTGGTTTCTGGGCTGAAATGAATGGTGCTCGCTCCTGGGGCAGCCCCGAGGGTGTCTGTGGAGACAATGGGACTAATACTGTGTGTGTGTTCATTTAAAATAGCTTAGTCAAAGGTGGTAAATGGGCATTGGAGCAACGTGATAATTACAGCGGGCTGCTTGATTGTCTCTTTTTCAGAGTGCCCATGCCCTCTTTGGGAGGTTGTGGTTGGTGCATATTTGGGACCTCCCTGAGCCTTCCTACTTCAAGTAATGATTTTAAAACCGTGAAAGCGTCTGGTTTGCTTTGCACGTTGTTCAGGTGAGAGCGTCCCACCCTGGCAGGGGGCTGTGCTGGCAGGAGCCACCTGTTCACAGCATCTGCCAGACAAAGTTGGATGCTGCTTTAAAAAAAGGGTTCGCTGTGACTGTTCTTCTCCAGGAGTTGCACTCTCTGGACACCTCAGAGCTCCGTTGCTGTTCCCACAACCAAGTAAGAGCAGTGTGGAAAAATAACTCCATGGGGGTCAGCTGCCATTGGGGCTGCATGGTGGCTCTGTCAGTGCGTGTCACCTGTGCAGGGGAAGGACCATTCACCCCCAGGCTGGTGCTTGTTGGTGCTTCAGAAATGAGGTGTGGAAACAAAGCCGTGTCACACCTGTGCTTATCCAAACTCTGGCAGCGCCCCGCGAAGTGCTCCGGTGATCCCTGCCAGCCTTCAGTCTGTCCCGAACCAGTGGCTCTTCAGAGAAAGCTGTGAAGGGATAATAAATGAAATAAATGTTGCGCTCGGAGGTGGCTGAGCAGCACTCAGGGGAGGCTGCTCCGAGCCGGACCCACCTGCCCTGTGCCCGCTGTGCAGGGTCCCTGAGCCAGCCCCGGCCCGCAGAGGGTCCCGAGCCAGCCCCGGCCCGCTGCGCTCCCGCTCCCGCTCCCGCCGTCCCCGGCCGGCAGAGCCCACCTGCCCGGGCCGCCCGGCGATGGGAGCGGGTCGGCCCGGCCTCGGCCGCGGGGACGGCAGAGGGAGCCAGAAGGCTTCCCAAGGCTGGGCCGCAGCTGCTGCTCGGGTTAAACGGCCCAGCCTGGTGTGGGAACCACTTCTCGTGTTCATCCGGAATCGGTTTCCATTTGAGAAGCCTGTGCATCGTGACTGTCCCACTGTACAGGCACTGACTTGCTGGGGGAACACCAGCACCACAGCGAGACCTTAATTGTTAATAAAGACTAATGGTTGGTTGCTTCTTGGAATTAAGCTCTGTGTGTACGTGGGGAGTATGTGCTTAACTGTGCCCTTTCCACTCCCGTACAGCCCCATGCAGTGCTTTGGGTTTCTCCCGCTATCATTATAGCAGCAGTTTGAAGCCAGGGCGTGTCCTCGGCTGCTCTGTGGGACTCCGGCGTCGCCCGTGGCTCGTCCCGGCGTGGGACAAGGACGAGCAGCAGGAGCGGCCGTGCCCCTCGGCCCCGGGCGGACGCTGGCCAAGGGCTGCACCCCGGAGCCGGCAGGGCGGGGGCGAGCGGAGCAGCGGAACCGAACCGCGGGGCTGCGGGGCTTGCGCCCCGGCTCCTTTGCCAGGGGCTTTGCCGAGCATTGCCCGGCACGTGGGAGCTCGGTGGCCTGCCTTGGCCTTTGTGGGAATTGGCCGTTCAGCCTCCGAGGTGCTTCGCCTGCAGGACCGTGCTTGCACCGAGCAGCGCGGTGGGTTCAGTGTGTTTCTGCAAGCTGGCACCGACGGGCCCTGCAGCACGGGAGTTCCAGTTCTGCAGGTACCTGTAAACACGTCTGCATCAGGCTCTACCTACCTTGAGCTGAAAGAACTTGAAGAGAAATTGATACTGATAATCTTAATATGTAAACTTTTTAAATTATTATTTTATGTTTAAGAAGGTTTTTCTGATAGCTAAGGGTTTTCCTGTCAGTGGAATTGCCATGTTGCATTAATCTTGGCTAACGTGCTCTCCCAAGCTCGCTAACCTGGCTGCTGACTGAGATTCAGGTCCCTTAATAGCTCCTCGTTTTCCCTGGTCATGCTGTAGCAGATTGCTGGAGAATGTGCTGAAGCCTGCGAAGAGCCCCAGTAAAGGCAAATTTAATTTAGGCACATGCTTAAGTGCTTTGTTGGACCAGAGCCAGCGTGCTCAGCCTCTGCTAGGAAAGAGGCTTTTTTAGCCCTTGTTGAGCATCTTCTTCCTTGTCCTCCCTTCTTGGTGCTACCTCCCTGGTGCTTCTGCCTTTACATTTTCCCTGATGTCTCCCACATTTGTTGTCACAAAAAAGAAAAGAGTGGAAGAAGATGTTGAGGATAGGGAGATAAGCTAGGTGCTCATTATTTTATATCTGTCAAGCATCTTGTCACCTTTTTTCATCCTTATCTCCTTTTAAATAAAGCCTATAAAGGGTTTTCAGAAATGTGGGTCCTGTCCTATTTTTCTGCTTCTTGAGCCAGGTGGTTGGTGGCTTTGCCCTGACATGTCTAAAAAGCCCTGCAGAACCTTGATGTGTGATAGGAGGGCAGGGTAAATGTCAAATGGTCTAAAAGTCTCTTCCCCCTCTCTATTGCTCAGCATCTATTTTTTATGTTGTCTGACTTTTTATATTTCCACTTGCTAAAGGATATTTCAGGATAGCTAAAGCTGAAGATTCTTTGGGAGGAAAAAACCAACCAAGCAGGAATTTTGGAAAGAAAAGTGATGCAAACTTTTGAGCCATCTTCATCAGAAACAGTGGGGCCATTTCCCCTCCTACTTGCTCTGCTTTAAAACCACGTGTTCCTAATTGCCTTGGTCGTGGTCTGCAGATCTACAGAGAAGAGGATTTTTGTTTGCCTGGTGCTGGAGACTTTCTGGGACTGATTTTCTGTAGGTGAGGCAGAGGGAAGACAAGCTGAGGGGAGGCTGGAGGGCTGCCCCAGTCCTGGGCACATGGGCTGGGGCAGAGAGGTGGAGAAGTGCCTGGTTTGGTGAGCTGGCAGCGAGCTGCTGTGTCCCCTTGAGACAGGGGGAGCACACAGTCCCACACCTTCAGGAGTGTCCCTGAAAGTTCTGGCAGTGCCCAGCTGCAGCTCTGTGCAGTCATTGAGGATGCTGGAGGTGGGGTCTGTACGTGTCAGCCCGGAGCAGGGAGCTGGAGTGAGGAACAGCCACAGCAGGACAGAGATCTCAGCAAGGATCTGCCAAACTTCTGTCCCTCCAAAGAGACCTCTTAAATCCCTGGGCTACCAGATCAGATGCTGTCCAAGGTTAGCAGCCAGATGTTTCTCAGCTGTTTGGACTGGTTTCCAGCTGAGACCAAACGAGTGGCTATCCAACATGTACGTATTAATATAAACATTTTAGAGGCCTTGCCTTGAGTGAGCCATTAAAAACTTCCCACGATCCTGTGAGCGATGCTGCTTCCTTGGAGAGCAGCAGAATTTTGTACCTCGCACTTGAGTGTCCCGGGCGGGTCAGGCTTGGCTGCCACCTGCTCACTCAGGGCTGGGGCCGGGCCTCCCCCTTGTTTTAGTGGCGCCAGAGCAGTGTGGTCCCTGGAATTTGATTATTTGTGTTAGCAGATAATTTAGGCCAGAAGGCTGAGAGTGTTCCCTTCCTTCCCTGGATGTCGTCATGCTTCCCAGCAAAACACAGTCCCGGGTCCCGTGTCCCTTCCCCACCCCTTGCCCCCAAAGTACAACAAAAACCCTTTCAATGTCTCTTCTTGTGCAGGGTCACCATCCACTCATTTTAAGCTTGGTTTTGGTCTGTGCAGGCCTAGAGAAGGAGAGGATTTCATTAACTCCACCATGCAGAGTCATGTTTTAAATTATTACATGCATTTAAAAAAAGAGTGACAAGAAATGACCCCTGTGGTCTCCCACTGCCATGAAACAAGACCCTTCTAACACTTTCCATCATTTTCATCAGATTTCAGTGCCTTGGTTCCCCCAGACCTGGCTGTGGGCACTGCCCGGGGTGTAGAGTGGGAAATCTCCCAGTGATGTTGTTTGTGTGATTATGGGATCAGCTGGGCCAGCAGCCATGCTGACATGTGCCTTGGCTCCTGCCATTTCTTGCCTGAGAGTCTCAGCTGTCCCACCAAGGCCTCGGGGTGGCACTTGACTGGTGTCCTCCCCTGACAGAGCCCAGACTTCAGGGAACACTTGCAATTCCAGGAGGACAGCTTTCAGTGTTGTGAACAATAGCACCTCTGTTCTGGACGTGTGCTGGTGTGAACTTCTCTGATTGCTTTTCAGCGATTTTTAAGAATGTCAGGTGGTTGAGATGCTCTGAAGGGAGTGGTGTGATGAAGTGGCTTTTCCCAACCCTTCAGCCCCGGGGTGTGTCCCTGGCTGGGCCCTGGCTGTGTCTGCAGCTCCCACAGTTCAGTCATGACCAAGAACTCACATCCCTTGGTGGGAGGGAATATGTGCCAGCACAGATCCCAGTCAGGGTCCAGGAGCCATCAAACCCAGGGCTGGGTGTTGGAGCTGCTCCTCTTCATTCCCCACAGCTTGGCATCCCCAGCTGAGAAAGGGATGCAGTTTTTTGAAAAGAAAAATGAGAAGTTACTTTCCCCTCTCTCTAGCACAGAGGCATTCCTGTGAGTGGGAATTGTCAGCCCTGGATGATGGGATGAGTGTTTTCAATCATTCCATTTCCTTGTATTTCTTGCTCATTTTTTACCCATTTGATTTATTTTTAATGGCCCTGACACCCTTGTTTATAATAATAAACAGCAAACGTGTGGACACAATGAGTCTGTTTCAGGTTCAAGTGTTTTTAATAACCTTGCAGCGAGAAATAGACCCGAGCCCAGATCTGGAGAAACCCGATGAAGACTCTCTGCTGGTGCAGGGAAATCGGATTTCGGAGTGGCTGCTGTGCAAACAGCGCGGACAGCGACCGCCGCGCCGCTCTGACTGCCGGCCAGGCCTGCAGACAACACTCCCCTTTGTCTCGCTCCAAACCCTGACTCCCAAGCACTGTTTTTGTCTTCCAGACATGACCTGATTTAAGCAAAGGAAAGGCAAGGGGGTAGGTATAGATATTTTTTATTATCATCATTTATCGGTGCCTCTGCAGCCCTCCGGGGCCCACGGCCTGTCTGGAGCAGGGCCGGGAGGTTCCCATCTGGGATGTGGCAGCAGCGCGAGGTGAAGGGACAGAGTGACCATCAGCACTGAGAGGCCTCGTGCTGCTTAATTAAGCAAAACCTTATTAGCTATTTTCAACGGTGTAACGACTTGGAGGGAGTTGTTGTTTGCCAGGTAAAATACCTGGCTGGGTGTANAACGGTGTAACGACTTGGAGGGAGGTAAAATACCTGGCTGGGTGTGCCGGCGGCGCAGGGGGCTCCCTGTGCCCCTGGCGCCCGGCAGAAGTCGGGATGGCTGCTGGAAAACGCTGCCCGGGCTGGGAGCTGGGGATCAGCCTTTTGGGAAAACAAGGGTTTGGCTCTGGCAGAACTCAGGGTGGTAACGCTGCCCCCGGGGACCCCCGGCAGGGCTCCGAGGGGCAGCACCGGGTCCGGGTTTGAGGGTCCCTGGGAGCCCTGGGGAGCTGGGACAGGCCCCCATGGACCCCCAGCCCCAGCAGCTCGTCCCCTCTCCCTCTCCCATGTCCGCAGGGCACACGCTGTGCTGCCCTGCCTGTGCAGGGGCGAGCCAGGGTCTCCTGCTCCGCGGGGCTGCCCCATTTCCCTGGCAAAGAGGTGCCAGGTCCCAGCAGGCAGGGAACTGTGGGCACCTGCAGCTGCCTCCGTGTGTGCCTGGTGTGCCACGGGGTGGGAAGGAAAGGGCTGCCCGTGGAACCGGGGCCCTGCTGTGCTGGGGATTACCAATAAATGACCCTAGTCCTCGTTAGCAGAGGATGTCCGAGGATCCCTGTGCTGGAGCAGGTCCTGCCTGCGCAGCAGCAGACTGGCCCGGGCTGGGAGCGGCCCGGGAGTGAGCACCGAGCTGTGCCTGCCCTCAGCCCGAGCTGGGAGCTGGGAAATGCTCTCCCTGCCCCTCTGCAGCCCTGTCCGAGCCCGCCATGCTCAGCCCTTTGTCCTGACAGGGTCTTCTGCCCTATTTATCTTCCCCAAATGTCATCTCCCCTCCCCACTCCATGCAACATCCCCCCAAAAATAATGAACGGCGGCAGGCTCTGTAAACAGAGCCTATCTCCAGAGCTGTTTGAAATGTAGACAGGCTCAAGTGAATTAGTTCAGCGAGGACTTAATTGCTGTCCTGTCTGTCAGCGTGCGGCGCTGAGGGTTAGCAGGGAGGCCTGGCAGGAGATGGATGGGGTCCTGCGCCGGGGTGGCAGCCGGGGTCACTGCTCCAGGAACCACGTCCCGGCGTGACCCCGCGCAGATAAGCGGGCTCTGCACCGTCCCCATCGCTGCATCCTGCTGCTCTGACCCTTCCCTGGCCTTCCCCAAACCCAGCCTGGAACAAAAACAGCGGGAGAAGGGCCTGGGCTGGCAAAAATGACCTGTTGTCCGGGCCTTGTGCCAGCCTTTTGGGGCTCAGAGCTGCTGGTCTCCTCGCACTGAGAGGATTGGCTGCTGGTGGCAATGTCCTGCGTGCCCAAAGCAGGAGGCACCGCAGGGATTTCTCCATCCCGGGCAGGAGAAATTCCTTCAGTCATGCATGAGAGGAGCACGACACTCATCGCCGGTCCCGTCCCGAGCAGCAGCAGCAGAGCTGCAACCCTCGAGCCCCGCTGGGCGCCCCTGCCCTGCGGAACCATCCCGCGGCCGAGCCCAGCCCTGCCGGAGCCAGCGCCGGCCCGCTCACGCAGCCGGTGGCCCAGGACGCTGCGGAGAGGATCCCGGCGAGCCGTGGCTGCGGCAGCGCCGGGTTTCGGGCGGGAGAAGCCCCGGGAGGGTGGCAGGGCCCCGCAGAGAGGGCGCAGCACCCTCGGGTGCGGTGCAGGGGGGCCGGGAGCGCGGGAGCGGGGCGGGGGCAGCCGTCAGAGGCGCCTCTGGCCGGGCTCTTCCCCACCTCCCCGGTAATTAAACGGCAGCCCCGGCGCATGTGGAAAAGGAAGGAGAGAAAGAAAAAAGGATCAGCAAACCCAAGCCCTTAGATTACTGTTTACCCCCTCGAGGAGCACAGAAGTATATTGTCCATTTAATAGAAGCCTATAAATCACTGAAAAACATTTATAAAATAATTGAAGGTAATGGGAACCATTTGTTTAAATAACATCACGTTCATGCCCCAGAGGTGCAATAAAAGTTAGATTAATTGATAGGATTTTATATCTCACTGTGAAAAACTGAGTCACATTCTAGACACCGACAGTTTGGGAAAGTTGCAAATTCATCAGGCACCCAGCTACTATCAAAATAGTCTCTTCCATGTGAAGAGGCACATTTGTATGACCCTGAAGGGTTTTGGGATGAGAACTATTTACTTAAACTGTGAAGTGAACTAGCCAGTGTGAGATCCTGACCCAGATTGGGGTTTTTTCCTTCCTCTTCTATCTGCTGTTGCATTTTTTTCCCATTATGATAAAAAGCAAATAAATATCTCTAAACCAGAGGCTCATTCCTAATCCAGGGCTATAGTGTCCCGCATGCATCTGTGCCCATGGGAATGGCACCTCAGAGGCACCAAGGGAGGAGGCTGGAGCAGGGATGCAGGGCTGGGGCCAACCCCCCACCCTGGTGTGCTCCCCCAAAGCTTGCCCAGTGCCTGCCAGCCCCAGCCCAGGGCAGGGCTTGCTCTCCTCGGGCTCTTCTGCCTGCAGGCTGGGCCAGCAGCAAGCTGTTCTCAGGTTGTGAGCCATCTGACCCTCCCCTTCTCCCTGTAACTGTGTTTTGTGGTTTGTCTGGTGCGAGGGCAGAAAAGTGGAACAGAGCAGGAGTCTCAGCAGAAGGGCGCTTGGGTGGGTGCTGGGAGCTGTGGGCAGGGACTCCCCAGCTCTGCCACCACTCTGCCTTCCCAGGGCTCCCTCACTGCCCACTCTCTGCTCTGGTTTTGCCTGGTTTTCCCCAAGCTCCATTTTCACTTCTTTTCTCTCATTCCATCAACTCTGGTTTGCCTGAGAGTGAGGCCAAAGTGAGCCCGGGCTGTGCCAGGAGAGCCTGTGGCACTGTGAGCCCCAGGTCACCCCGTGGCCCTGCAGCCCTGGGGCTCCTGGTGCTGGCAGCAGGGACATTGCACTGCTCGAAACTCTTCGGGGCTCGTCTGTTCAGTGGCTCCATCAGCCCCGGGGTGGAGGTGCACCCGCGGCACAGGTGTCCCCGAATGCAGCCCCTCAGGGTGGGTGGCACGGTGGGGACCCAGCTCTCCGGGATCCCAAGCAGAAGCCCATCCCTGGGGAAGGAGCAGCTCCCAGCCACCCTCGGCAGCGCCGCCGAGCCCGGGCTTCGCATCGGCTTTTGATAAAGGCTCCCTGTCAAACAAGGGCTGAATAAATCATGATGTGTTACCAAGACGCATTACAGCTTTTAAAACAACCACCATGGCATTCTACCCCACGGACTGATGAGTCTGGGGATGCCAGATCCCTGGCGCTCCGCAGCCTTGCTGGAGCCAGCTCACATCTGGAGTGCAGTAAACGTACCCAGAAGCAAGAAAGCAGCTCTGTAAGGGTCAGGAGTACAGAGAGCGGCTGCTGACTCCAGGCGCCACCCCAAAACCCACATGCATTTCCTTGTGTAAACACATGTGGCCAAAAGGCAGCCATGGTCACCTTTCTCCAACGTGAGCCCTATAAAACCGCCAGCAAAGTGAGGAACAATGTCACCATTATTGTTTTAGAGGAATTCCTCCGAAGCAGAAAAGCATAGCCACGCTGCCGACAAGGGTGTCTTTAAAAGCAGGGCTGACAATTGACTCCAGAGCCGAGGGGAGGAAAAAAATTCCCCCGGGGTTGATCATTTGCAGTTGCTGGGGGCTTCCAGAGCTGCTGATAACCTGCTGGGTCGTGCTGCCAGAGGCACAGCTGGGCACAGCTGGGCACACAGAGCCCAGACACACTCATCACCCCAGGGACGGGGCGCTTTGGGGCCAGCCCAGGGGAAACCCAGGGTGTTGGATTTGCATGCTGGTAGAAAGCGTCCATGGAGCTTTCATGGAGTGCAGGGAGTGAACTCGCTGAGAGCCAAGCAACTGCTCCCAGAGCTGTGCTGGGTTTATTGCCCCAGAAGAGGATTTCTCCCCCCAGTATCAGCTGCATCTGCAGCCCTGCTGATGCAATCAGAAGTGGCATCCTTTGGCCTGAGAGTTCACCGTACCTAGAAAAGAAAACCACGGGTGCCTTCACGAGGGGGCTGACCAGGGCAAACATTTGGGGTCTGGGCCTGCTTTCTCTTGGGGGGTCCATGGATGGAGACCTTGTAGCTGCTCCTCCGTGGGGATTTATTGCCTGTCTGTAAAACCAGGCATGGGCTGCCAGAAGCAGCAGGAGCGATAACCTGGAGCCAGACCCTGCTGGTCATGGGGAACCACAGCCTGGAGCTGCCCCAGCTGCAGCTTGTGGGCACTGAGCACAGACCCCCAGCCCTGCCCAGGAGGGCTGGGACCTGGCAGCAGGCACAGGGCTCCTGCCAGCGGGGATGCCACCCTCTGTCCAGAGCCCCAGCTGGGCAGGGCTCCAGCACCAGAGGGTCTCTGAGTCCCTGCAGGAGCCCAGGGCAAGAGGGTTTTGGGGACAGGACAGAAAAAGGGCTGTGAATATGTAGGGAGGTGCAGATAGGATGACTCTCCAGGCTTAACACCTGATTGGGATGACCTTGCTCCTGGATCAGGGCTGTCCTCTAGTGACCACAGATGAACATTTGAATTTCACTGATAAGCCCATCAAATAGTTGAGTGTGTTAGAGCCTGTATGAATGCACTGCAGAAAGTTTCTCCAGTGAGTCAGGGTCCCAAAACCTTTCTTTGGGGAGCTTATCTTATCAGGCAGAAAACAGGGCCAGCTCAGCCTGAGTAATGAGGATCTGAGCAAGAGCATTGCAAAACTGGAGGTGCTTTTTACAAAGTCTGACATGGCAGAGAGAAGGGTGAGCAGAGAGGAAGAGGCGGCTTAGTCACGTTGGCCATAACCCAACACCCTGGTGCTTCTCCAGGGGAAGGTCTTTAATGTCCTTCCTAGGACAAAGCTGTACATCTGCCTTCCCCCTTTCCCTGTGAGAGAACCTGGGGGCTGTTCCCAGCCAAATCCGCTCCTTAATTCCCTCCATCAGGGGCTGGGGCCAGCGAGAGGGATCCTGCCGGCATCATCCCGAGGAGCCAGGAAGCCCCGGTCCGCCGTGGGGCCGCGGAACGAGGGCTGTGCTGGGCCGGGCTCCCTCAGCCGCGGCCACCGCGACCCTGGGCTCCCGGGGACGCCTCCAGCCGAGGCACTGTGCCCTCCCGGAGGCGGCCGTGGGAGGATGAGCTGTCGGGAGCCACCGAGACGAGCAGCGACTTGGATCCTGAGTGAAAACAAACCATCTGGCCAGCGAGCTGCCTCCCTCTCTCCCTCCCGCCGGAGCTGAGCCCGAGCCTGAGCCGAGCCTGAAAAGCCCCTGCGGTCCTTCGGGTCCCCTCACCGCCCGGAGTCAGGCGGGTGGGGAGCCAAAAGCTGGTGTAAATAACGTGCAAATACTGGCTCGAGTTTTAAACCAGCTAGTGCTCCTGGGAAAGAGTAATATCGGTGTCTGGGGAAGAGACACCCAGAACCGTCCCCAAAAGGAGGAATATTAGTGCTCAAGGATGATGCCTTCCCTGCTCCTCCTTTCTCCCTGGGCTGATGGAGATTATGAATTTCCACCTACTTGGGTAATTCTTCCCAGGGTAAGCGCCAGCATTAAATTAAAACCTCCTTGGAGCCCTCCCCTAAAAGGCAGCGTGTCCCAGCCGCCATCCGAGTGTGGCCAGTGCGCAGGGGCGCCTTCGGGAACGCCTGGTGCAAGGTCCCTCTGAGCACAGGCTGGGCACAGTGCTGGGGGGCGGCACGGGAAGCCTCCGAGCTGCGGGGAGCCCTCGGCTGCTGCCCGCTGTGCGCGTCAGTCCCTGCACAGCCGCGCGCTGGAGATGCAGTGGAGCTGAGGGAGCCGCGCTGCAGCTGCCGCAGCAGCCTGACCACGCTCTGCCCTCAGGGAGGGTGACCAGGACAGACCAACTGTGACCAGTCCTTGGCACTGAGCAGCCGGTGTGGGGACCTCTGAGCTCTCCCCGTGTGGGTGTGCCCTCCCTGTGTGAGCGTTAAGGCACCTGCACCTCCGGAGGCTTTGCAGCACACAGCTACAGGACGTGTGATTATTATTGTCATTACCTTCATTCTTTGGGTTGGAAAAGTAGCTGCCCTTAGGATGGGGGTCTAGAGGTGGCTGTGGAGGACCTGGCAGTTTTTGCTGCTGAGCTCTGTGAAGGTGGAAGAAAAGGAACTTATTAATGTGGATCTTTCATAGTTGATAAAAAAATAAGAAGATGGGTCTCTTTTGCCATGGCGGAAGGAAGTGTCACCAGTGATTAATGGCATTGTGAGCTCCTTGTTGAAAAAGGGTCAAAGCCATTGTGTAGGAGACATCTGGGGCCAGTTCTGCCACCTGTCCAGTGTTTGCTGGGGACTGGGTCTGGCACGGGGCTGCTGCGGGTCACAGCCTCATCTCCAGGTGCCCTCCAAGATTTCCCCTGCTTCCATCAGCTCAGCACGGGAGGTTTGGCAGGCTCCAGTGATGCCCGTGGAGCTCAAGCCAGCCGTGTGCTCCAGAAGTGCATCCCAGCTGCTTCCACGTGGAGTGCCCAGCGCTCAGACCCAGCTCGTGCTCTGCCCTACAGGGATGCGATTTTGGGAAGGGTCCAAGAGCAGGTCACAGGGAACCTTGTTGAGGGCACTGCCTTGGGCACCAGCCTGTCTTTTCTTTAGCATCCTGGGCAGCCCCAGACTCTCACCACTGTGGAAGACAAGTGCAGAGGACCTGAGGAGCAGCTGTGGGGGACAGACACCCTCCAGCTCTGTGGGCCCTGTCCCCAGGACTGGCCTGGGACACAGCCCCATCGTGTCACTCCCTCTGCACACCACCAGGATCCCAGCCCGCCTCTCTTTGTAGTGCTATTTTTAAAACACCAAAGGAGAACTCCCACCTCTGTCTGCTGGAAACGTGGTGTGTCCCCCGCAGCCAAGAGCTCTGCTCATTTTCAAACCTGCCGGAGTTAGCCTTAGATATAAAACCAAACAAGCAAACTGAAAGGGGCTTGTTGTGTAAAAAAGTTCCTCCGAATTAGTTATATCTGGCTTGTGATCCCTTTTTGATTGAATGCTTAATAGCAGCCAGGTGCAGGCAATACGGGACGCTTGCCCGCGCCTCTGCAAGCAGCCTGGGAACGCCGGGCGGTGGGGCAGCCCACGGGTGGCTCGGTGTGTGGGCTGCTCTGCCCTTCCTCTGCCTCCCCGCTTATCCACAGGGATCCCGGCCTTTGTTTCCTTCCCTCGGCGCCGAACCAGCTCAGGAGATGCACACACACACACACACACACACACACACACACACACACACACACGTGTGTCTGTGTGTGTCTGTGTATGTGTCTGTGTGTTTGTGTGTGTTTGTGTGTTTGTGTGTGTCTGTGTGTCTGTGTGTCTGTGTCTGTGTCTGTGTGTGTCTGTGTGTGTCTGTGTGTCTGTGTGTGTCTGTGTGTCTGTGTGTCTGTGTCTGTGTCTGTGTGTGTCTGTGTGTTTGTGTGTGTTTGTGTGTGTCTGTGTGTGTCTGTGTGTCTGTGTGTGTCTGTGTGTCTGTGTATGTGTCTGTGTGTTTGTGTGTGTTTGTGTGTGTCTGTGTGTGTGTGTGTGTGTGTGTGTGTGCACAGACAGAGCTCTGGCTGTCAGCTGTGCAGGAGCACGGGCATGGGCACGGGCACGGGCACGGGAATGGCACGGACAGGGGAATGGACATGGACACGGACATGGGAATGGGCATGAGGGAATGGGCACGGACACGGGAATGGACACGGGCACAGACACAGGCATGGACACAGGAATGGACACAGACATGGTAATGGACATGGGCACGGACACGGGAATGGACACGGGAATGGACACAGGAATGGACACGGGAATGGACATGGGCACGGGCACGGCTGGGCCTGCAGTGGGCAGGTTCCATGTGTGCAGCACACGAGTGTGCAGCGTGTGATGAACACGTTCTGGGGCAGCTGCCACCTCTGTGCCAGCCCAGCACAGCCCAGGGCCAGGAGCCCTCCCTGCTCCCGGCGCTCCTGCAGCAGGACCTTCACCCGGCGGCCAAGACATTTTTCCATCCTGGCACTTCCAAACACGTCTGCTGGTGTTTGAGCCCCATCCCCCAGTACGTTTGTGTGCAGTTTTAGTGCATTAATTTTAGAAACAAACTGCCTGCGTAGACGCTAATAAAAAGTGGATGCCAGGGAGAGAGACTGTCCAGAACCTGCCGAGTTAAAGACGCTGCTCTTCTGGAGCGTGACATGTCCCTGGGAGCACAGGGCCAGGCAGGAGTGCTCCTGGAGGCAGGAACATCAGCCTGACTGGTTCTGGGTCAGGGCACAGCAGTGCCGTGGTGCTCGCTGGCCCTTGGTCCCTGTCCCCATGCCAGGCTGTGGGAGCAGCACTGCCAGGCTGAAGATGCCTGAGCTGCCCCTGGCTTCATGTGGCTTTGGGGTCCTTTTCTATCCAATGTCCCTACTGCCAATATAGTATTTTTTTTCCTTCCCGATGCCCCCCAAGTGATGCAATTGCCACTCAGCACTGTCCTAGAGAAAGATCTACAGCATGTCTCTTCCAGCTGGAACTCCTGTAGTGCTGGCTGTAGCCTGTCTGGTTACTGAACTTCCAAATCCTCCAAAGAAACCCAGTGATTTTATACAAACAATTTCCTTGTGCCTGAAAATACAGGATTTGCCAGAGCTCTTTCTAGGTGTCAGCATCCAGGAGGATGTCAGTGCCAGCAGGAGAAGGAACTGCTGGGGCAAACACGCTGTGCTCTGCAGAGATGCAGCCCAAGGTGAGCTGGAGCCACACTTCCCTGGGCTCCAGGGCTCTGGGCTGAGGGGTTGTGGGGGCTTTTGCCACCATCTGCAGGCAGTGGAGGCCAGGCAAGAGCTGGGCTGGTACCAGTGGGTGAGGTATCCCCTGACAAAAAAAACGTCTGGACAAAATTAACCTGTCAAACCATTTTGAGTGCATACGATCGTGCCCCAGACCCTGGCACTGGATCTGCCCTTGGCATCGTGCAGTGGCAGTGCTCAGACCAGGCTTTCTCCATCACTGAAATACAGCTCCAGCTTTCCACCTGCAAACGGGCTGATAACACCTTCAAGCTATGGAAAGGAAGGCAAAGATCCAAGGGGAAAAGGTGCCGTGCCGGAGCCACTTCATTCATTATTATCCTGAGGTTTCAGGTGTGCGCAAATGGCTGCAGAGAAAAATCAGCCTAAGGTCTGTTCCTTCTCCTGGAGGGGAACTGTTTGTAGGATTAAGGCATATTTAGACATGGCAGAAATGGGATTCCTAAACAAAGGGCTGGGGGAGGTGAGTCCCTGCGCTGCTGCCACCGCTCCCGCCACAGAGGGTTTCCAGATTCGCTGCCTACCTGCCTGCAGGAGTAAAACTGTCCAGACCCACTGCCCAGAGCTCCAAACTTCCATTTTAGGAGCTGGTGGAAACAGGGTGAGGCCTTTCTAATCCCCTGCTTTCTTACCAGAGCGGGGAGGTGGGCTGGGAACAGGCTGCTGCCTCTCCAGGCAGGACTCCCCCGGTCCCGCTGGGCACACACCCAGTGCCACAGCAACGACCCCGGTCCTGGGCCTGCAGCAGGATCCCTGCCCCGAGCACGATGGCCACGCTGGCCAAACCTCCTGCACGTGCCCAAGCTGCTTCCTCTGCCTGGCTGCATTTCAGCCAGCGTCCTTCGCCTGCCAGTGCTTTGTGTTGGTCATGGGATGAAGCCTCTTCTCCATTAATAGCCATAGAATAAATTAAATGCTAAATTGCAGCACGGCAGGCCTTTGATAAAGATTTTCTTTGGGATTGTGCAATCAGCAGAGGGGGACATGCAATCCTTGGAGTTGGTGTGCAGGAGCAAATTCCTTCCTATGGAAGGAATCAGGGCAGGCTGAAGGAAGGTGTCAGAGCCAGCTGTCACACAGTGACTGGGCTGGGCCAGTTAAGGTTTGGCCTGAGTTCAGGAAATAAAGATGCGTGATGCCAGATTGATGCTGTGGAGTGAGGAAGGGATGCTGCTGAGGTTTTCGCATGCTGGAGGTGGAGACAGAGCTGCACCACAGGCACAGAGGGGATGGTGAGCAGTTTTCCCTTGGCTGTGTGAACCCTCCCTCTGAGCAGAGCCCTTGGAAATGTCCCTCCTCTCCCCCGTCCTGTGTGTGCAAGTGCAGGGAGGGTCCTGAGCTGGGCCTGGCTTGCAGGGCTGCACATGCAACTCCTTCCTTACGCCCACAATCAGTTTACAACCTCTGGCCAAAGCTTCGTCCCCTGCATGGGAAGGTTTGGCCTGCAGAGAGACATTAGCACGAGGGCGAGTGGGAAATATGAAAGAGCTCTCTATGTGAGAGCAGCTCTGCTCAGTGCCAGTGCACAGCCGTGGTTTTTCCACCGGCTGGGCTCAGAGAGGTCTCCGTGCCACGAGCTCTGCTCTGAGTGCTGCCTGTGGCTGGGCAGCTGTGCCCAGTGAGCCAGTGGAGCTCCCATTGCTGCAGGGGTGGTGGTGAGGGAGGGACGGGGCGTTGGAGCCCATTTGCTCCTGTGCAAAGTCAAAGCTGGGATCTGTGCTCTATGGCTTTTCAGCCCTGGGGCTCTGAGCATCCATTCGGAAGCGCTGCCTCGTTCCTGGGCTGGAGGGAATGGAGCTGGGCCTGCTCTGAGCGGTCCTGCTGGATTGGCAGTGTTGGGAAAACACCAGGTCCAGCAGCCTCAGATGGACCCTGAGCACCCACGGAGCACCTGGGGATGGAGGGCTCCCTCTTGGCCCTGGCAATGAGGGGTGCAGGCAGCACGCTGCCACAATGCCCATTTGGCACTACATTTCCTTGGGAGTTAATGGAAAAGATAAAATTCATCTTGCTGTAAAACTCAGAATACAAAAGGGGGAGCGGGGGGAATGAAAGAGCTGCTGGTGTGCAACTGATCTGCTGGCTCAGGCAGCCCTCGGGAGGATGGAGGAAAAGCCTCCGGCTGCAGCACTGCCGAGTGCTTGGAAGCCCAGCAGTGTCTGAGCCGGCAGTGAGCAGGGATCCAGCCCGGTCCTGGCCCTGCCCTGGCCCCACCAGCCAAGGCAGATGCTGCTCTCACACGTGCAGTGAAGGTGTGGGGCCTCAGCTCGCAGCCCGGCGCTGCTCCCACCCCTGCCCCTGCAAAACTTAATTGTTTTCTGCAAAGAAAAAAATCATTTGGGGAATAGATGGAAAAGAGAGATAGCGCCAGGCAGTCATGGCCTGTTCTCCACCTGTTGTTATTTTGGTCTGGCCCAATCAACCTGCTAGCCAGGCTGGAGCCAGAGACCATCTGGAAAAACTGCCGTGTTTATAAAACTGACATGGAGCAGCACCCCAGGGCCCTGACCTCCCACACAAATCTGGAAATGATTAAAATGGCCCTGGCTGCCTTGGCGGCGCAGAGCTGCCTGTGGAGCAGCCCACCGACTGCATTTGGAGTTCTCATCAGCGGGGCTGGGAAGGCGCGGCCCCCCGGCGCCCTGCCCGGAGCCGCGGCCCGGGGGACGCTCGGGGGCGCTGTGCCAGGGCAGCGCATCCTCCTGCTCCTTCGCCTGCGCTCACACCCCTCCCTGCACCCGCAGCGCTGCCCGGCTCTCCTGGCTGGCTGGCAGCAGCACCCGGGACCGCGACGGCAGCGGGACGAGCCCCGGTGCCAGAGGCAGCACTGGGAGCCCCAGTGGCCTGGCTGCGAGCTTCCCCAGCTCCTTCTGCGGGCAAGGAACGCCTGCACGGCTCCAAGCCGCTGCGGCAGGACTGGTGCCACGTCCAGCCCTTCCTCGGGAGCAGAAAGGCTCTGGCAGGACTTCCAGCTGGGCTCCAGGTTTGGAGAAGCACTCCCAGAAGGCTGCAGCCCTCGCCTCTGTGCTGCTCTCAGACCTCACAGCTCCGGGATCTTGCTCATCAAAGCAGCCCTGTGTCCCCTGTGCAGCAAAGGGTGAGCCACACCACAGCCCGAATTCAGGCCACATTGGACCTTGCTGAGCTGCCCTGGCCTGGGGACATGTGGCTGCTCTCAGCCCTGCCTCACCTGCTGGGCAGCAGCTTAATTAGAGAGGTGTGAATAATGAATTATCCGTGACTCTGAGCCATCCATGGAAAATTCAGATCAACCTGCTTTGCAGTTACAGGACGTCAGCAAACTATCTGCCAAGAGAGAGCAGGGGGAGAGCGCAGAGCCAGCCTGTTTCCGGGTGGGGATGAGGGGTGGGTGGAGGTGCTGGGCTGTGCAGGAAAGGGATGCTCAGCCCCTCGGAGTGCGAGCCAGGGCTGGAGCTGCCAGGCCGTGTGGTGGATGCTCCCCACTCCCACCTCACTCCCCACCAGCAGGGAAGTGGCTGGGTGGGCACGGCGGTGAGTGTAGCCATGGCCAGCAGCTGGAGGGGCAGGTAAGTTCTCCTTCATGGGGAGCCTCCCCTGGGCCCCCTCCAGCTCCCACCGGAGCAGGTGAAGCACTGTCCTGGCACAGGAGCAGAGCCAGGTCCTGCTGGGGTGGGGGGCAGCTGGCAGCTGGTACAGGCGAGGGCAGGGCAGGGAGGGGCCCCGTGCACAGCCCCATGGCACACGGGGGGTGGACACAGCTCCTTCTTGCACACAGGGCTGCTGGGACTGACAGCGAGGGCTTTGGTAAACACCTGCTTCTCCGCAGCCCAAGGGGACCTAATCGCTGGAAGGGCCCTGGCCTTGGGCCTGGAGGAGCCCTTTTGGCCGTGTTTGTCTTCGTCCCTCCCTGGTTTAGCTGTTCGGCCCCCGAGCCCTGGCCTGCGGTGCTGCCGCCGCTGTTGCTGCTGTGTTATCAGGGGAGGATGATGGGGACAGGGACAGGAGCAGGGGGGCTGCTCAGGCCGCACCGCGTGGCTGGGGACAGCCAGGAGCTTGAACTGGGCGCAGCACTGCCAGGCACAGCTGGGCAGGATGCTCTGGGCAAAGCTTCTCCTTCCCTCCAGCTGCAGCTCCTTCCCTCCTGTCCAAGCTGCCCACGGAGCTGCTCCTGCTCCTGCGTGCTCGGGCAGGGGTGCTGGGAAAGACACAGCCTCAGCGCCTCCTCCCAAAGCAGGCAGCGGGTTTGATGGAAAAATGTGCAAAAATGTTCAGCCGGAATTTCGGATGCTTTAATTGGCTGCTGATAACGAGGGGCAGCCTCATGCTGCTGCGGGGAGGAAGGCTTTGAAACAGGCAGAAAATAGACCTACCACGCCTTTGTCCAGGGCCAGCTCTGCCCATTGATCTCTCTATCAGGTGAGTAAACCCATATACATTAACCCGGAGCCACAGTAAACACCTTCTGAGCGCTGAAGAAGCTCAGGTAAGTCCTTTTCTCCCCCCAGGAAGATGGAGCTGAAGCCCTGGCTGGGGGCAGCCGTGTGATCCCAGACCAGCCCCTGGCACAGGCTCGCCTGGGACGTGTGGCTGCGCGTGCCTCAGTTTCCCTGCCTGGGGAGGGGATGGGAGCCTCCACAGTGGGTTCCTCCTGGGCCCCCACCCCAGAGCCCTCTGGCTGCCATTGCTCACCTGCCCCGGGGGACGTGTGCTGTGGGCACACACCAGCCCTCCTGCCTCAGCCCGCTCTGCTTGCAGAGATTATAAAATCCCCGTGTGCAGAGGGACGGGCTCCGGCTGATTGCCCGGGAGAAAGGAGGTGATAACAGCAGGGAGATAAACCCTCCTGCCAGCCCCAGCCGGCCAGGGCTCCCCTGGCAGCCCCTGCACGCACCCACCTGCAGGGACCACGAGGGACTATCAGCCCCTCCTTCGCTGTAATCTGTTATAAAATTACAATTAAAACCTATGACACGAATGGATTTTGTGAGTAAATTGCCCCCCAGGGAAGTTCAATACTTGGAAACACAAGAAAAACCTGTGGCTGATTCAATCACTGGCCAGGGATGATAAGAGGGTCTGACCTGGGTTTCTTCTCCCTTAGTAATAAATGAGCATCACCTGGGCTTCGAGGGGAAATTCTGGGGTACTGGGCCCCACCTGCCTGGGCAGTCAGAAGTGAAACACTTCACCAGGACATGAGCATTTCGGTGCTTTTTCCCTGGGGGAGAGTTGAAATGACACACGCTAATGGGGGTTTTGGCACGATGAGGTCTGTGCCTGATTTTTTAAATAAGCTTCAAAGTTTCATTTCCACATGATTGTTTCGGCTAATTTTGCTTCAATTTTTATACTAAGAACTGTGCTAGATACTTCTGCTTCACATTTTCCTTTAAATGATGTGCTAAATACGTTGTGAATGCAATATATTACATGGACATGGCCGTTTGGATAGCACAAAATTCAATTTGATACAAATGGCAGTCTAGGAATGAGAAGGAGAGAGCATCTCTGTGGTGCCACAGGGAGACCTCATCCCCTCCATCATTCCCACCACTGGCCAGCCCTGGCCCCGCTGCCCCCACCGTGGGAGCTGGGGGTGAATGCAAACGGTGGCGGAGGAGCCTCGCTGAGGACAGAGGGGAAGCGAAGGAAGTGACTCGTCTCTGTCACGGCCGCGCTGTGTGTCACCGCAGGAGCCGGGAGGCCACCCGCGTCCGGCCCGGCGAGTGGCCAGCCCTGCCCTGCCCTGCCCGGCCCAGCCGCGCCTGAGCAGCGCCCAGTCACCCCCGAGAGAAATGCCAGGCACGGCTGCCGGCCGGGGGGACGCTCCCGGTGAGCGGGACCGTCGCCGGTGCCCGGTTCGGGGTGCACCTTGCAGAGGCTGGGCAGGAGCCAGAGGAAGCCGCAGCAGCTGCCGGCCGTGCTGGGAGCGGAAACCAGGACAGCCCCAGCCACGACCTTTCCTCCCTGTGGGAATGTGCTGCCTCAGCAGGAAACGCCTGGGGCTCTCCAGCCTCTCCCGGGGGCTGCTGCTCCCCAGGACCGCTGCCAGCTGCTGCGCTGCCCTGGGAAGAGGCTCGGGGAAGCCCTGGCCAAGAGCATCCCCGGCAGCGCTTTGGGGAACAGGGCTGGCTGTGCCCCGTGCCCGCGGCAGCCACACGCCCAGCCACACGGCTTTCTCACGTGGGTGAGAGAAAAGGGACCTGGAGCGAGCCTGGGTGCAGGACAGCCCGCCCTGGGTCAGGCTGCTCTCACAGCAATCTCAAATGGGGATTTCTGCCGTCAGAGTCTCATTTAGTCTTTTTTAAGTGGAAAATAAATGCCTGGGAAATTAGGGCAAAGGATGGGAAAAGCTGACATTGAATCCTGATTTCTGCTCTCCATCCACACTGTGGTTCTGGGGAAAAGCAGCATCCGGCTGAGGCTGTGGAGCTGCCAGCCCCGCCACAAGCACCTCAGCATCCCCCAGCCCGCCCGCCCCCGAGGGAGCTGTGCACATGGATCACAGGTGGCCAAAAGGACAGAGCCTGGCTGGACTGGCAGGGCCCAGCATGGGCAGTGGGAGGTCCTGGCTGTGAATGCTGTGGAGCAAAGCTCAGCTCGAGCTGTGGGGATCCACTCCGTAAAACCTCTGTGCTCCCCTCCGACTGAAAATCAAAACGTTTGCCCAAGGAACAGCCTATCTCACTCAAAACTCAGCCCAGGTAAGTCCCTAATGGCATCCAGGTTTCCGCTGGACATGGCTGGAGGCTGCCAGAATACCCAGCCAGGCTGGGGTTCAGGTTTGTGATTAAACCCTTCGGGTCTGGGGGCTGCTCACAGCGAGCGGGCGCAGGGGCTCCAGCACAGCCGCTCCCTTCACCTTCTTCAGCCGAGGATAAACCCGGAACGGGCCCAGGCTGGCACAGCCCTGGCGCCAGGGGCAGCTCCACGGCAGCGGGGTCAGTCCCCGTAGGTGGAACACCCCGAGGAGCAGCGGCATAGGAAGCAGGGGCCCGTTCCGGTAAGGAAACGGTGTAAACGCTATTTATTCGCAGAGTTTTGTTTTCATTAACTCCAGCATGAGTCAAACCCTTCCTGCCAGCATTCCGCCCGGCGCGGTGCCTGCGGCCGGCACGGCTTTGCAGGGTGGAAGCTGCGATGGCGTGGGCGCAGGAAGGTGACGATGCGGCCCCGGGGCAGGTGCTGGCCGGCGAGTGCCGCTGGCCACAGTGTCGCCGCGCAGATGTGTCCCTGAGCCGCTCCTCGGGGCTTTCCAGGGAGGCTCCATGAGCTGTGCGCATGAATCATGCGCTGGCTGGGAAAGAGGAGGAACGCGGCGATGATGGGGGGGACAGGGAGGTGGGGGAGGGCTGCAGCAGCCCCCCGGAGGGAGACGGGGCTGTGCTGGAAACAGCTGCCTGCGGGATGGGTCGTGCTAATTTTAGGGGTGGGACTGGGCGGACGCCCCGGAGCCAGGCTCCTCACGCCGTCGCTGCCGCGGCCGGGGCGCAGCGCTGAGCCGCAGCCGTCAGCCCGTATCCTGTCTCCCGCAGCCAGCCGGGAGGGAGGCGAGGGGCGAGGGTAAGAATAGCACGGCCGTGCTTCCCGGCGCCCGGCTCCGTGGCCAGGGATTTCCTGAGCAGGGCGGTGCCCCGCGGCTGCCGGGATGCGGCGCCTGCCCGTGCACCGGCGGCTCCGGGTGCCCGCGCCATCCCCTGCAGCTCCGTGCCAGGGAATTGCATCTCCTCTGCCCCGTCCAAACCGAGGGCCGGCGGTGAGCAGCGGCAGGTGCCAGTGCCAGCCATTTCCGCGGTAGCCAGAGCACACAGTGGGGTGGGAAGGGGATCCAGACTGGGGATCCTTGCGACCATTCCAGGTCTGAGCCATTTCAGCTCAGAGAAGGGCCCCTTCACGATGAAGAAACAGGGACATTCAAAACCAGACTGGTGACAGCCGTTAGAAACACCCTGTCAGGAGCACACGATGGTTTCCCAGTCTGTTCACTTTTCCCCAGAGATGCTCTAGCGTGGGTGAAAACAGAGCAAAGACAAGTTGGGGGGCTTTTACTTCTGCAGCTGAGAGATGCAGCAGCCCATGCCCTCAGCCTGCCCTTCCCCTGCAGATATCCTATCCTCTCCTCTCCTCTTTGGAGAGGAACGGCCGCTGCAGACAGCACATCCCTGCAGAGCAAAGGTCTTCGTGTGAGAAGGAGCCGGTTCCCCACCGCTTCCTCCGCCCCGCTGCCTGTGACCCACCGCGTCCTCCGGGCCCAGAGCTGGCCCAGGCAGGAAACAGGTGGGATAAATATTTGTGCAAACCAGAGTGAAATTTCCCTTGAAGGCCGTGCAATGTGTTTCCCTCGCCGCGGTTGTCAGTGGGAAGGTAACGGCCAGCACAGCAGCAGGTGCTGCCAGGGTGGTGTGGGACTGGTGCTGCTGCTGTCCCGGGGAAAGTGAGCCCAAGACTCTTACTTCACCCCAAAGACAGGCTCGGGAAGCTGCTGGGGGCTGCAGGAAAAGCAGTCCTGGAAAAACCTAGGCATTTAACTGCTGTGGCTTAAACCCAAGGCCCATGGGAGGGAGCCCTGCAGTGTAGGAGCCAGCACACCCTGCCCCAGAGGGCTGTGGGATCAGCACAACAGCTCTGGTGCTGCTGGGACGGAGCAAAGGCCGTTACAGGCGCAGCGTGACATTCCCAGAGGTCTGTGCCTGCCCTTGGCAAGGCTGGTTGAGAAAACCCCCGGGGGCCGCGTGCCCCTGCAGCGCTGCAGGCGCAGCCCCAGCACGGGCGGTGCCCGGCGCGGGGCGAGAGCAGAGGGACGCGCTGGCAGCACCCCCGGCGGGCAGCACGCGGGACGTGCTGGCGGTGTGGGAGCAGGAGTTACCCAGCTCCTGACGCGGGCTGCTCCCCGGGACGAGCCCTGCCTGCTGGGAGGGACCAGCGCGTGAGAGCACAAGGGGCCACACGGCTCTGGTGCCGCCTGACACCAGAGAGTTGCTGGAAACAAGGTGATGGGCTAGAGCAGACCCAGAAGCTCTTGCCCTCCCCTTGGAGAAGGGTGGTCAGGATCTGATCTGCTGAGCCCATCAGCACCAGTGTGAAGGAGGGGCAAGTGCACTGCGAACTCTCTGTGGTGGGAGCCTGCAGCGACAGTGCCCAGCTGCACTGGGAGATGAGTAGATTCAGAGGACTATCTTCATCTAGAACCCAAACTGAACAAGTCTGAGGTCTCAAACTTCATCTGGTTCATTTCAGAGTCGGTCAGTGAGAAAGGAGTGGGAATTTTCAGTCTGAATCGGTGGGCGAGGTGAGCCGGGGCAGCACAGGATACAGAGGCCTCTGAGCTAACACGCACTCGTTACAGCCCCAGCATCTGCTCTCTGACCTCTTGAGCTCCGATTGCTGGCGAACCTGATGCGCCTGCCTCCCCCCTCTTGGATTTCCTGCTCCTCCTGCCTGCAGAGACCACGAGCTCCCTGGCCGAGGAGCAGGTGGGCACCGCTTCCCCCCGCAGCGCTGCGGTAGCTGAGCCCTGCGATTTGGGGGCTGGAGGGTGGGGACAGACTCTGCAAACCAACAAGGTTTCACAATAGTTTGCTTAAGAGCTTGTGACTTAGGGCTCAGGTGCTCCAGGCAGGCAGGGAGCAGCCCTGTCCTGGCTGCCCACAGGAGCCCAGCCCGCTCTGGCCTGCGGGGGACAGCCCTGCCCCCCGTGGGGCACGGCTGCTCCAGGGACACTGCGGGAGGCTGAGCCACCACCATGCCCTCGGCAGCAGCTACTCCCACCCAGTGAACCTGCTAGATCCAGCCAGCATCCCTCAGGGCAGCTGTTCACACTGCGGAGAGTGTGAGATCCACCCGGCAGAAATCAGCACCGCCAACTCGATCCTTTCCCCTCCTCTAACTCTCCCCCTTTTCTCCACCCTCTCCTTCCCCCCTTCCCCCAAAAGCTCTTTGTCTCCAGGCTCTGCGGAGGAAGCAGACCTTCTGAAAATAAACTTTCTGCTTTGATCTGGTTTATGGGCACGCACTGTTTATAGCTCCGTGTGTACGACTTGACACCTTCCCACCTGCGGCCCCAGCAACTGCTTCTTATCACAGCCACTTTGGATATTAACAGGGCGGCAGGGAGGGTGATCTGGAGGTCCCCAAGGCCCCTGACCCCCCACACCCCACTGCCCCCCCAGCCACTGCCACTCCCCCTCCCCAGGCAGGAGGGAGACAGGCTGGTGTCTCCCTGCATGTGATAATTGCATCAGCCCATGTTTATTGGGATGTTTATCTCCACCAGCAAAGGTGGGAGGGTCCTCACAGGTTGGATCCATCCCTTCCCCACAGGAATTAGCTCCTTTTGCCCTGTCCCTCTGCCCAGCCCAGGACAGCACTGGGTTTCCATGCCTGTGTTCTGCCCTGGTGGATATATGCCTGTGGGCAGTGGGGGCAGGAAAGGCCTGGAAAGCCCCAAATCTGCTCTGTTCTGCCCTGCTGAAGTGTATATTGCAGCAGGTGTCACCCACCTGGTCATGGGACCAGGGCCCTTGAAGGCACCACAGCTGGCCCTGGTCAGCACTGGAGCACCCAGATTCCCGACGGGGCTGTCACCGTGTGAAGGGGCCTGGGGGGACAAGCTCAGGGCATGGGGGGCTTTGCTTCAGCTCGCCACAAACCTAGGGCTTCAGTCAGGAGCCCTGCCGTGCAGCGCCAGTCCTGCAGTCATGCTGTGGCACAGCGGGGACGCCAGGGCCCAGGGGGGGATGCCAGAGCCCAGGGGAGGATGCCAGAGCCCACGGGGGGGACGCCAGGGCCCACGGGGCCAGCCCTGACCCTGCTCTGCAGCCCCCCAGGGAGGGCAGGTACCGCTGCCTGCTCCGGAGCCAGTTCCACCGAGCTTTCTGCTGCACTACAACTGCCTGGAAAGGGCCCAAGATGTTGCAATAAAATGTCTGTTAATAAACTATGTCAAGTCTGGGCTGCACTTACAATCGTCCTTTATCCAGGCTAGCCTCAAAACATCCGCCAACAGGGCATCTCTGCTGGTAACACAGTGAGTCAACGTGCCCGGCACGGGTCCCAGCAGCCCCCTGGCATCCCCACGCTGCTCCGCTCCCTCACCCACACCAGCAGGGACTAGGGACTGCACCCGCACTGCCCGAGCACCCCAAGGGACCCCAGTGTCCCCATCTCCCACCCCCACCTCCTCCACCGACCCCAGGCAGCTGCTGCCCCAACCCCAGCGCTGCGAGGTGGCCCCAGGTCCCCATTTTGGCCCTGACATGTCTGTCCCTGTCACCCCATCTCTGCGTCCCACAGGTCTCTGGCTGTGCCCACTCTGCTCAGCCTGGTACCTTCAGAGCAGTACAAGTGACACCAAATACCCACTGTAACACCCAGGTCCACTGGCTACACAGAAGATCAGTAGAGCTTTTGAAAATTTCCCCTTCAAAAGGTGGAGGAAAATGAAATTTCAAGGCTCATTCCCAAGTCTTGGATTAGATCAGCCTTGGTCAGTTCTTCCACCCTCATTCAGACACTTCTGAAACATTTTGTTTTCAATTTGAACATATAGAATGTTTTTAAGTGCATTTAATTAGCTTATATTTCATGGGGAAAAAAGAGATCATTGGGACTTGGAAAAAAATTAGATTTTTTTACAGAGATCCAGTGGTGGGGGGCTTTTCCAGTAGAGAAATGAATCAAAATCCACTTTCCCCCACCATATTGATTGCAGCTTTCTTTCTAAAGAAACACCATTTCTTTGAAACATTGCTGCTAGCAGCGCTCACTCCCAAGCTCCTGCTGCACGGAAGGAGAGGGTAACACTCCAAACCCCCATTTGAAGCTGATACAGGGGTGCAGTGGGGGCACTCCTCACCATGAGGGATTTCTGAGGTCAAGCAGCAGCACTGCCAGGGGCAGGGGATGCTCCTCTGCCCCCGGGGCTGGGACCCTCAGGGCCCCGGGCAAGGCGCCCAAAGCCGCAGCGCTGGGGGAGCAGGGCGCCCGCGGGGCTCTGCAGGAGCACCTGCCCCCGGCCCGGCTCAGCCAGCCTGCAGCGGGCACGGTGTCTTGCCCAAGGGCTGTTGTCAGCAGGGCGCGGGGCTGGGCCGGGACGGAGGGCGCTGCTCTCGGCCGCGGAGCGCTCGCTGCAGCCCCGCGCCGAGGCTGCGGAGCAGCCCGCGCCCTCTCGCTGCGAGCCGACAGCTCCAGCGCACGGAGACGCGTGGAAAGCAGCCCGGAGATCCCGGGGCTTGGCCCGGCCTGGGGAATGACTCTTCCCTTGGCGTCCTCCCCCCGCACATCACCGCCTTCCCCGCTGGCTGCAAGGGCAGCGGATCCCTCCACCCTGCGAACCACGGTCCCCCGGTGCGACAGGGCCTGCACCTGGGGCTGCCAGCTGGATGTGGGAATTGCTGTGTGAAACGCCCAGGGGAAGGTCTGAGCCTGCCACACACCGTGTCTCACGCGGACTCTGCACTGTGCATTTCTCACCTTTGCTTTCCACCTCTCCTGGCTGTGATCCACGTCCCAGGTGAGAGTCTGGGCTGGGCAGGGGTCCCTGCCACCTCCCTGGGAGCACATTAACCACATCCCTGAGCAGCCCAAACCCTGCCCTCAGAGGCAAACCCCATCATCCTTTCAGGCAGACACTTGCTGAGGCTGCATCACATAGGAAGGGTCTGGTTTTCTTCATGTATTTTGGGGGACCCAGGGCACAGAGCCAGCCCAGCCCCACTTGTCAAACACGGTCAGGATAGTGGGGACCTGGCAGTGAGCGATGCAGGGGGCAGTGGAGCCTCCCGAGGACACACCATCACGGAGCAGTACTTGTGCACAGGTCTCAGGGCAGCTCCTGGGCTCGGGAGTCCATGGAGCAGGACTGAGAGCGTGGCCACCCGCCTCCCACAAGGTGTGCAGTGCCGAGCCAGCCAGGTGTCCGCAACCACCTCTGCTTGAAGTGGAGGCACCTCTGCCTTCTCCTCCCCAGCCCTATGTTTGGGTCCTGAGGGCCCGAGGAGCATTTCAGTGGCCACATGGCCAGCTGTGCCCCCCAGAGCCCCCATCCCCGGTGCTGCAGCCCCCAGCAGCAGCCCCGTGGCCAGAAGGGCGCCGCCCAGCCGGCACACTATCAATCACTGCAGCCACACCGTGCCTCCCACCCCGAGAGCTTCTTGAAAGAAACTCCGCATTTTCAACACCTACTTAAGGCACTTGAGGCTGCCTGGCTGCGGCAGACGTGAGCTCATGCCGGTGCTCCTAGGCATGTGCCACCCTGCTCCAAGGCTGACGCCCTCAGCAAAACATCTCCCCCAGCTGCTGGCTGCACGAGTGGGCGCCAGACGGGCACCAGCTGAGGAACAAAAGGTGGGGCCACAGGGGGACCCCCCCGTCTGTGGGGCTCCCAAGGCCTCATTTTAAATATGAAAGTCTCATAATAGTTAAGCAGGTGGACACAGGAGAGACCCCATGTTTGCCTGCCCCGGTGACACAGGGACAGTCCTGCAACATCACTTGAGTTTGTGACTCACCAGCACAGGGGTTGGGAGGGGGTTTCAGCCAGCATGTCCCCAGCGAGGTCCCGCCGCACTGGAGCACCCCTGCCACGGAGACGGGGTGTAGTTCTTGGGGTAGTGCTTCTGTCCTGTCTGGTCTGGTTTGGTTTGGTTTGGTTTGTCCTGCCCTTGTGACAGCCAAGACCTTCCCTCCCCAGCTGAGTCGGGCAGAGAAAGAGGAAGGTCCCATTTTAGTGGGAAGCTCAAAGGCAAACGGCTTTCAGCTGCTCCTGTGCCAGGCTGTGAGCAATCAAGCGTGGGAGCTCCTGCCAAAGGGTCCCTGTCAGGCCCCTGGAGGCACTGCAGCCACCGGCACTGGGGCACCCGGGGTGTGTGTGCCCCTGAGGAGGCTCCTCCAGGCACGCAGAAATTGAGTGGGTGGCACTCGGGGGGGGCAGCTGGGTCCTGTCCCTGCCCCTGTCCCTCAGCCCACACGTAGACTGGCCTTGGTGTAACATGCAGCCCTGCAGCTCTCCGGGTGCTCAGCACAGCTGGGCAGTCCCTTTCCCTGGGCAGCAGCCTGGGCTGGATGAGCACAGCCAGAAGTGGACGGCTCTCTTGGTTTCTCACCAGCCCTTGGCTACCACAAATGTTTTCTTCTGGCTAACCACAGCCCGGCTGCGCGTGAAGGTCCCAGGCCCCAGGGGATGAAAGCCTTTGGTGATTTCCCCTGCTTCATGCAAACCAGGCTCCTGTGAACACCACATGAAAGACATGGGGGCGGAGAGGGCACAGGAAAGGTTCCCAAGAAGAAAAAGCTTTGTGCCCTGGAAATGGGCTATGTTGAGAAGCCAAAATAACACTGAGATACCAAACTGTCCTAAACCACCTGAGCAAGAGAAGCCCCACGAGCAGGGCCACCCAGCAGCCTTGATGCACGGATTTCCAAGGCATTTATGGTCTGTGAAACAGAAGAGGTGCCTGATACCAAGTACATCTGGGGTGAGGTCCCTCACGGGGAAGACCCTACAGAGTCACCGTGTGCCCCAGAGAAAAGGCTGGAGCTGGGAGGGGCTGCTCAGCATCCCAGGGCAGACTGAGGCTAGGTGGGGATAAAGGGGTTAAAAATGAAGGAAAAAGCTGCAAATGGATTTCACAGATGGCCCTTTAGCCACAGTTGCAAACCTCCCCAGGCAGCACTCTGCTTGTGTGGGTCCCTGTGGGTGCTGGGGCAAGGGGGCAGGACGGCACTTGGAGATGCCCTCCCGTCTGGCACCCCCAGGAGACGGCATGGGGCAGAGGCTGGGACACAGAATGTGGCCTTGGCTTCAGCAGGAGGCATGGAAAATAAGAAAGATGAGGTCACTGCGAAGCGGTGGTGTAGGATGTGATACAGGAGAGGAGTGGGGCGCACAGAGGAACAAGGAGCTATTGTAACCTTGCAGAGCAAGGAAAACCAGCTGTGGGGATGGCAGGTCAGCTCCTGCTCACGCCAGGCATGTGGGATTTAGCTTGTCTGAGGTCACAAAAAGCGGGTGAAGAGGAGTGGGTAGGAGGAGGTGGTGGAGGCCAGGTGGGATCTTGTGGCAGAAGCATGGACATGGCTTTTTCCTGCACTGCACCAGCCCTGCTGGGGGAAAGTGCAGCAGGTACTGGTGCAGTCAGCTCAGGCACACAGAAACAGCTGGGAAGCACCTGGCACAATGCTGGGAACGCCCTGTGCATGGATCTGCCCTGTGTGCAGCCCCATCCTCCCCGTCCCCAGGGCATTCACTGCAACAGGCCATGGTTTGGGGGTGCTCAGAGTCATCCCTCATCCCTCCACCCTTTGAACTCTCAGTTTTTCAGCTGTGCCGTGCTGTGCCCAGCGGGCAGAGGGTGGCTCCATTCTCCATGCCATGGGGAACCCCAGCGTTGTCCCATTCTCCATGCCGTGGGGAACCCCAGCGTTGTCCCATTCTCCATGCCGTGGGGAGCCCCAGCGTTATCCCAGGTGAGCAGGAGGTGCCACTGGGGCCTTGCACCAGCCTGAGGCTCCAGCCCCGGCCCAGCCCCCTTGCCCCGGTCTGCCCGGCGGGGCTGCAGCCCCCGAGCCCCCATCGGCCGTGCCGGCCCCGCGGTGGCCGCGGCCGTGCCGGCGGAGCCCCAGACTTTCTGTCTGCACGGGGACTTCCCGTCCCCGCTCGGCGCTGCCGCCGCGAAACCAAAGAGCGGCTTGTTCGGCTGCCGGGGCCGCCCCCGCGCTGACTGCCCCGCTCTGTTCTCGCTAGCAATAATATACCCAGAGCTCTGCGCATAAATTGAGTTTCCCAGAGCCAGGCTGGTGGGGAGACTTTAATGGGAAGGAAAATAAACTGTGTACTCGGCACGCGGGGAGGTGTGGTGCTGGCAGAGGGGCGCCGCGAGAAGGCTCCTCTTGGCTTCTTTCTTTTCCCCCCCTTGTTTGCTGAGGGAGCACACGTATGCACGGCTGCCTGTGCAGTGTGTTTGCTTCCCGGGATGCCAAGGAAAAGAGAGGCACTCTGAAGTGGCTGGTTGAGAGCTCTGCGATCTCCGAGCTGCCAAAGCGCTCGGTGGCAGCAGCCAGCCTGGCCCTCGGAGGAGGCGTCTGCTCCAGGAGAAGCTGCTGCTTTCCTCCCCAGACCGCTCCCCCCAGGGCTCCGAGGAGGCTGCGGCGCTGCGGGCACCTAGCAGGGATGTTGCTGTGCCGGGACCACGCCAGCGTGTTTGTGACTTCTCAACACAATGCTGCGGTTCAGAGCCCGGGGAAGCACATGAGTCACACTGAACTTCCCCAGCCAGTCACCGCTGGGAAACGCTCGCATCTGCTCAGCCACCCTCGCAGCGCCTCCTGCTCAGGGCTAATTCCATCGCTTCTCCCTTCCCGCGTGCTCTCGGTGCCGGCGGGGGCTGCTCCAGGAGTATCAGCAGCCAGGGAAGATGGAGCAGGGGAAGCAGTGAGAGAATCCAAGAGGGGGGGAAACAACAGAATTTGGACGCGGGAGAAGAAAAGTGCCTGTGTGTAATTGCTTGTCTGTGCACGGTGCACACCAGCCAGGACAACCCGGCGTGCTTTTAGGGCGGCTGGGACCTGCACCACCCGTGCCCGTCCCCCCCGGCAGAGGAGGCTCTGTTGACTTAACTCTGGGGCTGCAGCTATTCCTGTTTGCGAAGCCTTTGAAGCCCTCGGGGAGAAGGTCTGGTCTTTCGGATGTGCCCTGGAGACTCATCCGTGACTCAGGAGAATCCGCCCCTCTATGACCAATAACTGTCCCGAGCGGGAGGAGGGAGGCTGGGGGCAGTGGGCATCCCCCACCTGCGGGCAGCCCCGGGCGCAGGAGGGACAGGACGGGCTTCCCCGGGGCCACGCTGGGGCTGGGAAAAGTCCACAGGTTCGGGAAACAGTGTTTCCCTTTGAACATTGCTGTCAGTTTTCAACAAACGTCAGAAATACAAATGGGAAGTGAAATCCCACTTTTATAAAAATATTTGCTTTGAGCTGAACGAGGCTTATTAAGGGAAAGGGCGGGTTTGGGTTTCTTTTCGGTGTGATGCTCCTCTCATCCTGCTCCCAGGGAAGGCAGCCTCCCCTCGCCCTGCTGCATCCCCAGGGCCCGTGCTGGTGGTCACGTCTCACCTGTGTCCCCTCGCTTCTACAAAGGTTGCTGAGCCCAGGGGACCCCGAGGAGCGATGCTGGCAGCGCTCAGGGCAGGCCCTGGCTCGGGGCAGGGGAAGGGTGCTGTTCTGCCCCGAGGGCCCGGCCAGCAGCTCGGGGCACGGGAGGGGCCCCGCGCACGGCGCCGGTGCCGCGTCTGTGCCGCATCCTGCTGAGTAACGCCGGGCCGCGTCCATACATGGAAGAGCCGGCCGAGAGCCGCTCTCCGCTGTCAGGCCTCTCCTCGCTCAGTAAATAACATTCCTGCTCACGCCGCTGCGTAGGAAACTTCCCAGCTCCCCCACTCACGTCAGCATCAGGCCGCGTGGCCTGCCGGGCAGCAGGGGCTGGGGGCAGCGGCTGCACCCCGGGGTGCAGCGGGGTCCCTGCGCACCCACCGCTCCCAGCTCCACCCACGCGGGCGGCGTTTTACTTCGGGAAATATGAAAACCTCTCCGGTGACTTGTGGTCCTCTGGGCCCTCTCGGGGGTTGAAGAGGGGGTGCCTGTGAAACCCGGAGTTCTCTAAGTGACCGGTGCTCCAGCAAAAGCCCCAGTTTGTATTAGCCCAAACATCCCAGACCTCCCACAGAACTCCTGCTGCTCTGCTCCTGTCAGGGTGGCTCCCAGAGGGGAATTCTTGCTTTTGTTCCTCGGCAGCCAGGCCTTCCCCTGTGCTGGACACTTCCCCACTTCCTGGGTTGCTGACCCACACCTTCCAGGGAAATCACACCCTCATCCCAAACTGATGCAGTCAGGCTCCCAGCTCATTTTATGGCCTCAGAGGGAATTCCATGGCTGGGGGATGAGCCCACAAGTGGTTTAGCACAGCCTGGCAGCCCTGGAAGAGGGGCCTCTCTGGCTATTCCCGCTGCAGATCCACGTGGGTATGGTAAAATGGGTGCTTGGAGCCCTGGGCAGCTGATGTGTTTCATGCACCACCGCGTGTCAAAGTGGGCTCCCTGCTAGAAAATAGGAATAGGAGCCAGAGCTCCAGGACTCAGCATGGAGATTGTCCCACTGTCCACTCCTGGCCTTCCTGGCCACTGGCAGAGGAAATGTGTACTAAGGGCTGCTGGGGATGGGCCATTTCCTCCCCAGGGCTTTCCTTCTCTTCTTTGGCCTGTTTAGGTATGTGAGGATCAGTGGAGGAAAGCTTGGCTGGCATGGGGCAGGGGCTGTGCCGAGCTGTGGGTGCTGCTGGAGCCCGTGGGTGCTGCCAGGACCTGCTGTGGTCCTGTTCCCATGGGTTGGCCATGGCTGGGAAGTGGGTTAGTGCCCAGCTGTACTTACCATGAGGGGAAATGAAAATAAAGGTATGGTACTTCCAACTGTCTCCTACCATGCCCCCAAAAGTGGTGGGACGGCTGTCTCAGTGCTGCTGCAGCCCAGCCAGCGGGATGGGGACTGGGGGAGGACGTGGCTGGGGCCTGGCTGCAATCCCTGCAGGAGCCCAGGATGCCAGAGAGATAATGAGAGGGGATGTTAAACATTACTGCAGTCACAGGGCTATTTATCTGACACCAACAGAGGCAGCCGGGAATCCTCCAGGGTGCACAGCTCAGCTTAGCCCCATTAAAGTTCCTTTTATTCCCAGTGTTTTGGCTGATGCTGGAGCCGAGCCTGAACTGCTCCTGCGGGAGGTGAGCCCCCGCCCGGGTCAGGTCTGCTCGGGCAGCGGCAGCGCGGGGCTCGGCCGCTCTGCCACAGCGTCCCTGCGCCCCGGCACCCAGCCCTGGCACCCAGCCCCATCACCCAGCCCTGGCACCCAGCCCAGCACCCAGCCCCATCACCCAGCCCCAGCACCCAGCCCAGCACCCAGCCCCAGCACCCAGCCCCAGCACCCAGCCCCAGCACCCAGCCCCGGCCCGCACGGCAGGGCCGAACCGCAGGGCAGACAGTGCAGGAGAGGAGCTGAGGGTCCCCCTGGGGCCGTCCCGGGCTCTGCGGGATGGGGACAAGAGGGACACGCCGAAGGGGCCGTGTTTGCAGGGCCAGGCTTCACTGCCTGCCTGCAGCTTCCCAGCGCTGCTGCTGCCAGGACGTTCTCTCCCTCTGCTCTGAGATTTCTGGGGGATTTTTTCTATTCAGAAATAGGAAAAAACCTGAACAAGCTTGGGGATTTTTCTGTACCTGGGCAGCAGAGCTGCCACTGAAGAGCTTGCACTTCCAAGCCAAGCCTGTTGTGAACTAGAAACGTGTTCAGTTTTGGGGGGGAACACGCGAAAATGAGACAATTTGGAAACTTTCCAAATATTGTTTGGACCCCTGAGTTCCTACCCTGCACTTCCCCACTAGCCACCCCTGCATATGGCTTTGGGGCTACAAAAGGACCGTGGCTGGGGCAGCAGTGCCATGGAGCTGCTTTTTGCAGCCAAGCTTGCCGTGGCCACCAAGCTCTGGTGCCCCAGCAGTGCCGAGGGGATGCCACCAGTGCAGGTGCCCCCACACCCACGTCGGTGAGCAGGAGCTGGGTGCTGCTCCCCGAGGCAGAGCACAGCAGGAGGGCACGAGGCAGCCAGAGGCCGGGGAATTCGGATCCAGAAGCGGAACAGACGATTTCCAAGCCGTCGTGACGGTGCGCAGTGATGAGCCAGGGCTGCTTCAAAGGGAACCAGCTTTAACTGGATCAAACCCCAAGCCAAAAGCATAAACACTAGGAGGAAGTTTGGCTAAAGTTAAATCATGTTTTATTTAAAAATCTCCCTCTCCCTGTTGTAAGATGGAAACTCTACATCTGAAAAGTGAAACTAAGATTGGAAACAGTCTGCAGTCATTAAGTTTATGCTACTTTTTTTTTTCTTCAGCTTCTCAAGTAAAATATCAACTGGCTCCACTGTCAGGGACAGGAAACATTAGTAATAAGTTCATAGATTTACATTTTCCCCAGGGAAACACAGGAATATCAGAGATCAAAAGTTGGAGAAAGGAGTTATTTTTATACAGTGATTTGCAACCAGCATTCATTGAGGGGAGTAAATAAATTACAGGCCCTTCACTTTGGGGTTGTTTAAGTTCTTTTTCTTTAATGCTGTCCCTTTTAACTACTGTAGAGAGTCTGTCAGGCCTTACAAAGAGCAGGAAACCTTCCCTGCCTGCCAAAGAGGCTGTTTTCCAGCAAACACAGTTGGTCACTGCAGTTTGTTGTCATATGGGATTGTCACGTATGGGCCTGTGGGCAGGTGGGCGTTGGGGTGGCTCAGGGTGGGACGTGGGACCCGCCAGCCTGGCACACAGGGACAGCATGGGGAGATGGCTCTGCTGGCCAAAAAGGTTCATTAGGGGCTGCCAGAGCCAGCGAGGGCTCGCACCTGTGTGAGGCAGCACTGCTGCCAGGGCTGGGGCTGTTGGGGCCTCCCCTCTGCCTCTGCCAGCCCCGGTCACTGCAGCTTCCACCAAGCCCAGGGCAATGGTCCGGGCTCTCGCTGTCCAGGAGGGCAGGGCTGGCCCCAGGGGCTTTGCTGCCACCCAGCCTGGTCCTCCCCACGACCCAGTGGGGGGGTTGTGGCACCCTGGCCCCTCAAGGTGTCTCTGCCTGAGCTCGTGTCCCAGCCCAGGGACACCCTGTGCCCCGTGCCAGGTCTGCTGCTGCAGCCCCTGCTCCCCGTGAGCTGTGCCACGGGGGACCAGAACTGCTGGTGGCCATGTCCCCCTTGTCCTCCAGGTCACTCACAGGGACTGAGCTGCTCTGGCAGGGTCTGGGGTGGCAGGGAGCCAGTCCCAGTTGTGGTGGAGACACTGGAAACTTTGACCAGGCATTTTGTCTGGTGTCATCAATTAAAGGTGAGGCACTGGCTGGCTGGGCAGGATAATGAATGATGGGTTTAAGTACAACTGGAAAAACAATAAAATACTCTATTAGGGTGACACAGCTGTGAACAATGAACATTAAACAACTTCACACGAGCAGCCACACTTAGCCCTGGCGCTTGATGGATTCCTGTTTGGAGGGCTCCTCACAAAGCCACTCTGCACCCACCCCGGGCTGGGAACCGCTCTCCTTCTCCTTCTTAAAAATACATCCACATAAAATGTGCTTTAAGAATCCCTAAAGGTTCATTAATGTCACAAGCAGGGGAGGAGAAAAGAGTTGGAAGGTCTTGAAGTACATGTCGGAAACACTCCAGAGAAAACTGTAAATGCTGCTGGGATGAACTGCAGGCTCTGGAGGATCAGTCGTACTGGAAGACTATTTATTTTCCAGTCTATTTTAAACACTGGACTGTTTCAGATAAGAGTTGCCTGTGGTGGCAGACAGGATCGTGGGACTGGTGTGCAGGAACTAATGCCAGATTCATTTCTGGGGAGTATTTCCTCCCTGCCTTGATAAATCTGCCTTGTCTGCTGTACCAGGTTACTTCCTTTGGAGTTCTCTCTCCTTATTATTACTTATTAAAGTTGCCTGCAAATAGCACTTGGGCTTCATGCAACATCCTGTACGACAATCCATCCTTCTCGTTATCTCAAAGCTGACAATTCCCACCAGGGCCAGAGAGGGTGGGTGGAAAAATGCCTTGAGAAGAAGCAGAAATGGCCATCCCTTCTTGTGAGGCTGGAGAAGCCACACTGGGGAGGCTGGAAAGGGCAGCAGATAAGTGGGGACTTCCCCTCTTCAGGGACAAAACCATGAAAGGGAAGAAAAGAAGAAGAAACAAAGCCGGCAGCACCAGTGAGTGTCTTCCCCTCACCTACTGGTGCCGGGGTCCTGGGCTGGTGTTCAGAGGGGTCAGCGAGCCCCCTGCGACCTGACCTTGCAAACTGGCCCCCTTTGCCTAAATGTTATCTCGGGAGCGGTGCTCAGGTTACAGAGCTCTCGGTGCAGGGCTGGCCCTGCAGACCGAGCCCACAGCTCCGCTCTGCACCTCCCGGCACGGCCGTGCCGAGGGGCCCGGGCAGGGTCACCGGGCCCTGCACTTTGGAACTCTGCTGCAGGGAGAGGCAGTGCCTCAGGGACCGGGGCTGCGTGCAGGGGCAGCGCTGCGGAGTCCAGCTGCTGCCTGGGGCCCGATGCAGCAGGAGGGCTGCAAACGGCATTAGCTGCGGATGCTGGGCTGGAGCTGCTCTGGGGGTGGCCCTTCTCGCCTTCCTGGCCTCCAGGGTTTCATCCCTGGCAGCATGAGCCGTTGGGTCGCAGCTCCCAGCCCTCATCTCACCCAGTTCTCTCAGCCTGATGGAGCCGAAAAGCCCAGCTCGGCTCCCGCAGGCGTGGGGCGCTGCCCTCAGGGAGCCGCACTGCTCTACCAGCCCATGTCCCCCGAGCATCACTCGGGGCACGCAGCAGCAGCAGCTCCCCTGGCCCCGTCCTGCCAGCCCTCCTAGCCCTGCCCATCTGGTCCCTCCATTGACTCCCAGCCTGAGCCATCCCTCCCCCCTGCTCGGGCACGTGCCCCCAGTCCCGGTCCGGGCACCGCGGCCCTGCTGGGGGACAGCACTGCCCTGCCCATGTGGGCTTAATCACGGAGCATCTGCTTCCCATTGCAGCCGCCCAGGGCAGGTTTCCCTGGCAGCCTCCTGCAAGGGTGCTAATTTTATGTACCCAGGCTCATTCAGCGGGGAATCAGGAGAGCTGGGCAGCAGCAGGGGAAGGGGGCCCTGCCCTGGGCAGGGGGAGTGGGCCACAGGGGGGCCAAGGCGATGCGGAGGGAGGGAGGCTCCTCCTCCCACCGGGGCTACGGGGAAGCTGGAAGCAAGTCTCAGAGACACTTGGCCCGGCACAGCAGCGTGGAGGGGTGCCAGGGACTATTTTGGGACAGCTGGCTGATGGTAACACCCCGAGCCCGGGGTAACAGTAAGCCGCTGTCGCTGGCACAGCCCGACCGCCCCCGAGCTGCAGGGTCTGTGAGGCAGCGCAGGAATCTTAACTATCACTTCCCAGCCACAGCTCCTAGAAATGGCAAATTCTGCTGGTGCCAGACGACGGATGACTCCTCCAGACGTCTTGGAGAAGCCTCTGGAAAACTGTCTCTTCAAGGGAGCTCAATTTTGGCTTTCTAAATTGAGGCTCCCCAAATTACTTTTGGAAGCATTAGCCATTATTATTTTCCTTCTGTTTAATCGCAGTATTTGCCATGGTCCTCAGTGATAACAGACATCCAAGACCTGCATGCTCTCCCAGAGAGGCCACGCAGTGTCACCCCCCAGCTCCCACACTGTGACCGTCCCCACCACTGGGCCAGCGCCGCCATCACCCCCGTCCAAGGGCAAGGACGGGTGACACCGAGCAAGAGACTGTCAGTTCTGGCCTTGGCAAGGGGCAGGGAGCCCTGCAAACCCTGGCTCTGCTGCAAACCCACCGGGGAGCTCAGTGCCGGGGATGCCGAGGGCCCACAGACCCAGCTGGGGGCCTGCCTGCAGGACGAGTGACAAGGAGGTGGCTGTGACAGGGCGGGGACAAGCCCATCCCCGTGGCCGGGGCTGCTCACAGCAGCAGGTCACCCTCTGAGGGCGCTTCAGCTGCTCAAGGACAGCCTCGGAGCGCTTTGATGTGTGAGCGGCTCCTTGATGCAAAGCAGGCGCTGGGTGAGGGCGGCTGCGGGATGAGCCCTTCAGCTGCCGACTGCCCCTCCTGGGGACAGCAGGGCTGCCTGCCCTGGTGGCACCGAGCAGCGCCGGCCTCGCCAGCCAGGCCTGAGGGGGCACCTCAAACGCACAGGCAGGAGCAGGCAGGGCTGCACATGGATCAAAGGTCATGGTGTTCTCTGCTTTAGGGGGTGCTCTGCATCCACCTCTGCCCTCCCTTGCAGAGCCAAAGGCCATGCCAAACCTCCGTGGCGTGGGCTGGGGGCAGATCCTGCTCGGCAGAGCATCCCAGCCCCAGCACCAGGAGCCTGGCTGTGGCTCACAGACCTTGCAGCATCCAACCCCTCTAATGGGGGGAAAATGGGGCACAGGAAGAAAAAGCCAAACATGGAGCAGCTGGGGAAGCTCAGGTGTCTGCCTCAGAACAAGGTCATATTGGCAAGATCCCACACAGCCCAACAGCAGCCAGGCCCTTGTGAAGAATCCATCATGGAGCAGTGGAAATGCTCCCTGCAGCCTGGCACCATGGCCATTTGAAACACCCGCTGGAGGCACTGCCCTGGGGGGACACCAGCTCTTGTCTCCATCCTGCACCAAGAGCCACCCACAGGCACAGCGGGTCCCAGGCCTCTCCACGGGGCTGCTGGAGAGCGTCCCTGGCAGGGTCCTGGTTCTGGTCCTGGTGCCCCTTCTCATCTTCTGGTTCATCTGCTGTGTGCACCAGCTCCCCAGCTCCGGGCTCGGGGAGCTCCTTAGGGCTGCAGCTGCGCCGTGGTGTTCCCCACTGTGCGGGGAAAGAGTGCATGTGGAGACCACTGCCATGACCGAGGGCGCCGAGCGGGTGTCGGAGTGGGAATGAGGCACCTGCACCACCCAGCTGCACCACCCAGCTGCACCACTGAGCTGCCTCCCCCAGTGCCACGTGGTGCTTTTGCAGCCCTCTCCCATCCAAGGCTCCTGCTGCAGCCGGAGCAGCTCCGGTGCCCAGGAGCCCCAGCCCAGGGACTGGGCTCATGGCAGGGACTCATCCCATGGCAGGGACTGCCCTCGGCACACCCCGGCTGGGCTGTCTGGGAGGGGGCTCGTGGGGAGGATGCACGGGGGTGAGGAGGGGAAGGCTGGGGGTGCCCCAGGCGTGGCCACGTCCGAGCGGTTCCTTGGCACACGCTGTACCAGGGACCATCTCTGCTCTGGTGTTTGCCAGCCCTGAGCTGGAGCCACTGGGAAAAGCTTCCTGAATCTGCGCTCACAGCTTCCCCCACGCTCCCTCCCACCACCCTTTATTTATGGGACAGCTATTTCCTTTCAGAGAGAAGTAGCCAGCAGTATGAAATGGCAGAAGGGTTTGGATGAAAACAAGGTGTTTGCTTAAATTGTGGAAGATTTGAAGTTTCCGCTGGGTGATGGTGTGTGACATCCCAGCCCTCCCTTTCTCCCCAGCAGCCAGCAGGGACTGTCCCACAGGCACGTGCCACTTGCTGGTTTGGCTCCCGGGATGCTCTGAAGAACATTTGAAGGAAACCATTTGCCATCTACCAGAGCGCCTGCATTCAGTTCCTCATCTGAGTCACAGCTACCAATAATATGAATTTTTCCAGCAAGTGTGGGCCCCACATTGCTGCCCTCCAGCTCTGTGGAAGCGATGATGGAAGGTTATTGCTATAAAGTGAGGTTTAGCGGGGAAAATTTAGATTATATTGATCACAGATAGCAGCTGCTGTACCCAGGGCAGTAACCTTTCCTACCCCAGTACTTCTTTTGACAAAGTAACTTCTGTCTCAAGATGAATCTTTCACAAGTCTAGCAAAGGTTGTTTTTTATGGGATAGGGAAGCCCAGCTCCTCCATGGCAGTACAGCGTGAAGGGGGCATCTGGCTGGTGGATGCCCTGGGGAAGGTGGGTGTGTGTGGGTCAGGCTGGGGTAGGCTGAGCGCCCAAGCCATGGGGCCACACTTGAGGATGCTCTGGCCATTGTGGTGGGGGGACTTGGGGGACCAGGTCTCTGCAGGACTGCGCTCCCTGCGCTCTGCGTTTGCTCCGTCACCACCTGGAGTGGCAGCAGACGCCTTCACAGGCAGAGGAAGGGCTCTGAGCGCTTCCTGCCCCGCTCAGCCGTGAGTCGCCGGCGGGCAGGGCGGCTCCGCGCCAGCTGCTCGTCCCTGGTCCCTGACATCCTTTCCTGACACACATCGGCTTCCTGCGGCGGCTCTCGCACCGCTTCCTACCGGGCTTTGGTTTCCAGCAAGCACTGCACCTCACAGAGTGTGCGGGGGAGGAAATAAAAAAGAAATAAAATGAGTGGCTTTTCCTTCTGGGCCCCCATGGACCAAAGCAAGGCCCAGGCTGGGCAGGCAGTGCCCATTCCCACAGCTGGTCCCACGGGAGCATCCCTGGCACGGGCTCGCATCCAGCTGGGTGCCAGGAGGTCACGTCCTGCGGCCACCGATGGCTTGACACCAAAACTCACTTGTTCCCCGATTAATAGCCTGATTTCTGAGAAGGGCAGGTGCTCTGCCCTCCCCACCATCCCTGAGTTGCCAGGGCTGCCTGCTGCCACCCCTGTCTCAGAGTGCCAGCAGGGTCACTCCCCCTCTGCCCGCTGCAGGGCCACTCTCCAAAACCACTTTCTGCCTCATCAGGAAAGCAGGAAAAGCGATCAATGGCTCTAGCCCTGGCTTTAGAGAGTGGATTAAGGCCAGTGAATAGGAACTGTCTCTCTAATGAAGTGCTATTACCAACAGGCTAATTGAGTAATGACATAATGCAGGCCCTTGAAGCTCTTTATAACCGGCCATGACTCCGTGCCACAACACGCCGCCACTTCCGCGCCCTGCCCCGCTCTGCCTCCAGCACATCGTGGCAAAGGAGGCTCAGTGTGCAGCAGCGTCCTCCCGGAGCAGCCACAGACAAAGTGTCGCCAGCATAACCCTGCGTGGAAAATGCGGAGGTGGAGGGAAACCCGGACTAATTAGCCCGGGAGCCGCCAATCTCTTCCATGTGAAACGTGAGCCTTTTTATTGGGAAAAGCAAAACAGGCCTCACATTGCTTTCAGGGAGCCCAGTAAAACAGAAGGTGATCCGTACGTATGTATATTATGCTAGATTTAAAATAGTTTCTGATGATTTTCTAGGCAGATCTCCAATAAGTTATAGCACAGCATTGCTATTGTAGAGCGGGCACAGGCTGGTGGTTCCCTCTGGCACCTCTTGTTGTGGAGAGGACAGAGGTCACTGCTGTGCGTGTGCTGGTGGCCCTCGTGCCAGTGCCCATCCTCGGGTACAGGAATTAATCACACCAGCTCTGTGGCAGGGGGCCGGTGCTTTGCTGGGGCGCGGTGCAGCCCTGTGGTGAGGTGGGCATCACCCCTGCGCCCCTGTCCCGCTGCTCTGGGGGCGGGCAGGGGCCCTCGCTGGGAGAGGGGATGCCTGGAAAGGTCACTGCAGACAGTGCAGGACCGCAGTGGTGCTGCCACCCAGACCACCTGCATCCACTGGGAGACGTCACCTTTATTTTAGTCCTCCAGGCTCACGGCCCTTCCCCAGGGCTGCCTGGCCCTTTCCTTCTGCATTTTCTGTGCTTTATCCACACGGGAAGCCTCGCACCTCCCCAGCCCCCCGCTATCAGTTCATCATCCGATTAAAGATTAATTTGAGATTATTGCTCATGTCAATAGCCCAGAGGCAGAAAAACAATAGCTACACCTGGGGCTTGTTTGTGAGCCCCGCTCCTTATGGCGAGCTGTTAATGGACAGAGGCTTTCACCGGGACTGCCTGTTGACAGGCCGAGCCCTGCACGGCACCTGCTGCCCCTGCCCAGGCAGCGAAAACCTCGTGCACATCCCGAGGCCTGCTGCATCCCAGCTACAGCAAGTGGGAAGCCCCTGCTGTCCCTGCTGACCCCCCAGGAGCCGTCCCAGCTTCTGCCGCGGAGCTCCGGTCACTCCTGCCCCAAGCCAGGACCAGCTGCCCAGACTGGCTTCGTAACGGGCCCTCCCCTGGGGTCTGCCCTGCTCCCGTTTGTTTGCTCACCTTTTCTAGCCAAGGTAAGAGCCAAAACAAGAATTAGGCTGCTACACTTCGGAAGGGCTGAGCTTTGGCTGCCTCCTCTGGGGGCTGCACGCTCAGATGCTGGAAGTGCTCCTGCAGAGGCTGTGGGGGATGCAGGAGATCACAGAATCATGACAACATTTCTATCAGATAGGTTTGCAGTGACAGGAGAAGAAAGTGGAATTTTTTTTGCTTTCTACTACTCTGGAGGTGAGAGGAGGAATTCTGGGGGGCCCCAGAGTTCCTCTTCAGCCTCACAGCACAAGGACCAGGTGTGCCTGTCCTTGGGAGAGATGGGGACAGAAAGGGGTAAAAAAGGAAATTTGGGAACTGCGGCCCCCAAATGACTGAGGAGATGAAGCTTAGCCTCTGCAAAGGTGGATGTAATCCTCCTGCTTTCCTTCTCATCGCCTCTGGGATGCTCCAGATGCTTGCAGAGACAGGACAGGATGAGTTCAAATGGGAGCACGGAAGCCTCAAAGCCCTTTTTAACCCGGTATCTCCACACGGGTCTGCCCCAGGGGGCTGCCACGGCAGGGTGGGTTTCCCAACACCCTTAATTCTACGCCGGGTCAGGGAGAGGGGAAAACACGAGTCCTCTCAGGGAAGAAAAGGCACTTTGTGGTTTCCCTGGAGCCTTTGAAAGGGCTCCAGGAGCTGAGGGGACGTACGTGCTCGTTCAAAGGTCCCGTGGAGCGCCGTGGAAATGAAGCAGCGAGTTCAAACGCTCGGCGCCGGGCGCTGCAGCCCCGGAGCCGGCACCGCCCGCACCCCGGACCGCGGCCCGGCCAGCGGGGCCCCGCTACCTGCCGGGCGCTTGATTGAATCCCGGCTTTTACGAGCGCTGACACCGTAATCTGTTACAGATGGTCACACAAGGTGGTCACCAAATGGTTCCTCCGCTAATCGCCGCTGGCCCCCGCCCCCGCTCCCACCCCAGAGCGCAGCCTGCGCTACCTGGCCGAGCCCCCCGGGCTCTGCGGGACTTGGGGTCCTGGGGCATCAAACTGAGAGCAGGGAAATTGCTGAGCTTTTGCCACGGACCCCCAGGCTTCGCTGAGCAGCGCTGGTTGCCCGGGGGAGCACAGGGCACCAAGGACAGGGCACCACGGCACTGCTGCCAGGGATGCTGCTCTGTGGCTTTCCTTCAGAAAATGAAATGAAAAATAAATTGCCGCTCATCCTCAGGCCCAGCTCCCGGGTGCATTTGTCCATCACAGAGCTCCAGAGCTCTGCAGGGGCAGAGAAAGGCCAGACAGGATGACCCATGCGTGGAGCTGGCTCGAGCTGGACCCGAGGGTGTCCTGGCCATGGTCCTCGACCCCTCTGCTCACCCCAACATCCCTCAGGTAGAAAAAAGAAATACTTCTGCAGCAGTAAATTGAGCAGCTGGTCAGAAAAGGAGGGATCTGGACCACATTCATCACCCTGCGACGGGACAGCAGCTGGTCCAGACCTGGGCGACACCTGGGGAGGTCTGAGGCACCGGCCCAAGGGGAGGGGCGGGACATCACCTGAGCAGCCGTGTCCCCAGGGCACACACAGGGTGCTGGGCAGGGCGAGGAGCAGATGCGCAGCAACCCAAGTGCCAGTGGGCTGTGCTTTTGTGATTCAGAACAGGCAGCATTTCTTTTTTCCAGTGTTTTAAGGCTGCATTTGTGTTTGAATGCCAGCGGGATTTGTCAGTCCAGCCGAGGCTGCTCTCCACCCGGTTTATACCTTCCCTCTAAAAGCCTGCCACTGGACAAAGCCAGGAGCACAGCTGAGAGCAGCGCAGCTCGCGGAGGAGGAGGTTTCTCACAGCTCTCACCGCCGGCCTGACCGACATTAGTTGAAGCCCATTGAGAGGGAGCTGGCAGGGGTCCCCGGTGGGTGCCAGTGCGGGGATGGAGCAAGATCCTGAATGGCACGGGAGAGGGTTGGGTCCCCGTGCGGTGACAGCCCCGGCACGCGTGGGCGGGGGCAAGGCACAGCCGTGCCGGGCCCCGATGCGGCTGGCAGAGCTGCAGAGCCACCCCGGCCGGGGCTGCGGGGGCTGCTGCTCCCAGCGCACCCACTCCTCGGCCCTCCTTTCCAGCTCCTGCAGGTGGTCCCTTCTCAAAATTCTCTTTTTTCCCTTTTTTTTTTCTTTTTTTTCTCTTTTTTTAACTATTTAGCTGCTTTTGCGGCTCCAGGATTTTATGGATGGAAAGCTGAAAGTAATTAGTGCCCCTCCCCCGCTTCCTGTTGGGAAAAGGAAGAAAAGCACACACAAGAGCAAACCCAAAACTTCCTGCCCTGCTTAATAATCGAGTAATGAGTCCAACTCGGCTGGGAAAGTCAGTTTATACCGGGTGAGCTCTTAATTAAAGAAGGGCCGAGCAGCGGCTCTGCTGACTTTTACAGCCACACACATCTTCCTGCTCCCACCAGCCGCGGAGAGGCGCAGGGGGCCGGACGCCCGCGGGCTGGAGGGGGTGAGGGCTGGAGGACGCGTTCATTCTTCCTTTCATTCCCTGGCTGAGAGCGGTGTCCCGGAGATGGCACCAAGGAAGCGTGGAGAGGACCAAGTTCCAGTCCCTGGCGGAGGCAGGCGGTAAGCCTGGCTGCAGGCTCCGGAGCACCCCGAATGTGGAGGAGGCTGGGAAGGTGCAGGGCGGGGGGTTTGGGGCGCTGGGAGTTTCCTTATGGAAATCCTCGAGGCACACCCGGAGTGTCCCGCAGCGGCCGGCCCTTGGTGCCCCCCGGGCGAGGGACAGCCCCTCCCGTGCGTGCCGAAGGGCTCTGCGGTGACAACGGCATGTGTCACCCGCACCACCCACATCGGGTCACCCACCCTGGGCTGGAGGCGTCCCTGGCGAGGCCCAGGATCCTGCCGAGAGCCAGAGGCAGCGCGGCCACCCCAGAGGGACAGCCCTGGGCTCCCAGGGAGTGCTCAGGGACACGGGCGAGCCCCGGAGCTCCAGCAGCTCCGCGGGGACGCCGGAACCCCCCCGAGCAGGCTGGGAGGGACGCGGCGAGCCCCTGTGCTTTCCCTCATGAACCTGGGAGATCCATGCACCCCCAGCCCTCCGGCAGGAGCTGACGCGCCTGACTTTTCCTCTCCCGAGAGGCGACTGCTCCACGCATTGCCACTTTCTAGTCACCTGCAGCCAGAGGCCAAGAGCACCAGGTGGGAGGAGAGCTGAGCCCAGCACCCGGGTCTGCACAGCACTCCCCCCTGACAGCTGCGTGTTCATCCCAAGCACCCACAAAACCCTATTATAAATTAACCATTTTATTGAATATCAATAAATTGTATATCATTATATAAAAAGTTTCATCAGTACAAAACTGTGGCACAAAAATATAAATACCAGTGTACCTTTGAAATGTAAACATCCTCTTTGTAATGATTCCATGAAAACAATGTCCAAAGAAAGATGCATTCAGGAGGCACCTGTCAATACCCATAAATAGGGCTTTTGGCACACACCTGTCGATGGACAGCCTTGGGACAGGCCACCATTGTATCAGCTGACAAGTGCCTGCTATTAGTCACAGTTCTCTTGAAAAGCAGTTGTTAAGAGTCATATTAACAGGTGCTTGAGTGCATAGCTGCTCTGTAAACAGGGCTGGGGTTTGAAATGGCTACCCCTGCCTTTCATGGACACTGTTAATCTCGCAGGCATTGCAAATTGTCATTGTGCTGGGGAGAAGCAGCTGCTTCACAACTACTGGGATACTGTATTATTGCATAGTTACACCTTCTACAGGCGGGTTATATACACTCGGGGTACGGGGGCAGTGTCTTGTCCTTCATTAAAAAAATACTGGTTCTTAAAAGTTACCGAGTGGTTATGGTGTTAAAAAAAATAAAACAAAACAAAAAAAAATAAAACCAAAACCCAAACGAATCCAACCCCAACCCCCCAACCCCCCAAGCTACATGGTGGCAGTGCTCAATACCGGCGCAGGGCGAGGGTGCAGGTCCAGCCCTGCAAGGTGCCGAGTGCCTCTGGCAAGGGGGGGCAGCTGCCGAGGGGCTGGGGCAGGACTGTGACCCCCGAGTTTCACACGCCCGGCACTGAGTCCAGGCCTGCACCCCCCGACGCCAGGATGGGAGAAGTGGTCACAGCACCAAGCCTGCCTGAGCTCAAGAAGTGTTTGGACAACGTTCTCAGGCACACGGTGGGGTTCTTGGGGTGTCCTGCACAGGGCCAGGAATGAGACTCGAAGATCCCGATGGGTCCCTTCCAACCGAGCCCACGCCACGAGCAGGCTCTTGCATTGCACTGGAGGCACCAAGCGAGGAGTGTGAGGGGCCCAAGGGCCAGAGGAGCAGTGTCCAGCCCGGGGCACTCTGCAATGGCGATGGAGGAAACTAACTCCTACAGAAACTAGTTACAATATAGGTATTCGTGACGAGAGAGGCCTGGGGAGCGGAGTCCTCAGCGAGAGCCAGAGCAGCCTGTCTCCTCATGCTTGTGCAGCAGCGACATGCGGGAGAAAGTCCGGGAGCAGGTTTTGCACTGGTACTTCTTTACATCTGAATGGGTCTGCAGGTGGGCGCGGAGATTAGAGCGGTCAGCGAAGGCCCGGTTGCAGTGTGTACAGGAAAAGGGCTTTTCACCTATGGGACAAAGAGAAACGCTCCCAATTAACCAGTGCATCAACACATGGGGAATATCAAAGAAGGAGCCATTCATTAGCCAAAGTTTGTGCAGAGCACAGTGAAAAGAAGTGCTGGCTGTTATTGTTCGGGGGAAAGCCGGGTATGTTCAGCATTGCTTGGGGGAGAACTGCCAGCCTGGGAATTGTCTGCTCCCAGGAAAACCTTTCCTATGAACCACGGAAAATGAATGCTGGAAACATCTCCAAGCGGCAGGGCAGTTGCACGTACAAACGAAGACATGACACTCGTCTCCTGCGCGGAGCCAAGCCGGGAGCTCGCAGCACGGCAGGAAAGCCGAGCGCTGTGTGTTAATTATATCATAGCAGGCAGCGGCTGCGAGGCGCCAGCCCAGGGTGAGTGGAGCTATTTCCTCTGCCGAGCCCTGCGCTCCCCCTTCTCCTGCCCGGCTCGCATTGAAAAGCCTGGCCAGGGCGAATTCCTCCCAGAAAGACTCTTTTGGAGGAAACAAATGTGTATGCTCAATTTGGAAAGCACAATTAAGTCTACCCGGCTTCCTTCAGCCATCATCTTTAGTACGCTAAGAGGGTGTGAAATCAGTGCCAAGTCACAATTACACCGTCCCACAGCCCCACAAAGGATGCTCGGGAGATGCTTTGTGGGGCCGGCCGCGGCAGCGGGGTGGGCTGCAGCTGCACCCGGCCCCGCGCCAACAGGTGCCTCCAGCACCTGCCCGCGGGCCGGGCCGAGCCGGGCCGGGCCGGGCACATCCCGGCAGCGGCCGTGCCTGGAGCCGGGCTCGTCCCGCCTTGGGACTGAGCAGCGGGTGGGCAGCTGCGGCTGAGGGTCTGCCCTGGCTGGGAGCCCTCGCTGTGGGCAGGGAGGGATGCTTCGGGCACGGCAGCGCGCAGGAGGGGGGCTCCAGCAGTCTCACAGCCCCAGTTTGTGACATTTTGGCGAAGCATGTGCCGTCGCTGGTGGGCCGGCTCCCGGGCAGGCCCTGCACTCACAGCAGCAGCACAGATTTGCAGGCTGGGCCTTGACCCTGCGCTCCGTTCCAGCCAAGAGGATATTTAAAGGACATTTTAGAGAGATGTGCCAAGGGGGTCTGGGAAGCCCTTATCTTCCCAGATAACACCCAGCCCGCCGATTCGCTGGGGCAGCGGAGCAGGGAAGCGGGAGGTGATAAGGGAGGGAGGGAGAGGGACAAGAGGGGACGGTACCAGTGTGCGTCCGGATGTGGCCCTGCAGCAGCCAGGGTCGGGAGAAGGCCTTCCCGCACATCTTGCAGACGCAGGGCAGCGTGTGGCTCCGGATGTGCATCTTGAGAGCCCCCAGGCTCACGTACTCCTTCTCACAGTACTTGCAGCTGAAGGATTTCCTGGCCTGGGCGTCGCAGTGCAATTGCTTGTGCTTGGAGAGCCCGGCGAAGGTGGAGTACGCCTTGGCACACTGGGCACAGCGGAAGCGCTCGGCGGCGGCGGGGGCCGAGGCCGGGCTGGGGGGCCCCGAGCTCTTGCCTTCATCCTCCTCGCTGGAGAGCGCCGTCAGGTCCAGGGCGGGGGCCGCGCCGCCCGCAGCCTCGCTGCCCGGGCCGCCCGGGAACAGGCTGGACAGCAGCCCCGCGTCCCACACCAGCGGAGGGTAGTAGGCTCCGGGGCCGAGCACCTCGGGCGGGGGGATGACGGGCAGCGGGCACGTCTCGTACAGCAGCGGGGCGGCCAGCACTGCGGGGGACGGCGGCGGTCAGCGGGGCCCGCGGCGCGCCCGGAATGGGGGCGGCGAAGCCCGACCCACCCCCGCGGCTCAGGGGAACCCCATCCCAGGCCATCCCTTGGGAGCCCCGCGCCGCACCCCTGAGTCGGAGGAGCAAAGGGACCCCAGCCCGCCCCACGGGAGCCCAGAGCCGCAGCCCGCCCCGGGGCAAAGGTGACCGACCTCACACCACAGGGACCCCGCGCCCCTGCCCGCCTTGCCGCGAGGGATGGGGTGAAGAGAACCCCACGCTCCCGCCCACTGCCGGCACGGGGAGCCCCCCACACACCCATGTGCACCCCATGAGGGAGTCACCGGTACCACCGACATCCTCGGGGTACCAGGAGCGGCTCAGCATCCCGGGACACGGGATCGTGCGCCACGAGACGCACAAAATTGAAACAAACAAACAAATCCGCAACCCTGCGAAAAGTCGGTCAGTTCCCGCCCGCTCCTGTGTGGCGCCTTGGGGAGATTCCGCACCGGAGCCTCCGCCCCACCCCGCGGGGAGCCCCACGTGCACGGCCCGTCCCGTCCACGCACCGGCCTGGCTCTCCAGCTCGCTGTAGTTGGGCTTCTTGCTGGCCGAGAAGTGCTTCTTCACCAGGAAGGAGCGCGGCATCTTGCAGCCCCGGTGCCGCCGCCGCCGCGGGGCCGCGGTGCTGCCGCGCCCGCTGATATGCGCGCGGGGCCG
>VZSE01004415.1:659825-680138 GCA_013398275.1 Promerops cafer | reverse complement strand
CCGACGCGGGTCTGCAACAAGTGTCCCGGCTCGGAGCGGCCCCGAGCGGGCGCCAGCTCGTGCGGGACTCCGCGGGCTGCCCGCGCTCGGCGCCGCTCCCGCGCCGTTTGCAGTCGCCGTGTCCGGGAGCGGCTTCGGGCGCTGCGGGTCAGCCCGGCGTTCCCGGCCCGCGGGCGCGGTGGGGAGGGCAGCGCTGCAGGAGAAGGGTGCGCCTCAGCAGAAGGGTGTCCTTGCCCCGTTTCTCCCCTGCTGCTGTCAGGGTTTTTGTACAAGCGAGTGGTCCAGCGTGGTCAGAGCAGTTGGTTCCCTCGGGTGAGGTTTTGACCGCGGAGATGCGTAGAAACATTGTCCTGTCTCAACAGCAGACTCTGGACTCTGACCAGGAGTTTCTATTCTTGCACCTCCGGGCAGTGTTGAGGTTTGGAGCCAGTACCTTGCAGCAAAGCGGCCTTGTTCCTTCTGTGCCTTCTGTCAGTCGGGGTGCTGCTAGAACCTATATTTATCCGTGCCTGCTCGCTTCGTGAGGCTCTCCGGAGCCCGTAACCATGGATGTTGCTGCTGGGTGGGCTGCCGGCACGGGGATGCTGCGCTGCCTGGGGCTCTGCGTGCCGGAGCAGCCCTGGCAGGGCTGCCAGGCTCTGCTCTGGCGCGGTGTGCTGGGCCGTGGGAGCCCCGGCTCGGCTGCCAGGCACGGGGCACGGTCAGGGCTGGCAGAGGCTCTGCGAGGTGAAGGGCTCTGCTGTCATCGGGGGATTTGCTGACCCTGCCGTGTCTCACGTGTAGCCGCGCTTCGTTTGGTGGGCGTTGGCAGTGGGGATGGCAGAGCCGTGGTTCTGAATCCAGCTCCTTGCCAGCACAGGATCAGTCCGTGTCCTGGGGGTGTTCTGCTGACGTGCCAGACAAAGATCTCTCTCTGCAATTCTCGTGTGCAGCTCTTCTTGCCAAGGAACAGACTCTGCTGTCATTGTCCACAGACTTCATCCTGCACTACTTGCAGAGGAACGTGGGGAGGGAAGGGACTGCTCCTGGCCCTTATGCTCAGATGTTAATTTAGCACTCCACATTTCCTGTGATTCACAGCCTGTCTCTTGACAGGAGTGCGTGTGCCTTGGAGCAGAAGCAGAACTGCTACTTAACTTTCCCCACACTGGGCTGGCACTGAGCACAGCCTTTCATCAAGGAATGTTAACTGCCAGGCTGTTGATTTTGTTGTTTGTTTCCCTGGCCTCTTGGTTGTTGGTATTCTGTGTTGTGGCTCCTTTCATTCAGTTGATCTTGCTCCTAACAGTGATTTTCCTTTCAGGGGAGTGTTGATCAGTGTTCTAGCTGCAGTCAATAGTGGGTGAAAAGTCTTTTCTGAAGTGCTTTTTGAGACTGACTACATCTGAAACAGTGCACTGATTTCTCCCAACTCCTCTCCCCTGGGGCCAAGAGCTGGTTTGTCTTTCTATGTAGTAAACAAAGCCTGTGGTCTGCTGTTTGATCACAGGTTCCTCAGGCAGATGAACTCTGTTGGCCCGTTAATTACCTTGGTTCTGGTAAAGCAGCACTTGGGAGATTCTTTTGTCACCAGCTGTTTCGGCTCAGTGAGTGAGCCCAGTGCACTGAAAATGCAGATCAGTGTGTGCATAAAAACAGCTATCCCTGCAAACAAAAGCATACCTGAAGGAACCCCAGGAATGGTTTACTCGGTTCACATAAAGCAGCTGAAGGTGGCAGGTGTAGCTTCTTTGCCGAAAAGATCGCAGTGGTGTTTGCAGCTGCCAGCTTTCAGCTGGAATTTGGGCTGTGGATTGCAGCAGTCGGGAGTGGGTCCTCTGGAGGTGGCTGCAGGGCTGCCCCAGCTGCACCGGGGGTACCAGCAGGAGGAATGTCAGTGGCTGTCAAAAGCCTAGAAAATGTTAGAAATCAAAAGCCAAAGTCAATAAACCTGCTCAGCCGAGGGACAGTCCTGTGCCACAAGAGGCGAGGGGGAAAAGCAGATGCTTTCACAGAATGGGCAGGGACCTGGAAAACGAGTGGGGAGGGGCATTGAAAGCAGGACAGTGGCATTTCTGTCCTCCTGTGCCTTTTCAGAGTCCTGGAGAGGCTGAGAGGGAGCTGCAGCTCTGTGTGGAGCCGTGTTCCAGAGCCCCGAGGGGCAGGAGGTGCTGGGGACACCGGGGGTGTGTGCACCTGGGATGACTTGTGTTTGTTTTCAGTTTTTATTCCAGGACGGTTGCCATTGCTGAGGAGTCCTAATGCCAGATACCCAACCCACTGCCAAATAACCATGAAAGAGAGGAGGTAGCTGCCCCCAGCACGAGGGAAAATCTGATTTCAATGGATACAAAATACAAAGACGATTTATTTAGGAAGTATGTACAGTTCCACGAATGCAAACTGAATGCCTCTGACAGCAAGCAGCGTCCTATTAACGATGAGTACTTGCGAGTGGCAGCAGCAGCCTTACTTTGCCTTCCCAAAATTGATCCCTTTTATAGATTCCGGTTGATAAAATTCTATGAGATGGCTGAAAACTCACTGAGATCGGTGAAATCCTCAAGTTTACATTGTCTCCATAATGCATTCAACATGCTTGAGACAGTTGGAATTAATCTCTTTCTGTACCCCTGGAAAAAGGAGTTCAAAAACATTAAGGTAAGACTTTTTTTATGTAGCCATAGTGAGAACATTTATTTTTCTTTCTGTGAATATATTTCATGCATTTCCTTTAAAGGCTTCTCTTTTTTCCATTTATAGCATTTTATATATGTATATATTTCTCTATATACAGTTGGTAAACAGAAGCCATAGGAAAGTTTCTGTGTAAAATAAGTGAAGTTTATGCTGATGAGAGTATCCCCAGAGCAGAAGTACAAGCACTATCTGCAATTAGAATGTGTATAGAGTAGGAGAAGAGCTTATTTAAGGTTGTTGTTCACCCTCCCCTGCTGCACTGTTTTATTTCTACTTGGAGAGGCTTTCACTATGGTGAGTGGTCAAGCTGCATTTCAGCTGACTCCGAGTTTGATTTGTCTTGCCACAGCTGTTACTGGACACAAGTATTAAACCCAGGGTGTGTGTTCAAGTGGATGCTTTGCTGAGGTTCCCACAAGTTGTATGATAATGGTGAAGGAACTTCTGCAAAAGAATTGCTTTCAGAATATCTTTGATCTGCTTGTCAGTGCTCAGTTTCTGATGTTTTGGTTTTAAGGTGCTTCCAAATGTATCTACCTAAGGCAGGCTCCCAGAGGGAAAAATGGGAGCTCACTGCTGGGCTTGGGTGCTGAAGTCCCATTGGGAGCTCTCCGCTGTTGAGTTTTGTGTTTTATCTTTTGTCTGTGATGGGCAGACTGCTCCTGCCTGCACTCAGAACGGGCTGAACTGGGCTAGGCTCGTCCCTCAGGTGTGCCAGATGCTGAGGGTATTTCAGCTTGCAGAAGCTCAGGTCTCTGAGTTAAATTAAATAGAACTGACATTTGAAACTGTGTAGTAACAGTACACAAAGAAGTGTGCACCTCAAGTATATGTAAAGCTGAATAGAGGAGGAGTTTGACACTCCTGCAGTAATTCTGAGTTCCTGTTCGCTCCAGCTTGTCCCTGCATGGGGTAGTTCCCAAAATTCTGGCCTTTTTGCCTTTCATGGTAGATTTTCTGTAAATTCAAACATGTCCGGTAGGCATTAAAGTTAATGTTAGTGCAGAGCAGAGTGATTTAAATCACCAGGGAGGACATTATGCTAATCAGGATTTTAAATTGAATGAAAACTCTTCTACTTTGAATTTCCCTCATGTGGAATTTCCATCTGCTGAGCAGGAGGGATGCAGAAATCGAGCTCATCTTGCCAAGGAAGTTGCATGTGTTCAGAGTTGTTATTATTGTATTTAATTATATGTCACTGAATTATCTGAACATCTAGTCCACCTCTGAATTTGTAACCCGGTTTTCCTTTTCTTCCCCCCCGCCCCCTTAGACCTACACTGGACCCTTTGTTTATTACGTCAAGTCTGCTCTGACGGAAGAGGATGTAAGGCAGATTCTGAACTACATGGGCTATGTCCAAGAGCTGGGGACAACGTTTAAGCTCAAAGAGCAGGTCGACGCCATCCAAGTGAAAATGATTGCGTTTGAGCTCTTTCTGGCCAAAGTGGAATGTGAGCAGCTGCTGGAGATTCACCTGCAAGTGAAGGACAAGGGTTACTCGGAGATGGATGTCGTCAGCGAGCGCAAGAGCAGCAGCGAGGACGTGCGGGGCTGCTCGGAGGCCATGAGGCGGCGCCTGGAGTGCAAGGAGACCCTGAACGCCTCCATGGCGCGCATGGTGCTCCAGAAGTCGGCCAGCGAGCGCGCCTCCAAAGATTACTTCAAGCCAAAGGTGAGCAAGCCTTCCAAGTCGGTGGATGCCTATGACAGTTACTGGGAGAGCAAGAAGCCACCTCTGATGAGCTCGCTGAGCCTCAGGAAGGAGCCCATTTTGGTCGATGCGGACGATGACATTAAAGATGAAATCATCCGTCCGTCGCCCTCCCTGCTGACCATGTCCAGCTCCCCACACGGGTGTTCAGATGAATACTTGCCAACTTCCTCTCATCACAATGGCATGCTAAGAACAAATGTCCCTTACAGCTCCTATTTTTCTGCTCAAGAGGACTTAGATTTGTATACTGACCCCGATTCTAGAAGCGTGTTGAATTTTAAAAGACAGGACGCTATTAAGCCTGATGTATGGCTGTTAAAAAGTGATGCCAACCCTGTTTACCACAAACGCAGCCACCTAGCCAAAGAGACAGCTTCCTCCAAGTGCCAGAACTGTGGCATACCGTGCGGCGCTTCTGTTTGCCAGAAGTGCGACAGCCTGTTTGGCTCGAGGCAGGAGTACCCAGCAGCGAAACAGAGCTCCTACTCAATCAAGGCGCTCCCCAGCGACGCCTTGTCTCCTGCGTCGGCTCTGAGGGAGAAATCTCAGTACACATCACAGACTCAGAGTCAAGACAGAGCTGCTCAGTTCGGTTCCAAGTCCAAGCCTTCGGGCACCTCGCGCTGCGGCTTCTGCAACCGCTCGGGAGCCGCCAACACGTGCACGTTCTGCTCCAAGGTCTCGTGTGACACCTGCCTCAGCGCCTACTACTACGACCCGTGCTGCAGGAAGAGCGACCTGCACAGGTTCCTGCCCAACAACCAGTTAAACTATAAATCATCCCAGCTGTCCCACGTGGTTTACAGATAGACTGGATGAGGCTGTTCGGGAAGGGAAGGGGGAGAGGAAAGGGCTATCCTAACTAATGTTCTGACTCCACACTGACCTCTTGCCAAAATCACACGTCCAGATATTTGGAACCATGGTTCGGTGATCAGGTGCCAGTTCTTGATTTTTGTGGCTTCACAGATGCTGCAGATCCATTAGATTTCATGCTGCTATAATTTAGGTTACTCCTAAACGAGCATTGCTTTTTAACTTAAATGGGGGAGAAGAGCACATTTTTCCTTAAAACTTGGCAGCTGTTGTATTTTTACAAAGTGACATCATACCTTCCTATTATATCATATCTTGCCCAAATAAAACCAGGCAGTATTTGAAAATAAAGTCAGAGAATTAAGATTCTCGTTTTCTATGAGTGATGAAACCACTGCCAGTTTTTGATAAAGTATGACTTCAAAATGTGCAGGAAATAGGAGAATGGCTTGTTTTGCCAACAAGGACTATTTTTTGACGTGTGTCTGCATTTCTTGATCTCCAAAATGCAAACACCATAACCTCTCTTCCTTTTGTCTTTGTTTCCTCCTTCTCCCCTTCTCTCCTGGTTGTTTATCTCAAGCTTACATGACCGGACAATATGTGCTTTATTTTCCGGTGTTGCCAATATCATCCTTCTGGGTTTCACTGTGTGGTATTTTGAAGAGGTGATCCTGTATCTGTGTCACTCAGATGATGCCTGGAGTGTTGTCCTCTCAGATGAGTGTCCATTTTCTTTCTGTTGCACATGGTTTAAGTACTGTTCTTCGTACTGTAAATAGGTGATTTGGAAACAGTTTATTTTTAATAAATATTTAATATGTTGAGTTCTTAAAAGTGGTAGAATCATTATAACTATGAAGTCTCTCTGGGTTATTTGTTCAGGTGACTTTTTGTTTTTCCTTGTACTGTATTTCATAGCTTATTATAGCCACTGTGGCAGAATGATGTTCTTGGCTCTGATCAATTCTTGGGTTTTAATCTGACATTTTTTTCCCTCTGATAAGGCTGGCGCTCGTCTGAGTGGAGTCTTGTCTAAGAATTGCAGGATTTTGCTCTCAGTGCACGCTTTTTCTTTGTGGTTATGGAAATTGTAAGTATCAGTGTTCTGCTTGCTTCCAAATTCACTGCCTATCCGTCCGTAGTGTAGTCCAGCAAGTACAGCACTGGCCTGGTTAAAAATCAGAGCTCATTTGTGACTCCTGTTCAAGTGAACCATCAGTTATGGATGTGAATCAGATAATAACCTTTGTCTCCTGCTGTAGCACTTGGGAACCCTGGCTGAGGACCAGGACTCCCTTGTGTTGGGCTCTGTACAGTTTGACCCCCAAACACCCCCTGGTTATGAATAGACTTTAGTTTTTTATTAAAAGAAAACCCCTAAGAATCCTAACTCCCTTATTCCAACTATAGCTACTTAGCACAAAGTATCAGGCAACCTAATCTGATGTGCAGAATTAAATGTGTTTAAAATACCTGTAAAGAACTCTAGCTGAGATGTAAACTGTAGTTCACTTTGCACTGAAATGATTCACTTTGGGGTTTTTAATCACTGTTAGAGTCTAGGCTTCTCAACTTCAATGTCCATCACTCCCTGTGTGACAGGAACATGCATGAATGATCGTTTGTCTTACATTTTTTGGGGTGGGGGGGCTTCAGGTAGGTAGAGGGGAAAATTACATAGGCTAGTGTTGTAAAATAGCTAAAATAATTTTAGCCATAACTGGGTGTCAGAAGCATTATGGAAATAAGATGAAACCTGGGTCTTACAGAGGGCTGAGAACAATAAGTTACTGTCCAGTTTGCACTAAGAAACAAAGTGAACAGCGTGTGTCTAACAATCAGGGAAATTCTGAATCAAGGGACTGCAACTGAGCATAATGTCAAGGGCAAGTACTGCCTTGCTGACCCTGAAGGCTGGGGTGAATGTTGTTTAAGTGAATGATTTTAAGGTTTTCAATCTTGTATGTTTTTTATAAATATATATATATATAAATATGACACAGATGTAGATACGTTATGTATATAGTGAAGAATTTAAAAACAATTTTACTATTAAAATGCAGTCTAAGGATGGTTTTAATTTCGGTGGTTATTTGGGTTTTGTTCACCTTCTGCAATTTCATGCCTGTTTGGCTGCTCTACAGTGTATCTTCCAGCTGACCAGTTCAATTTCCATATGGCTCCTCACACTACAGTGAATAACTAAAACTGTGATGCCACGTAATTTTTACGGTGACCAGGGCAGGGGCCATACCTGCTCTGAGAAAGAGAAGTCCTCTGTATATACGTCATGGAATCCTGTAGTACAAACCTGTGTTGAATTGAAGTGATACCATGCTCTATTTTTGTGTATCTTACTGTATGAGGTTGCTGTGATTGATACAGTAAAGTATATGCGAATTTAAAATGCAGGTGTTTTGCATCTGATTTGTTTAAATTAATTTATGTTTTGAAGGAATTTGAAAATAAAGAGGCCTTTAAGAAAAGGCTTAACTCTTTTCTTAAAGTGGCGTGTGCATGTAGCTGTCTGTTCTCAACTGTGCCTGCCGTGAGCTGCTGCGGGGAGGCTCCATCCCCGTGGGGCTGGGCGTGCTGCCTGCAGGGTGCAGGGCTGCTGAGACAAATGCCCTTCATTTTCCAGCCTGAGCAGCATGACTCAGTGTTCGAGGAGCATGTGAGCCGGTCTGTCAGCAGTCTGCAGCGGGCTGAGGTGGGGTGGCAGCAGCTTCTGGGGCCATGTGGAGCTCCCTCCGTGGATCCCAGCCTTGGCTCTGTGGCACTTGCCTAATGAGCTTCCTGAGGGAAGCTGCATCTCCCAGAAGATGTGTGATACTGCTGAGGTACATTTTGGCACTTGAATTAGGCCTTCTGGCTCCTTTTGCATCCTGCCAGCTCTGGAGCAGGATAACTCCTCAAGTTCCAAACTAGATCACTCTTTCTGTTTGTTCCTTGTGTTAAAAAGCATGTCAGGTGAATGCTGAAGTACCTTTTCTACAAGTGTTTTATGATCTGTTGTGGTTACTGGAAGTACCAGGGAGGATTATTAAAATCAGGCTCCAGGTAACTAAAATATTCTTGCAGGAAATCTTGCCTCACACTGATGCTTGTTGGGCTGACATGTTTCTGGTGCACATCAAACAAGCCTGTAAGCTGTCTTGCATCTCTGATTACAGACCTCTAAGCTTGTTTGCTGCGTCTTTGGCCTTCAACAGAAGCTTAAAGGTTCCATACACGGTTAAGTAGTTTAGATTTGATGATTTGAACTGACAGCTCCTTAAAGTTATTTTCTGGAAGATGATTCTGGGTTCCAAGCATGTAGTGCGCGTTGCTAACTATGCTGTAGGATGTTTTTAGGGGAAGAGATTCACCTTTCCAGTATTTGTTTAGAAACAGGAGCTAATCTGAGCGTGGGGATAATTGATACACTGCCAGAGAGACTGGGAGAAAAGCAGGAGGTGACTCTTGATGTACCTGTTTTGGCTCTGAAATCAGTGAATGAGGCCTTTTAGCATGCTCATTACCGTGGTATCTCAGCTGCAGCTGAGCTGGGCTGCAAACGTCCCCGTTTGTTATTTCTGCAGGGTGTTCTGTGATTCCTTCTGGAAATCACGGAATGTGTTTGTCCAAGATTGTAAGTACTTTTCTATTTCACAGTTGATCATATTCCCCTGGGAAAGGTTTTCTGTAACTGGTCTTGCCAGCCTGAACATGTAGGGGCAGGCAATCAGTAACTGAGTAGGTTTGTGGTTTTGTACTCCTGCACCCCGCTGTGACAAACTGACCCGGGGCGACCTGAAAATGATCAGGGCGCAGCAGAGGAAGGCAGAGGGTTAAGGGCCCTGCTGCGGCAGCAGCTCCTTTGCCTCCCAAAGGAGGCAGAGCAGGGCTGCTCCCCGGGCGCTGGGCTCCGCCGGGGCCATCGGCACGCTTTGCTCCGGGGCCGGGCAGGGCCGGGCAGCCGCCCGCGGCCGGCTCTGAGCCGGGCTCGGGAGGGGCAGCTCTGCTCCTGGGCTGGCATTGGAGGAGCTGTTGCTTTTTAGGAACCGGCTGCTTTGCTGGCCTGACCTCTGGAGAAGAAGGGGCTGCGGCCCTCAGGAGGTCCTGCGGGGGCCGGGGGTGCTGCCCGGGCTGCGGCCGGGGCGCGCAGAGATTCCGGCCCGGGGCCGCGGAGCCGCGCTGCGATTCCTTGGCCCCAGAACAGCAGGGGGCCAGGAACAGAAACCCAGAAACGCAGAAACGCAGAAACGCAGAAAGCCAGAAACGGGCCTTTGGCCGCCGCTGCTCCGCGGGGCAGTCGGTGCCCGGCTCCCCGGGCTCTCCCAGCTGGCCCAGCCGCCCCGGCTCCTGCGGCTGTGGCGGGGCAGAGGGGCTGGGACAGTCACCCTGACACCCAGCGGCTTCCTGGGTCAGGCACGGACTTGCCATGAACGTGGAAAGGCTTTGTGCAGAAAAACGGTGGACAGGTGGAAATGTTCCAGATAAAAATGAAACAACCTGCTCTGATTTTATTTTTTTCCTTGGCATCAAGAAGAAATTTCTCTTCCAGCATTCACAGTCTGGGAAGCACTGAAGTAATTTTGCAGGGAACTTTACATGAGGTTAGAGATTGTTTTAATTATTGATATTTCTTATTGATGAGATCTTTTCTGAGTGCTGCAAATCCTGAATGTGAGTGATGGTGATTCTGGAGCTACTGCTCAGGCTGGGCTTTATCATACACAGCTCCTGCTTTGAGATGAGGATGTGAAATACCTTCTGACTTGGGTAATAGCTCCCATCTGTTTTTCCTGTTTTATCTGGGCTTTGAGTTAGTTCTGCACTGTGTAGGTCTCTGCACTGAAGACAGTGTCAGAGTTCCAATGGCTGGAAGTGGTGCAGGAGCAGCCCTGGCAACTTGTGTGTGGCAGCTGCTTCTGCTGTTGTGGGTGTGGGGCTGTCATGCTTCCTGCTTTAGAAATCATTCTCATGATAGTCATACTGTTCTGAGATTTTTCATCATCAACCTGCTTTAAAAAAAGGAAAAGAAAAATCAACCCACAACTTCTCATCAACTCCTTAGAGAAAAATGCTGCTTTCTCCCAAAGTAAGTAAAATCTGCTCTGTAGCTTTGTGTCAAGGTGCTTGAATTTAGCTGCCTTACCTGGAATTTTCACAGGCACCTTTCTAAAGCATGGCCAGTTCTGGTGAGCTGCCTTTGCTGAGGGAGCAGTCTCTGTGTGACTCCATCATTGCACATGTGCAAACCCCAAACATGTAAATGAACTGTTAATGAGACGACATGCTGCCATCCGGCAGGTCTAAGGAGGAGCAGCCTCTTCACATCTCAGTGCACTTACGCTGAGTGGTACATCCCTGGTGAACCTTCCCACGGGCCACTCTGGGAGGGAGAGGAAGCCTCGTCCTCCTCCTCTCCTGTGCGCCGCCGGGAGCCTGGGTGTGCCCGCGGAGAGAGGGCTGCAGGGCTTTACTGGCCACAGCAGTGCCCGGGTGTGCCCACGGAGGGGGCTGCAGGGCTTTACTGGCCACAGCAGTGCCTGGGTGTGCCCACGGAGGGGGCTGCGTGGATTTACTGGCCACAGCAGTGCCTGGGTGTGCCCACGGAGAGAGGGCTGCACGGGTTTACTGGCCACAACTTGCATGGGCTGACTCAGTGGCAGAAGCAGAAGGGGACAAGGACAGCACCTGCCCCATCTCCTGTTCCAAGCCTGTTTCTGCAGCTCAGGGTCAGCCTTTGTGTCTGGAGGAGTCAGCACTGCTGTGAAACACCTCCCCAGGACCTCAGTTACCCTCGGGAAATGCTGCCGAAGGCTCCTTTATCGGTCCTGGGATGTGCACTGAGGGGAGGCTGCCATTTCCAGCTCTTTTGGCTTCGTACTTTGTTCCTGGCCCTAAAACTGCCAACGTCTGTACCGTTGTTTCCCGTGGTATTAATTGAGATGTGCTCTCAGAGCTGTTCCCAGCCTGCTTTATATGCTGGCTTTGGGCCACCTCAGCAGGAATCAGTGGGCTGTGTGCATATGTTCTGCTTCTCCTTTTTTGGGGAGAGTGGGGGAGAGGGGCTTAGTTCCCCACGCTCTGCCTCTCACCCTTGGAGAAGTAAAACCCCTCGTAGAGCAGCTACTCTTGCATCTTCTGCTGTGACCAAATCCTCCCATTCTTCGGACCCCAACGACAGAAGGTGCTCTGAGGGGTAATTCTAATGGCAGGAAGGAGAAGGAGCTTGTCTGGCTTCTGCTCTGCTGGGAAGTCCTGTGCAGTAGCCGTGGGTGGCACTCTGGGGCTGGTCACTGCTGGTCCCTGCCCGGGGACAGAGCACAGTGACACTGGCTTGGGGCAGTAGGTCAGCTCAGCCAGCGGGGAGGAGAGTCACAAACAGCTGCTGGCCCAGGGGTGAGCAAGGCTGCAGCCAAAGGAGAAGGGTAGGAAACTCAGTTTAAGGAGTGAGGTGAAGCGTAGTGGCAGAGGAGAATCCTCACGCAGGAGTGGCGTTTCCTGCTACACAGATTGTCACAGACACTGCTCCCACCTCCATGAGCTGAGGTTTTGTGTCTTGTGTTGAAAAGGATTGAAGGAAACTTTGTACCTCGTTAAGGGGATGTTTGCTCCAGCGTCTGCCCAGGCTCCCCCTGCCCTAAGAAGTGGTGCTGGAGGCCGTGGTGCCCCACAGCAGCAAAGGGGGAGGCTGCAGGTGCTGCTCCAGGACTGAGCTGGGGAGGAGTGAGCCGAGCAGAGGATGCTGTCAGACTCTGTCACCCACTCCTAGGTCTCCAGTGCAGAATTTCAGCCTGAGAACACAAAACCTCTTCGTGTGACTCAGCAGCAGAGGTAAGACAGAATGGGTGAGTACTGGAGGGTTAAAGAGCATGTTTGGTCTGTGTGTGGGCCCTGTCCTACCAGGGAGAGCTTTGCATCTTCAGAGACCAAACTTGAAAGGTCAGTCTCAGAAATCCCTTTTTTCCACTTCTTACTCCTGCATTTCAATATTCAGGTAGAGAAGCACTGAGTCATCTGAAATGTGCTGTCTTCCATGGGCCATGGCTGGGCTCTGGGAAGAGTCTGCCACGTGGAGTCTTCCCAACCTCCCTTCACTTGGACTCTTCTAGGGCTCCTGCCTCCCTCAGGAATCAAAGTCTGATTCACTTTCCATTGTGACTCGTAAAGTCTTGGACTACTTAGAGGCATATCAAAAATTAAAATAATCTCTTTTGACAGCATCGAAGCCTGTGGTGTTTGAGTCTTTGATATGAAGATTTCTCCTGCTTGGAGAATAGCTCATTTTTAATGCTGTGAAATAGAGCATGATGACTGTGCTGCTGTCTATACTACAGTGAGCATTATGTGCTGCTTAATAAAATAATGCTCCTGTCCAGGAGCTTGCTTTCATAATGAAAGAAGGTGCAGTATTCAGATGTTGGTAAGTCACACCAAAAACTTTTTGCACAAATTTGTCTTTAGTGCAGATTTTCTGCCTGCAGCTGGAGTTAAATTCTTTCTCCCTGGTCCAGTGCTCACAGCTTAAAATACAGCCTGTTAAATATTGCAGTGGTCCAGATACCTCTGGGACCTACTGTCTGTCTGGTCTTGCTCTGCAGGGGGTTTGCAGTACAATGAGAAGCCGAGGGAGAATTTTTGAGATGTGCTGAAACACTGTGAGGTCTATAAACAAGATTTGAGGGAAAGATGGGAGACCCTAGGAAGCAACACACAGCTAGCAGAAGTGCAAAACCTAGTTCTTGCCACCAAGAACTCTGTCTGCTAGGCAGGATCAAACAGAAATGTTCCTGCTGTAGTACAAACCCAGGTATAATCCCTGTATTTGCCTCCTGGCTGCTCCTGAGTCTGTATCTCAGGACAGGTTGTAGGCATCTTCTGGAACATTTCAGTGCATGATATAAAAATCCTTTTTTCCCCTTCACTGTACTTCCTGCTTTTCAACAGGCTCAAAGCCTGTTGGCAAAATGACTTTTACTGAGCACAAGTAGGATGCTCACATGTCTTTGGAGTGAATGTGGATTTGACACTGATTTGATTCTGCTTTTTCTGCCTGCAGCTTATCACTCAGGCTCTCCAGTGAAGGACATCATTTCCTCGGTGGAATATTTTCCATATGACTAAATAATGGCCAGGGGCTGTGATTTTTGTGTCACTGCTTGGCACTGTGGGTTTCTGCTCGGAAATCAGATGGATGTGTGAGAAGTTGTCCTAAAAACAAGCACTGCATTGTTCAGAGTGACAGGGTAAAATGAACTGATGGGGTATTTTTATTTCCATGGCACTTAGAATTTGTCTTTTTTCCCCCAGCAAAGCTTGAAGTCACAAGGAGATTCGTTCATTGTCAGCAGACAATGTCGAACTGAAAGTCACATCCCGGTTTCTCCATCTGCAGTCCCTGGAACGAGGTGCTTGTGAAAAGCACCAGCCCAGCTGCAGGGTGCTCAGACCTCACCCTCCTCCCGAGGGAGCAGGAGCTGTCCCCGCAGCACTGACAGCAGCTCTGGCCCAGAAGGACCGTGGTGAAGGGGAGCCCGATTGCCAGGCGGGTTTGGTCAAGAGCTTTGGTTGTTGCCAGCAAGCAAAGGGGTTTCTGGGGGGCTGTGAGCAGGGAAGATGCTCAGTTCCAGCCCCGCCGCAGGGACCCCTCACGAGGCGCTGTCTTGTAACCACAGCGTGGCTCCAGAAACAAAGGCTGGCTCCCCTGGGGCTGCCGGGCAGGACTGGCTGCACCCGGGTAAACCTGGTCCGGGCCACGGGGACAGGAACTGAGGGGACAGAATTCATGCTAGATAAAACCACAGGTGCGGAAGGCTCATTTGAAACTGTCAAGCTGTGGAGTAAAGAAATGTGGGAAAGCAATTACACCGGTGCCAAGAAGCAGAATGAGTAGGAAGATAAGGGGAGAAAGTTATTGGCCTGACAGTCCTTCAGAGAAGAGGAGGAAAAATTGGCTTAAAAATTGAGCCTGATAATGGTGTCTGATTGCTACACACAAAAGTGACTGTTCCTTGAAATACTAGTTTTATAGTCTAATGCAGAAAAGCTAGGTAGGAGCAAAGAAAGTTGATAGATTTCAAAGGGAATATTAATTGGGAACAATTTGGAAGTCTAGCTAAGGATCTATTTAAATTTATGAATTTTTTAATGGAAATTAATCTTCCATAACGTGGAAATAAAATAACTTGATAAGATGCTAAGTCTGTACGTGTTCAAAGTAGACTTTGAACATTAGAAAAGAATAAACCAAAAATTAAAGGAATTCAGTCCAGAGTGGGAGGCATGCAGCCCTTCCCGGCAGTGCTGCCCTCAGGACGGGAAACACGCCGAGCTGGGAGCCGGGAGGGCTGGGTGCAGGTTCCCGTGAGTCTCCTCGAGGTTTTGGGCAAGCAGCGATTTCCTGCAGTGTGCTAGGGGAGAGCGCGGGCAGCGAGCAGCTCGGTGCCAGAGGGGCGCTGCTCCCGCGCGTGCTGAGCCCGGCTCGGTGCTGGTGGAGCTGCCTGCACACGTGCGGGGGCTTGGCAGCAGCTGGGACGCAGGCACACACGGTGCACCGTGGCCCCCGGAGGTGTGCCGTCCTCTCCGGGTTTACCGGGAAAAGCAGGCAGGTGTGGGGCACTGAGGAGACACCAAGCGGAGGCTGTGCTACACTTGGCTGCAGAGGGCTGAGCTAGAGCGCTCCTCGGCCTGAGCACATCTGCTCCCTTGGGATAACCTCCTGGAGCACGGGGACCTTTGCACCATTGACGCCAGGCAGCCTCATCCCGGCTGTGAAAGAGCTGTGAGCTGCAGGATTCCCTCTGCGGTGATGTTTAAAGGCAGCTGTCAGGTGTCCTCCCGAGCAGGATAACCCCAGGCTCCGTGGCTGCTGCTTTGCTGCTTTGAGTGCTGCCTAACTAGATTCAGGGTTTGTGCCCTCTGCTCTCCAGGCTCCTAGCCAGGCTTCCACCACCGGGGCTAACCCTTGATTCCCAGCATCAGGCTGCTCCAGCTGCAGCTCCTTACTCCACACATTTCCCTGCTCCCCTCGGCTCCAGTCTCTTCCCTGAAGTTTGCTGCCGGGGGCGAGGTGCCCTGCGTGGCAGGGAAGGGTGGAGAGGGAGCCCCCTGGTTGCTGTGCTGAGGTCGGGGGGGATCCAGCCCCCAGGGTGCTCCCAGGGATGCTCTGCAGTGCCCTGTCAGGCTGTGGAGCTGAGCAGGGCTGACTCAGCCTGGAGAGGATCCTGGAAGTTAAGGGTTAAGCTCTGGCCAGCTGGACTTCAGGAGACAAGCAGCATTCAAAGCAGAGCGGACAAGTGGGATGTGAGAAGCCAGAATGTGCAGGCACTGGGAATTGTGGGTGGCACCGAAAAGCCAAATACACGAACAGAAATACATATATTTAATATATATTTCCGTTCCAGTCACAAGCACAAATTGTGAGGGGGGAAGTGCATCTCAAGAGCAACATATGTGTTACCTCGTGCCTCCTGCTAAGTACACAAGCATGGAATAGTGTCTGTGTGACATAAAGCTGAGAGCTTGGAGTACAGATGGTAGGGAGCTGGGCAGCAGCGTGCGTGGCTTGGATCTGTCCTACGTGAATGCCATCACCCAGCATTGTTTCTCACTAAATGTCACCCTTCAGATCTGTCCTGACCCACTTGCAAAGATGCTGAGCTGCCTCTTCTGTGCAGGAGTGCTCAGGAAATTACGTGTACGTGACCTCAGCTGGGCTAGGTGTGAATCCAGCGACGATAAAATCAGATGAGAACACAAATAAATATGGGTTGAAATATGGGTTGATAAAACCAGCCAGTGGGCTTAAATCTTGTCAGACAAATGTGGGGTTTCTCCCTTCCCTTTAAGGTCAGACACAGGAAGGGATGGACACAGACACCTGTGAGTCACTGGAGAGTGAGGCACAACAGACTGATGGGTCGGATTAGCAGGTACAAAATGTGCCTGTGAGATAGTAAAGGAGGAAATGTGACTGGCATGCTGAAAAACTCATTGAATGCAGATTTCAGAGCCGTGCACAGACAGGTAATGAGCAGAGCCTCCTACCACACTGTGGGAAATAAATACGATTAATGCTGTTTGCGGGTGGGGAGCAGAGGCCTGGGGAGGTGACATGATTCATGAAGAGCGAGTGCACTAGAAGTGGAAGTGATGCTTTCCAGATGAATGTCATTAGTGTGATGTACTGTGACTGCCTTGGTACACCCCAGCTCCGGCCAAATAACCAGGGGGTCCTGTGAGGGGAGGAGGCTTTACAGAGAACCTCACTCTACATTCAGGCAGGTTTTTTTCAGACTCTTCCTCTGTGCCTATGTGTGGTGATCATTTTTGTCTTAATAGATCTGACCAAGCCCACCTTCCAATCTGCTATGATTGAGGTCCCACCTGAAGCCTCTCCATTAGGTCAGAGGGGTTTGGGCTGCAGCTGTGCTCTTGGCCGTGCACAAAGAATACCAAACAAGGCAGAAGTGAATCCTTACAAAGATGCTGGGCAGGATTCCCCCTTTGGTTCTGACTCTGGACGTGACTGGCCAAGGGAGTGAGCACATCAGACCTTTCTGCCCCACATGTGGCAGTCTGGTGCAGCCCCTCTTGCTCAGAGTAGAGCTGTGTCTCAGGCTGTCCCCTCCCCTGGCCTGCCCGCTGGAGACGGCGTTTGCGTGTGGCACGGAGCCTCTTGCTGCCTGCAGATCTGCTCGGTGCTGGACACAGCTCTTTGGACAGTTCTCTGGCTCTGTAATCCAGGTGAGTGTGCAGATAGCTTCCTCCCAATGGTCTCTGTGCTCCCTTGTCCCATGAATTCATCCATGGACTGATGTTTCATTTGGCAGAAGGATGAGGCTCCTTTCAGCCCCTGGACAATGCTGGATGCAGTAGCCCAGCTGCCTGGAGCTCCTGTGCCCTTCCCATGCTGGCAGTGGGACCCTTTTGTGGGGCTGGGCTATTTCTGGTCACCCTCACACTCGTGACTGTGCCCCCTTTGCACAGGGCTTTGGATTTCCATCTCCTGACGTGCTGGAGTGCCCTGCCAGGTGCTTCCTCTGGCTCCTCACGCTGCTCCCACAGCTCCTGTTCCCAGGTGAGTGCCAATTCCTCCTCTCCTTCCCGTTACTCTGCTGCTCAGCTGCTTGGGAGACGATGGAAAGGGGACAGGTCTGAAACACTGTGAAGGGCAAGGCTGCCCCCAGGGTCTCCACCTTCCCTGGCCAGCACAAAGTGATTGTTCCGGCCTTTCTCTTTCAGGAATTGTTTTGATAATGTGGTTTTTTGAGCACAATGTCCTTAGAGCTGTTTTGCCACTTGAGCCCTGGATCCCTGCTCCCTGTCACTTTATTTTTGCCTCTCCTGGCTTCATTACTGAGAGCAATTTGCAGTACATGGAACTTTATTCATCAGGAACAAACCAGGGATGCAAGAGAGAAAAGGATTCCCATCCTCTTTGTAGGAGACTGAGCAATGTGCTTCCAAATCTCTTCTCTGCACACCTGTGCTGCCACCGATTCCCGTCCCAGCTCTGTCATTTGCTCACAAATGACCGTGGTCCCCCAGGTGCAGCTGAGCTCCCTGCCCGTGCTCTGGATCTGCCACTGCTCCCTAATGGGAGAGCTGAGCACCTCCTCTCTCCCAGCATCTGATACTGGTTCAGCTTCCTTCTGTGCACTGCTGGCTGATTTTCTGGTTAGACTATGATAAACACAAATTAAAGATTCAGAACAGATCTCCAGCTAGTGATGTTAACATGTTTTGGAAATCTAAATTACGCCTCATGACTCCAGTGCACTTAGAAACTCTTGCTGTCAGTGCCTTCCAGCACAGGGGCAGAGCCCCAGGGCAGGAGGTCCAAACTCAGCCAGACTTCAGTGCTTCTTGAAGTCTCATCTTTTCTCTGACACTGCCAGAGTTTGCTGCCAGCATTTCAGTGGGGTGCTCCCAGGAAAGGGTCCTGGGTCTGGTGGTGAGCTGGTGGTTTCTCAGAGGCAGAGGGATACGAGTTTCAGGTTTCTCTCACCATCTGGAGCTCAGAAATGCTAAGCCAAGGCTGGGCAAGGACACCCCGGGGCACCTGTGACAGGAGCAGCTGGGCTGCACTGTCCCCTCCTCACCTGGTGCAGCAGTGATACCACATCCCACGGAGCAGCTGGGGAGCAGGAGAGGCGGCCCCGGGGCAGAGCAGCAAGGTCTGGCATGTGCACACCTGTGTGTGCATGTGGATCTCACCCCCCTGCCAGCTTCCCTTGGCTGAAGAAGAGTCCAGATACACATTTTGAAGAGCCACAGAAATTTGATTTTGTTTGTTTCCATTTTCAAGTTCTTTGTAAGAAAAAGAGCCCATAATCTTCATTTCAGAGGTGGAATTTGGAATGCTTGCTCCTAGATCTGGAACCTGGCATTGTTAAAGGAGATGTTCCAGCTGCTGGAAGGAAGAAGGGAGAGCCTAGAAAACAAAATTAGATGCCTGAGATAACAAAGACTACACCGGCATCTCTGGGATTCACAGCAAAGAATTATGCTTCAGGTCAGTTTTACTTTCTAGAAGAAAATCTGTTGGTTAATTCCCAGGTCAAAAGGACTCCTTTGAAGACTCTCTGTGCCTTCACCACTGCCATAAAAAGCAGTGTTGAAAGGGTGGTGGGCCTGGGCTTGAGCACAGCTCTCCGTGTGCTTGGGCTGAAGAAGAAAAAGCTGTTCCATGGACAACCAAGCGTGTGGAGTCTGATTTCCTGCAGGTTTGGTTTCCTGTCCCATCACCTCCATAACCCCTGGCTCCTCCATCTCTTCTGAGAACACTTGCAGACAAGAAGGGAAGCAGCAAAGTGGGGTCTGTGTCTGCTCCGTGGCATCTCCACTGAGCTTCCTCAGCTTCTCAGACAGCTCCCGTGTCTGTCCCTGCTGCACAAACCAAGCGGGAACTGAATGATCTGAAAGGCTCCAGTCCCCCTTGCAAAGCTGGGTGGGAAGGGCTGATGAGGGCAGTGCTGGTGGGGAGGAGTGGTGCTGCTGAGGAAAGACACACTGCCATGGAGGCCGGTGTCCCCAGGAAAACTGTGCTAAAGGGGTCATGCAGTGGTGCCAATGTGCCCACCGAGTCTGGCAGCTGGTGGCAGCGCCGGGCGGAGTGGAAAGTGCTGCTACTCCTGTGTGAGCTTGTGACTGCTGGGAGCTCCCTGTCCCTTGGGGTGTTACTGACCATCACCCCGCAGGTCCTTCCAGGTGAAAGGGAGAAAATGGGGCACATTCCCCGGGGCATGTTGGGATTTTTGGGTTAACTGTGGCCGTGTGGAGTGGCTGCACAATGGGGCCTCAGACTTGGCTGAGGCCTTTTGTATTTCTGGAACATAAACAACAAATAACTTTTGGTTTATAACAATCTCAGTATGTATCTATTTACATAGCTGGTGAGTCCATAAACGATTCTCACGAAGCCTCTTTCACACATGTAGGTACATGAAGCTATTGCTGTGCGTTTCTCCAGCTTTGAATTTCCTTTCTGAAGCAAATTTAGGCACCTGGATACAAGCTGACGAGCAGTCCTGGCAGTATTTGGAGCTCTAAAAATTAATATTAGGATTTTTGGTATCGTTCCCATTTCTTACTGGCAACCAGAGGAAAGCTCTTGGTGTGGAGGATATTAACAAAATTAAGTGATGGTTGTGACTCGTGTTTTGCCAAGCAGAGACAGGTCAAATTGCTTTGGGTGCAAAACAAAACCCAACTCTGACTGGCAACAGACTCAGCGCGACGGTCCCGGTGTCCTCGTCTCCACTGTCACTCTGAGCACGTCCCTGGAGCACCCCAGAGCTCGTCCTGAGGCGCTGCCCAGCGGCCAGCCGGGGCTGCAGGGACAGGTGAGTGAGCGACTAGCCTGTCCTCCCCGGAGCACAGGAGAGGGGCGGCCAAGCAGAGCTAAAAACGAGCCCGGGAATGCTGAGGCCGCTGAGTGCTGCTTTAAAATACCCCCTGGGTGCCTCAGTTTCTCTTGCTGTGAAAATGGCGGCTCCAAGGTCGGTTAGTGGGGTGGGGAGCGGGGGAAGGGGGTGACCGGGCTGAGGGACAGAGAGGGGCGGCTCAGCCTGGCCAGCGCCGCGGGCAGGGCCGGACAGAGC
>VZSE01004415.1:627294-650718 GCA_013398275.1 Promerops cafer | reverse complement strand
ATGGAGATGTAAGACCAGCCCCTCTGGTTTGGCTCTCGCAGCTCTGAGCCTGGTGTTTGCACTTGCAAAAACAAGAACAAAAATAGACCCCAGTGCCTGAGATGTGCCCAGGGTGCAGCCCAGGGTAGTCTCTCCTGCAGTTTGCTCTCTGGGCCCTTGGCCTTTGTTTTTCCAACCTGGTGCTCTGATGGCCAAGTAGGAACTTGGTTGTCTTAAAAATTGTGCCTGGCAGGGTGGGCGGGGGGCCGGGAGGCCCCGAGGGGCATCTACCTCCAGTGCCAGCCCCTACAGCTCCCACAGCCACCTCCTGTCCTCCCGGGCAGTGGGACTGTCCACACAGCTACCTCAGCTGGGACTACGAAGCACCTCCCTACAGGTCTCAGGGACTGCTCTCTGAGCCGGCTGTGCTCCCTCCACTTGAGTGAAAGCCACCACTGTCCTACAGACAGAAATGGGAGCTTGTCTTTAGAGCAAGGATTTGGGGTTACAATAATCCTGGAGCGAGTAATGGCAGTCCCAGGGAATGATCTGCAGGCAGGGAACGGCAAATCTGTGGGTGAGCACCACCCTGCAGAAGGGACTGTGGCCACAGGGTGTCCCCAGCGCTGGGACAATGGGGCACCTCGTGCCATCTGCACTGCTGCACGGGGCTGCAGCATCCCGCAGGATTGTAGCTGACCTTTGGAGATCAGGGAGGGCAGCACACCCAGGGGTAAAGCCTGGGACAAAAAGGAACAAGAAGCTGTGCCAGAGCCTGGTGCAAAGCCACCCACAGGATAACCCCACCTGGAAAGTTCCCTGTGCCCCGGCCCCGGCCCTCCGGTACACAAGGGGATCACGCAGAGTCTCCTCTGACCATTCACCGTGTTCCAGAAGTTGTCGTTTCTGAAGTAAATTCCCTCATGCAAAACCAGCGTCCGACTCGGTTCAGCTCCGTGCTGGCGGCCGCACTGCGGGATAACGGGAATATGGATGGGGATGGTGCAGAGCGTGCCCGGGGCCACGGCGTGGCCAGGCTGGGTGCCACGGGCCAGCCTCGCAGAGAGGGGCACAGCCCATCACTGGCCACGGGCACGTGGCACCAGCAAACCGGCCTCCCTCGAGCCGAGTGTCAGAGCTGTGCTGTGTCCGGCAGCAACGGGACCCTGCCGCACCCCTGCGTGTCCCCCTGGCCATCCTGGGCCACCCTGGGCCATCCTGGGCCACCCTGCTGCTGCCCATCGAGAGGAGCCTCCAGAAAGGGACCGGGGCTGATTTTCCGTTGGAGGACACAAACACGAAGGGCTGCTGCCATCTCCTGGGGGCTCGCAGGGCATGGCCACCCCGGCATGGACAGCGACCAAGGACTGACCAGCCAGGCTGGCCACCGGGCTGTGCCGGGCTCGGGTCAGAGAGTCGGGTCCCTGCTCCGCCTGCCAGCTCCCCGGCCGACGGCTTTGGCCCCTGCTGGTATAAAATACGGTGCTCCAGAGATCATCTAAAGAAGACAGGGAGAAAGATAATGATCCGCCAATCCCTCGGGTCCTTTATTACTCTAGAAAACCTCTAGATCAGCGTTTTCATCACACAGGTCGGTGTGGGAATGCCCAACAGTGAGAGCCCCAGTGCTGGGGGTGTTTAACCTCCATTCCCAGACACTCCTGCTGCCGAGGGCAGAGGAGCTGCAGCCACCAGAAAACCCCAACCTGTCCAACCAACTCCACGTGCTGTGGCCGGGCCAGACAGCCCGTCCAGGGTCCAGCACGCCCCGGGGACTCCTCTCTGCCAGGCTGGATCCATCCCGTGGGACACGGCACAGCTGGGGCCAATGTAGCCGTGCCCCCAGCTGGGAATGGTGCCGACAGCTGCCACCAATTACCTGAGGATTAGAGACAACCCCCTCCCTCGGGGGCAGCTCCCCTGGTGCTGCTGGTGGGCTGAGCCTGAGAAGAGGGGGGCGGCTTCACCCTCGGAGCTGAGGCCCAGCAGCGTTTGGAAGGGGGTTCCTGATTGCAAGAACCAATTTCTCTGGATTTGGTCACGCTGCAGTCGGTAAGAAGGGAGCTGGGGGCTGCAGTGCTGCATTGCTGCTCAGTGAGAGCCTGGTCCTGGAGCAGGAACGGAGCCAGGGCTGCCTTGGGGTGGGTCTGGTGCCCGGGGGCTGCACTACAGGCGCTGCTTTTCCCACTCTGTGCTGGCTCGCTCGGGAGTCTGAGGGCACAGCTGCAGCTCCAAGGGGGCAGGGACACAGCCTGTCCTAGGAAAGGAAAAATGGGGGATAAAGGGACTGTCAAGGAAAGTCAGCAAATTCATAAATGAATGTGAAAATCAAACACAGCAGACATTTCTTCCAGTGGTTCTGAGCTATGGAGGTTTATGTGTAGTTTGAGGGAAAGTGAAGTCTTAACTGAGTTGTGCAGGTGTGGTGATATTTTCATGCAGTTGCTTTTTAAATAGCTCCCTCACCCCCCATTGCTCCAGCTTCATTGCCTCAAATGATTTAATTCCTTCTGCCTGTGGTGGTTAATTGAAGGTAAAAAATGCTTCCAGCTGGGGCTTTCAGCTCTTGTCCTGGTGTTGTCCAGGGGCAGGACCAGCCCCCCCAGCAGCTCTGTGCTCCAGCAGGGCCCCCAAAGCTCATCCATCTCCTGCTCCAAGCTGAAGGGTGAATATCCCATCAGCTCAAACCAGAGCTGCCCTCAGCAATGCCCAGGGAGGCTTTGCAACCAGGCCCTTTTGTACCTCCAAAATTAGCTGTTGCACAAAGCTGAGGGTGCAGGTGCCGCTGGTCCTGCGCTGTGTCCCCTCCTGCGGCCCCACTGTTCTTTTTGGTTCCAAAATAAGGGAGTTAGCTTTTCTCTCTCAGAATACACACTTTATTCCAAGTTTTGACAAACGTAATATTATGTTACGTTTTAGAACAGTTGGTTTTAAATCCAACCATCCCCAGCGTCTTCCCTGGAATCGCCGCAGAGTGCCGGGGCGGTGCCGCCTGCCGCCGCCAGAGGGCGGCAGCGAGCGGCTCACCTGCGGCAGGTGCGGCGCGACGGAGCCCGAGGCGCCGGGAGCGTCAGCGGGGCCGGGGCAACCGTGCCAGCCCGGGGGCAACCGTGCCAGCCCGGGGGCAACTGTGCCTTCCCGGGGGTAACCGTGCCGTCCCGGGGGTAACTGTGCCAGCCCGGGGGTTAACTGTGCCAGCCCGGGGGTTAACTGTGCCAGCCCGGGGGTTAACTGTGCCAGCCCGGGGCAACTGTGCCAGCCCGGGGCAACTGTGCCAGCCCGGGGTAACTGTGCCAGCCCGGGGTAACTGCAGCTCCACAGCCGAACACCTGAGGAGAAGCTCTCAGGGGCCTTCCAGCAGCTCCTGGGCGTAAAGGCTCAAGGTGAGAAACCATGAGCAGTAGGAGTGATGGGTAACTGAAGTTTAATTCAGTCTGCTGGGGCCTAGAAAGGTGACAAGGAGTCCGATTTCCCACAGATCCCCCCATGGATCCAGCAAGCACCGATGGCTTTCACAGCCTGCTCAGCCCCAGCTGTGTGTCCCAGCTCTGGGACAAGCAGTGAGGCCCTTTCCACAGGCAGGGAAGGGGCAGCAGGGGACAAGATGTGGTATTTTGAAAAACTGCTCAGACAACAGGTTCAGGATTCTGAATACATTCTTGAACTTTTATTCTCTCAGTAGGTAAGCAGTGGATTAAAAAACTCAGTAGCAAAACCAGGCCAAAACTAAGTCTCACATCTTCAGAAACAAACGTGCATTTGCATGTCAGATTTGGGTGCTGAACTGTAATTCACATCCTGACAGTGGATATGAAAATGACCAAGGAGGAATTTGGCAGTGAGAGCAAACTGCTGCATGTGTCACCATGGCAAATGTGCAACAAACACGTTCAGGTGTTGGCAACGCTGAGCAAACACTGGGCCATGGAGGACAAATGCACTGATACCACAGATTCTGAAAGAGTGTAAGCAGAAGAGAAAAACAGGACAGCTTAATGGAAGCTGTTTGGCACTTCCCAGCAGAGGCTGCTTCAGCCACGAGCAATATTAATCTTTCTGTACCTGGATTAGGTTTTGTAGGCTCTTTTTCCTCATGTACATGCTGCTTTTGCTTCCACTGAAGCTTAAAAATTCCACTGGTGAATTCTGGAGTGTTAGGGACACTTCGTAAATTAGGCAAAACAGAAGCTGCTCTTTTCTAAGATTTGAAGCCAAAGTGCCAGCAAGGAGCAACTGCCAATTACAGAAACCCAACTGCAACTGGCTTTAGCCAAAGAAAAGAAACTACAATTTCAAATGCAGTTCTGTGCTGTCACAGGCCCCCACTTCCCCAAAACCATGCTATAATCAGTACTGTGGATTAGATCCCTTAGTATAAAAAACAAAAAATCCCATAAAACAGAGATCAAGAATTTCTTAAGTGACAAAATTGCATTTTCAGAGGTGATTCCCTGTATGTGCAACATCTGCTCTTGTCAAGGTATGCATCTTTTCTGGGTTCAAAATGTGCAAATTCTATAAATTATACTTTTCTTCCAGTCAGATTCCCTTACTAGTGCTGAAACAAATTCACAGTATAAACTGTCAAGACTCTTCATGCTGTGAATGAATATATACAGATATATGTATATAAAAGGTAAAGTGCAATTTATTCTGTTTTGCAAAGCCACACAAGGGCCTGTTACTGCAGCGTGTGGTCACAGCAGGTTCTGGGATGGGAAGAAGCCCCCCCCTTAACAATGTCATCATTTCATGGCAGATGGTTCTGCTTTTCAACGGGCTGCGTGGAATTCGCTATGCAGTGAACAAAAGGTTCTTCCTTCAGCCCACCCAGCGTCTGACCCTTGTGGGTTTCCCTTTCTGAACAGTAACAGCAGAGCTGTGGGTTTCACCTAAACAAGGAGCACAAGACATGTCTGAAACGTGGAAGTTCGGCCCTGGGCCCCTGGGTGAGGCCCCGCTGGGAGCTCAGCGCGCTCCGGCCCCGCTCTGCTGCAGCAGCTCCTGCTCGTCGTCCTCGGAGCCCGAGGGGCCCTGGCGCACCTCCTCGTACCACTTGTTGGTCAGGGTCTTCATCTGGATGCGCCCGTCGTGCAGGTCCTGGGGCAAGGCAAAGCAGGAGCGTCAGCGCTGCAGCAGCGCCGGGGCGCAGCAGGGCCACATCGTCTGCGGCGCGTCCCAGCAGGCAGCAGCAGCTCGGGCAGTGACCACTGCTGCAGCTGGCACTGTGCGTGATGGGTCCCCTCACCTGTGCCCTCCAGACAGCCCTAACGCTGCCTCGAGGGCCTGGCTTTGACTCTCCTCCTCGTGCTCCCAGGGACACGGGGAAGCGTGTGGCCGGCTGGGCTGATTCACGTGCTTATTTTTCCAGCCTTTGGCTGCAATCTGGATGGCAGCCTGTGCTTTTGGCTACCAACTACGAATCAGATGCTTACTTTGGTTTCTTGAGTCCTTTCTGGTTTTGCAATAAATGACACTAGTTCTTGTAGGAAAGTGCTGAAAGGGTACTTTTGAAAAGTACAAAACAAGAGGAAAAACAGTACTTTTGAGCAGGCTAGGCAGATGGAATGTGCACTTACACAAAATTATGAACTCCACGGCCAAAATGCTTCCATGGGAAATTGGAAAAACAGTGAATTCTGTGGCTAAGGAGCCTCAGATTTCTGAAGCATGGGAATGAAAGAGGCACAGTATTTACACCTTGGGCCCAGTCAGTGTTAAGTTCCTGTCAGGTGTTGTTTTGCATTTACAGCCTCAGAGCCTTGGTCTCTGGGAAGTGAGCAGTCTGGAAAGTGAAGGGTGCAATGCTGGTGCCTATTTCCAAGATAGAAACTGCACTCTGCAGCAACATCACAGCTCCAGAAGTCACAGGACCACTGACAGTAAGAGGCAGGAACTGTGTGTGACAGCACTTTAAAAACTCTGCCCGAGTGGCAGCAGCTTTTTCTAGCAGCAGCAGCAGCCAGTGACTCCTGATGCCCTTCATGGTTCTCTGCACGATTAAAGGCGAGTTTAGCAAATCCATACACCAAGTTTAACTGGGGTAGCTCTGAGATGCTCATTTAATCCAACTTACAGAGCAGCTGTTCATTACAGCTGCTCTCTCTGTGCATGAGCAATACACAGATGTCCCACTGTCCCTACAAAAGTCGTGTGGCTGCACCATGAGCCCTGTGTGGTACTGGGGACAACAACCAACTCGACCAGTTTCTCTTCTTTGAGAAAATAAGACAGACTTACTTCTTGTGTGAGTCTTCTGGTGAAGAAAGGATTCAAATACTCGACATCAAGCCGCATAAACCCTTTGAGGTTCTGGCGTTTTATGTACTGGGCTTCATATTCCTCCTCTGTGAGCTCTGATAAATGCTCAGACTCTACAGTGTTTCCCTAGAAAAACCACAAATATCAGCGTAACCCGAGAGAAGTGGCAGTCATCCCACCACCTACTTCAGCCCCTGCTCTGTGGTCTCCCTTATCACAAGCAGTTGCCATGCTGGAACAATATGGAAATGATCCCCATCCCAGCCTTGCAGGGCTTAGGGCTGTATGAGTCTGTTCAGCTGTCAAATCCCAGAGCCACTTAGCTTCCCTTTCCATGCTGAAAGGGAAAAGACCTCAAATGTTCCATGTTTTGTATAGTCACTATTGCTGAGAACAGGTTTCTACTGTGCAGGTTTTCTCTTGTGAGCTGGACAATGCTTTCATCCAGCAAGCACCACTACTCTCACTGTCCCACTGAAAACGTGCCCCATCCCTGCACTCTTCCTGCACTTCCTTGTGTGGACAGTGCAAGGTAATTCTAAAGACTACAATCAACCTCATGCAATGAGAAAATGTTCTTAAGATCCTCCAGAACAATACCCTGCATATACTCTTCAATGGTTTAGAGAAAAACAGGCAAAAAATGTCCTGTAATACTTTTTATTCTCCAGTCTTTTGCACAAGAGGTTCCAGAGCGGCTTTTGGCTTTGTCAGATCTCTTGCTTTGCCAGAAATTGCTTTAAAATAAAGTCCAGTCAGAGGGGGGCTATTGTTACCACCTTCTGATGGCCTTTGAATTTTTCAGAATAATTTCCATCTGTCTTTTATGATTCATTTCCATCTCACACTGTAACAACTACTTTCTCTCTGTATGTGACTCAATCCTCTATCATCTATGCTCAATCAATCCTCATCATTTATGTTTTTCCAGGGGTTACTTTAATTTATATAGATCAACTTGTAATTGGATTGAATTAAGAGACTATTTCTCCTCCCCTTGTCCAAACACATATTTTGTATAAACACTAACCAAACTCTGTCCTGGGGATATTTTATAGTATTGCTTGGCTTTGTCCTACTACCTTGGCTTTTTCTACTGCCTTTATCCTACTTTTTAGTAAAAAATCATGTACTAGTCCTGAAAAATGTCTAAACTGAAAAAACCCCCCCCCAAACCGCAGTGATCCTCTGAATGAAAACCCCAAACAAACCATCTTCTCTGTCTTGCTAAGATTGACGTCCTTCTTGCTCCTCTTGCGTGGCTTGGAGTCCTCGATGTCCACGAGCCTGATGAGGGGCATGGTTCCCCCTCCCAGCAGCAGGATGGTGAACAGCACGATGATGATGGTCGTGGTGCCGATGAGCTGCCGCTTCTCGATGGGCTCCAGGCCCAGGTGGAGGCTGAGGGCATAGGGAATGGCACCACGTAATCCTCAGGGGAGAGAACAGGGCATCAAGGGAGAGGCAACCAACAGCACTCAACAGCAATCCTCCACCCTAAAAGGGTTTCCACAGTCCTATGGCATGCCCGTTATCTATCACTTGGCTAGCACCCTAAAACAAGTCTGAGCGTTTCAGACACTGGTTCAACCTGTGAAGCTGCTGGGCCTAGAGAGACAAGCAGCCTCTATGCAGAAAAGCTCTCCTGGGGCTCGCCAGAGCAAACTCCTCCAGCACAAAGGGGAAGGAGAACATTTCCTTGCACTTGGGTCTCAGGATTGTGCAAATGTTCAGTTGATTTTTGCTCAACCAATGAAAAACCAGTTCCTCCTACAGTGGGCCACACGATGAAAGAGAGAAAACATTTTTTCTGGTTCTCGGTATTTTGAGCTTTAACTTACCACTAAACCACATGATAAACATCATTTTGGGAGTGATTTTATGATCACGGAAAAAGTTGAGTAGGTAGGAAAGCGGAAAAATATTCACTGCTCTACCAAACAGAACCAGCACCTGAAAAACAGAAATAAAAGCAAAAGACCATTTGATGTGTTACATCCACGAGGCCCCAGTTGCAGCTGGTTTTACAGGGGAAGGTGAATATGCTTTTTCTGCTCACAAGCAGGTGTGCTGCTCCATGAACAGAGAGAAACCCCTCACCACAGGGCATTGTGGAATTTTACTCCTGAAACATTTTGTCTGCTTAACTGAAACTAAATCAGACCTGTCACTGATGGAGACCAGGCTGCTTTACTTATAATAAATAAATGGAACCCAGGAGGCATTCCAGGGAGACCAAGAATTACTCTGGGCAAAAGTGCTCCTCAGTTCAGTCAGTTCAGCTCCTTTAATCATTCCCTCGGCGCAGCAGCCAAGAGGCAATAAGGTATTTCTATTGTTTCCCTGTGGCCCAGTTGCTCAGAAAGGCCAGGAGCCAAACAAATAGCACGTCAGCCTGTTTCTCAACACCTCCCTGGGTACAGCTATAAAACATACCCCACACTGAAGCAACACTTTGGGAGCAGGAAAGAAAAAAAGGGGACTATTGATTTAATGGCAAACAATGAACAAACACAGTGAAAAATTTAACTCAGAAAGAGGCAAGGTTTTCTCAGAGCATTGTTTTTAGGCTCCACTACAAACACACCTTGATAAGGTAAATATCCTAGAATGAGTCAGCAGGATCCTTGAAGGGCCGTGCTGTCTTCCTTTATGAATCACCCCAAAATTACACAATTTGCATTATGCTTGAGAGGGCAATGCTACCCAGAAGGAAGTGTCACACCTTAGATATATATTAGATAGGGAAGTTGTGTGTCATGCAGGCAGAGCAGCTCCCTGTGCTGATACCCCTATCTGGGGAAGCTGCAGATAACAATCCTTCCCTTGAACCATGCACTGCATGGGCCAGTGTGCATTGCTGTACACAGCTGGAAATGGATCCACACTGCCCTCACTGGACTCTGCAAAAGGGAACACACTTCTCATGCTGGTATTAAACCACTGTAATGGCAGCAGATGGAGGCAAGCCCCGTGTGAAACCTAACTCACAGAGTCACTGCATTAAGGCACGCTGAAATGGGTTTAAAGACAAAGAATTAGGAAAGGAGTCAGAGAGTTTTTTTATAAAACCTATACATCCTGACTATTATTCTAAAATCTTTTAACTGTAAGGTGTTTCCCCTTTCCCCAGTACCAAAAATGCATCTAAAAAGATATGGAAGAAAGTAAATACCTACTATGCACCAGATGACAAAGGACATTTCAAACTTGTGAGGAAAACTAAAAATTGACAGGCCAAGAAATGCAAAAACACACGTTTCTGAAAAAGAGAAATCATATTTAAATAAACAATTCTAGAAAACCTTTTCTACTCCTGTTATTAAGTACTACATACAGTACATAAAATGGGATTTCCTGACCAAACCCTGGAGAGCTGCTGGTGCTCACTAAGGAGTGGTTAAGTTCACTTTGCAGCAAAACCACTCCCTGATCACACTGCATGCTCCTGCAAACAATACAGAATTCATTCATGGCAGCCCCCAGAAATCAGGGACATGTCTGTAATGCAGGAACATGTCATTTCTTCAAAGGTTTGGTTTGGAAAAGGAACTGGAAAGGCTCTAGGACTCTGAGCTGCTTGTACCACTACTTCCAAAAACCTCCACATGTGAAGTTACTGGTTTTGCAAGTAGCTTTTTATATTAAAAAAAACATTTTAAAAAATTCCACTCAACCCCCATCTCCTAGAACTAAAAACAGACTAGAGGAACACACGAGTCAGAGATCTCTATTTGGCCATCAATCTTTTGGCAAATCTTAGCAGGAGCCTGCAGGATGGGAGAGAGATTTACTGCATGTTTTATCCAGTGTGGCAGGAAAGGTGACTTTTGAGTGCCTTCCAGCCTCCACTCTTGGGAATTCTTCTCTTAAAGACAAGCACCACTGACACACAAATGCCTGGATGCAAATTCACACCTCTGCTGCTCCCAACAGAATCACCGCTCCACGCAAATGAAATGTTAAACTATTGACACTAGATTTAACAGCAGGCAGCACCTACCACACATGAAGGCAACAGTTCTGAGTGTCTGCTGCATCAGGATCTGTGTCACTGGGGACAGGTTGTGGTGTGTGTAGTGAGACATCACGATGCCAGAGAACAGGATTGCCATGATACCTGTGGGCAAGAACGTGGCAGTCAGCACAAGACTCTGCAAGGATTTACTGCTGAGACCCTCCAGAGTAATCTTCTCACAAGGCAAAACCTGTTTCTACAGCAATATAAATATTTTAACATACCAAACACTGTGGTCAGACCTCATTTTGCTACTCACCTGAGAGTGAGATCCCTTCTGCGAGTCCATAAGGAAGGTAAGCAAAGATAATCATCATCCCAAATTCTAGGGAAGGTGTCTTCCTTAAATCAATGTGCTTTAGTACGTACACACAGAAATGTTATGGAAAAAGTAAATTAAAAAATAAAGAAATATTTTGATGTGTTCATTCCACTACAAAACAATGCTTAATGTACTTCTCTACTGAATAGACAATAAAATCTACAACAGTCCTTCAACTCAAGTGTGGAAAGATTAGTAATTTCTTATGTGAGGAAAGTTTCTAATAAAAGCTACTGCTGGTATAAGTCTGTCAGAAGACAGAGCTAGAGACAAAAAAAGATCTCTTACTGATGTGCCTCTACGATACTGATAACAACAGGTAAATCAAATACTTCTGAGGTACAAGTAACTGTAAAGGGCAAAGAAGCTGCTGTTCTCTTTGACATAGTATAATTCAGATATGAGTCAAAGAAGTGTTGAACATCTTTTGTTGTGATGTATGGAATAATTTCAAAGTTTGCTGAATTAGGCTGATGAACCAAAAGGGGAAATAAGTCTGTATTTAATCAAACATTCTAATCCTGTTGTTTACAAACAAAGAGTTTGGCAGTGGGTCCCAGCTGACACGAGTAACTGCTGTACAGCCCAGAGCTCACGCAGTGAAGTCAGAGCCAGCATTGAACAAGCCCCAAAAGTAACAAAGGTGTCTGGGCTACAGCAAACAGCCCTCCTGATCTCAGCAGAGCAGCTCCTGGGTTGTTCAGCAACCAGTTCATGGAAATGGAAGAGGCAAAATACAACCTAGGGTAAATCCAAACAGAACACTGTCTGCATTCAGCTGCCTGCACAAGATCCACGGGGACAAACGAGCTGGGCTGACTCAGAGGCCCTCGGGAAAAGCAGCTTTTTTTTCTTTTTAATTAACTGTTTTATATATGTAAAAAAGAAGCCATATGCTTGTTAAAATGAATTGGTATTGAGATGGAATTAATGTATTTTGAATTTACAAAACAATTACCATATCTTATAACACTCCAATGCACATAAGCTATTATACAACATTTCAGACCTTAATTATGTTCATAAAAATTTGATGCCACTTTTAATACACATCCATGCACACTAACCTAAAACCAAAATAATGTCTAATAAGAAATATCCTCTAAGAAATGCTGGAGAAGATGGGAAGAAAAATACTACTAGAATGTTGTAGTTCACCAATGTATACAAATATATCACCAAAATTAAAAAAGGATATTAATGCAGAAATAAGACCAGTAAGTGTGCCAAGTGCTGCAGAGCCAAAGAACATCTTGAGAAAGTATCCCAGTGCCTGTAGAAAGGTTTGCCATCCACTTACATCTGACATATTTTCCCTTGTCAAACCTTCTGCTGTGCTAGATAGAATTAAAAGAGAAATAAAAAGAAATGGTTATACATTCTAAGCCTGAATCCAAAAATATCAAACATCTTTTGAGCATAACAACAAAAAAGACTCCCATTTCTTTGTTGGTACCACTCTTAAAAGGCTTTTACTGTGATATATATAACAAGAGGAATGTCAAAAGACATTAAATCAAGCCTTAGTGTAATCCCCAAAGGGAAACCTAATTCTGCTAAAAACCCAGCACTGCTCCTCTGAAGAATCCGAGAATGGCGTAAATAGGCTATGGTCATGCCCAGTATTTCAAAACAATGTTCAAACTTTGAGAAGGAAAAGAAAACACATTTTACAGTGGTAAAAACTCATGTGATCCTCTGAGAAGAACAAATGAACAGGAAGAACTCTCATCAAATATTTATGTGTGGATGAGAGACAAGAAGGTCACTGAAGGAAAACAAAGCAGCTCTTAACAGGAAAGGAGAAACCTCTTTGAATTTCAGGAATATATTTCAGGGAAATTCTGTGCATAGAACACACAGATTCTAGATAGTGTATCTTTTGGCTGCTTTTAGCCTTCAGCATCTTCCCTGAAAGCACCACAACTGCAATAAACGCAATTAATTCATTAGAAAATTACTCTGACTTCACTACCTGCTTGGTACAGCTGCTCCTTCTATACATTCACAGTCACATCTGTTGGCTTCAGCAATAACATGAAGATACATCTATCCATTCTTCACTCTTTCAGCCCCAGAGAACTACCATGGGCAAAAGATAAGGGTATGGGGTGTTCCTCTTTCCCGTGCCAGCCCCAGCACAAACAGCACCCCATGGCAGGGATGCTGCTGTACCCCTCCCCAGCCACAGAGGGACTCTGGGCACAAGCCAATGGCACGGAGACAGAGCAGCTCTGGGAAGGTGAATATTTCTGTGCCTGACAGGTGACATGTGGGGCTCCTGCTGTCAGGACCCTCAGATGGAAAGAGAGCTGATAAGGAATGGAATTAGAAAGCAATCAATTATCTAGGGTCAATGAGATAAGGCACTGAGGTAGGGGTCATGAGGCAACCATTTACTGTCTTCTGCCCACGCAGTTCATGTTACAGATTGCTTTTTACACAGAAGCACCATACAAGATTCAGCTTTACACCTGAAATACACCACTTGTTCCAAATGAAGATGGAAGAATTACTGTATATCCGAAAAACTAACAAAAACTGTACAGTTACTGTTTCCATAAACACGTGGGGCTCCAATGCACTTACTTGGTCAGGACAATCGAGACTGCATCGTTGAGAATACTTTCTCCAAAAACCAACATGTTAAGCACAGGATCCACATTAAGGGCATTGAAAATGGCAATAGTAGCCACAGGGTCAACTGCAGATATTAAAGAGCCGAATGCAAAACTGGGAGAACACAAAAGAGGACACTAGATGAAAGAAAAATACCTACCTAGTAACTTACATGAACAACAGTAACAAAGACAATTTGTGCTACAGTTTCTACACTGTGGTAAGTTGTACTCTCTTTCCTGTCATAAGCACTTGGCCACTTGCCAAGTTCTTGAAACATCTACATTATTGCTACTGAAAAGTTTATTCTGTCTTTTAAGAGAGGATTTGGACAAGGATGTTATACCCTTATCACATATATTAATAACACCAACTAATCAAGGTTTACAAATCTTAAAATTTTGGTTAAAATATCCAGTATCTGTCTAAAGAAATCACTGAGCACAGAACAGAATAGACTACAATGCAATAAAATGGAATGGAATACAATACTGTTTGGTAATAAGGGTGTAATAAATAGGGTATAGAAGTGTTCCATCTATTTCTTAGTTTCATATACAATGTTGAATCTAAACACTGACCAAAAGAGGTGGCCAACTGTAGTGCACTTCCCATCTCCAGCTGTCCTGAAGAAAGCTTCATTTCATATACTACACCATTTCCCCAAGAGCTTACCTGTCTGTCATGTTGAGTTTATAAATTACATCAGCCTGAAAGAATAGGTAGAACATAATCACAATCAACTGTGGTGTTCTGCTGTTCCTAAAAACCAAACTATTCATCAATCCCGAGTTCATCATTAAGAAAAATTCAAAGCAGTGACGTTGTCCAGTTTAACACTGCCCTCCAAAAGTAATCTACTGCTACAATTCTGGTCACCCAAGATCAGGGAACTAGGGCAGAGTCAGGTGAGCACAGTAACCAAGACATTCAAACAAGAGAAATCTGAGTGGCAAAGAGGAAAGTATAGAATGCTTGGCCTACCAGAATGAAGTCTGAGAGAAAAGATAAATATCTGTGTCTATATGTAATCAACAGGAAACACCAAATCACAGAAGAAAAAAAAAATTAACATTGTAGAGTATAAGACAGCCCTAGAGAACACGGGTTTTGGAACAGCCTTCCAACAGGAAGATTGTGGAAGTTAGAAAAAAGTAAAACTCAAGTTTTAATTGCTTTTCCCACGGAAGATGCTGTGCCACAGAGTGACAGAGTGGCTCAGGTTGGAAGGGACCCCTGAGGTCACCTACTCCACCCTTCCTGCTCCACAGGGCCCTTGGAACACGCTGCCCAGGATGGTGTCCAGAGAGCTTGTGAGTACCTCCAGGGAAGGAGACCCCACGGGCTCTCCAGCATATCCATGGAAGGGGTCGTATAACACTGCCTTTGTGAAAGCAGAGAACTGGACTTTGTCACCCAGGAACTCACTCCCACTCTATTTGTCTGCTCTTGAAAAATGGACTTCCAAATAACAAGCCAGGTAAGCTTAAGTGCTTCAAAGCAGTAAGTCTTACCCGGCCCAGGAAATAGATTCCTCCACCTACAATGAAAGCTGATATTGCAGTGCCAAATACTGAGAACAGAATGATGGAACCAATGTTCTGAAAAAAATTACCCTGGAACACAGTAATAAAATAAGTACATTAGTAAAAATGGCCTGAGGGAAAACTCATGTTTGGGTTTGCATTTAATTAGATTCTAACTCACAACTGGGTTTCTGATTATAAAGGCTCAGTTGGGTTGCAGGTACCCCAGGAACACATCCACACCATCTGCCTAGAGAGACTGCTGCTCTCTTGAGGACAACAGCAATTCCACTGATTCCCAGGACTGATTCCCAGTCTGGCACCATAGCAAGAACCCAATCCTCAGGCAAACAGCTGGATATTCACCAGCACTTTGACATAATCCCCAGCCAGCACAAGTGTAAGTTAATCCCTTTGCTGGAGACAGGGCATGTGAAAAAGGCTTGTACACTTCCCACTTGCTAGTCCATTGCTTGTGATTTTGTATGAAAAGGTCTCCAGTGCTGGTGCCAGCTCCTGGTATCACCATGGCCACTGTTCCCTCCCTCTCCTGCAGCACAGCTGGAGCAGAAGGGCTGCCCAAGGGAGCACCAAAGCCCCTCGGCCAGGACGAGAGCTGTGAGGAATGCCCATGGAAACACAGGCCCCCAGGCAAGGTCACCGTGCCCACATCCCCCTCTGCTTTAGCTGCAGAGTGACCCCACCTTTCCCACTTCTGATCTTGCAGCTTCCCGCTTCTCCTCCTTCACAGCAGCCCCTGTACAGCTCTGGTGAGGTAAGAAACCTCTCCAGCCAAGGAAAACCTCCCCTGTGCTGTACTCAACACCTTGCCAGCGCTCAGTTATCAGCAACAGGCTACACTCCCTGCACTCTGGGTTGAAGAGGTTTAAATTTTGCACTCTCAATTCCCTAATGATTAATATAATGGAATTTAATGCAATTATCCTAAGCTTCATGAAGATAACTAAAAGCAGAATCTGTTCCAAAGAAAACCTCAACATCCAAAATGAGTGTCTGGCAGGGACTGACCTTGTGCAGTGAATATCCAGATTCAAATATAATAGGTGGAAGCAAAAGCAGAAAAAACATATTTGGACGAAACATCTCTTCTTCCTGCAAAAAACCAAATGAATTATAATTGCAGGGATATCATCATTATTGAAATAAGATCAAATCTTCCAAAAGAAAAGCTATTAAAAAAAAGAATGATGGAAAATGAAAAATCTTTCACACTTCTTATCACAAAGCAGAAGACTGAAGAACAGTAAACTATTCCAGGGCTGCTACTTCTATTGTTCTTTTTCAACCCAGTGATAGAAATCTAGGAGTTAATTATTTTAAATTACTGTCTCCAAAAAAGCTGCACAGAAAACAGGTTATTTATGGTAAAGGAAAAATCTTCCCGTTTCCACAAAAAGTATTCCCACTTTATCTGCAAGTCTGGAAATCTGTAAGGGCTGCCAAGGAACGGTGACCTCCTGGCCACTGTTTGAACAGAACAGGTTAACTGGGACCAAGCAGTTTCACTGGAAAACTCATTACCTGGACAAGAAAATCACATCATCAGCCCAGTGCCCCTGCAGGTGACCAGGCTCAGGTGACACCCCACCTGAGGGGCCTGAGGCTGGATTCTTCTCAGCAAATGTAATTTCTGCCTGAATTGAATGGTGCTATTCTGATGGTTCCTTTCTGCCATCATAGTGATATAAATGGAACCCACCATGAGGTAAGATGCTATTTTTTTGTGTCCTCAGTCTTTGTCACTTATCTCATCCCCTGGCTACCACTGCTCATGCTGTACCCCCAGCCTGGCACCCTGGTTTTTCTGCTGGCAGAGTAAGCACAGAAGGCAAATGAGTCCCAGCTGAGGGGCCCAGTCTCTTTACCCTGCAGTTTACTCCCTCCTGGTCCCCCCGGCACCGAACACGTTTGAGCTGTCACCGCCAAAAGCACCGGTTAACTTGTTGAAACCCAGGGTAATCAGCTGATGGACTGTTCTAACACCAGCTTTCAAAACAGAAGTACTCATCTCTTTAAAGTCTCATTCCTGCCTGTACCAGTGATAATCATCTTAAAGGATTTGGCAGGCTTAGAAAACAAAACTCATCCTTTGGACTGAAATGCTCTGGCCCGTGACTGTGAGTCAATGGCTGACACTGCCGGCTCCTGTCAGCACAGTAACTGCACCACAACAAAACCCACAGGTCTGGGTCACTACACTTGTTAAAAGCCCCTGAAACCAGAGCTGGACAAGGAAGTGAGGACAGTGGAAAGGAAGGACTGTGTTAGTGCTGCATGGAAGCAGAGGAAAATAAAACATGAGGACTCTGACTATCAGCTGTGCCAGCTGAGAACTACCAGCAGGCACAGGTCTCAGCGCTGAACCGGAACCGCTCACGCCGGCGTGATCACTGGGGATTACAGAGACAGCAGCGCTTTCAGGGCAGGGATATGACCCACCATTTGCTTTGTGCAGGGATACAGCCTGCACTTAAATATTGCATTTTTTATCTTATCAGATAAACAAAAGGTATTTAGTAAATTTAGATCCATTTATAACCATGTAATAAAGTCCATAATTATTGATTAGGGAATTTCACATCTAAAATGACAACAGCCTATGTTAAAACCTAAGCTTTATTACAGTGAAAGTAACTCAAATAAGCAAATAATAATGTGATATCTGTGCCCTTTCACCTTGGCTGACAACACGAGCAAGCACAGCTCCCCAGTGCCTCCAAAGATGCGACCACCACTTCCCAGAAAACCCCCACGTAATTCATCAGCTTTGATCACTATTCCCGGGTCTAGAGAACAAGGGCTCCAATCAGAGCATGAAGCTTTCTTTTTCCTTCTTACATGCATGATCTTACTCAGATTATTGTATTTAATCCATAAGAAACTAATTTAAAATGCTGATGTTGTGGCCATTTAACAGATTTTCAATTTAAAGTCAAATCCAGTTGACACAAATCATGAATGAAAAAGCACTAACTACTGCAGCCCCCACTGCTTCTAATAACTCCATATGTAAAAATGAAATACTACAACAACACTGTTGAGCTATGCAATTGTTAAGACAAGTGTACACAGAACCAGTGTAGTTAGTTGACAAAAAAAGAAGTATAATATGTAGTTCAAAAGCTACATCAGATTGAAAATCTATGCATTTTAATGTATTTCAACTGAGGAGAAAAAGATCTTCCTTTAGGGGAATAACTGCTAAGAAATATAAAACTGCAAGCTAGGATTAAAATTCACTACTCAGACCAAGATGTTCAGCTGGCTGACATAAATTCTGTTTAGAACTGGCAATTCAAATCACTGTAACTTCAATCAGTTCACTGATCTAATAAATTGTTTGGTGCTGTGAAACAAAATTACAGTTTAAATGCTGCAAGATTTTAAATTAAAGCAGGAATAATGAAGAGTTCATTGCTTTGATAATGTGGATAAACAGTAGGAGGCAAAATCCTTGCTTCACTGTAGTCTTCAGCTCTTGCAGAAACTTCTGCCAGGACTTGCCCTCTAAAATATCAAGTATTACAAAGCCTTTTTCATAAGATTTAGGCATTTTTCTACTATTAAAAATTAATTGTTACAACTATACCTTCCAGTTGGCCAGCTTTTGAGCCTCTATGATTTTTATAAAAGCTCCCATAAGGATACCTAGGAGAAAATAAGAAAACATTCTGAAATACCCACAAAACACATCACTGTTTATCAGCTCTCCAAGTTTTAGAAGTGAAAACAAGGCAGAACATAGTGCAGCAAGTCAGTTTCCTAGTTTCCTAAACCAGGAAAGCACTGAGTGGTTTTGGGTTGAATACCCAAATACCCAGTTTCCAATACATTACATAACTGCAGAGTTTCCCTGTACAACAGGTTGTCTCTTGGGATATCCCAACTTCATACAGACCTACTGAGAGTGTGATGCTCACTGGTTCAGAAAGATAACAGGCTTAACCACTCAAAAACACTTCTCATCTAAGCTGCACTCAAATGAAATTTCACCTTTCTTGCTGAAGAATCAGGAAGTTATGAGTTAGGCATCTGTGCTTCATGTCACTTCAATATTATTTGCAGTTAAAGCAGCCTAAATGAAATCAGTCTTCTCCACAGAAGTGAATTTTGTTTGAATGAAATCATAGCACTTTCTGGCAATGAAGAAGGCAACAAACTCTGATGAGGGTGGAGACCCTGTCAGAACTATTTTCCAAATTACCCACTGTTTAAGTCATGTAGAAATAATGTGGCTACAGAAGATAGAATTTTATCAAGGCTGCTGCAGACTCAGTGGTTAAAGGTTATTGCACTCTTTCCTCCCATACATCTTCAAACATAAAGACATAAAACTGTAACAAGATTTCCTCTGGAAGTCATGAACACACCCATGAACTGTCATTAATTGTTTTCTAGTAGATATAAGGAACTTGTCTTCAGCCAGATTTCAGACCTGTGTTTCTGCATAGTTGTGTTTTATTGTTTACAGAATGGAGACTTCACAGTCAAACACTGGGACACAGAAGTCAAACACTCCAAATGAAAGGTACAGAGTGCCTGAGAAGCCTGAAGTATGCTTTCCTGTAACTCGTGTTAAGTGTGCTTTCCTGTAACTCATGAGACCTCCTCTCATGCTGTAGCTAACAAAAGAGTCTCACAAACAGAATCACATGGATTACTGCTGATGGATGTGTCACACACACAAAGCCATGAGGCCTAAGCCTCCTTTTATACAAAAATCTGTGAAGGCATCGGTCCCAGAGGGCAGAAATAATTGTTCCATGAAATGGTTTCTATGGAAAGGAAAACATAAATGAAGGAACATCAAAGGTCTGCTGTTCCTTGAAGGACAGAATGCAGATACAGGCACTCACATGCCACATACGTTTACAAACTACTCTTCCTTTATTACTAAATGAATGAATGCAGGTTTTGATCAGCTGTTTCTATTAAATTAGGCAAGTCAGTTTTGTCAAAGGGCTAATTAGAAGGGTAAGTCTGTAACAGTTAATCTATGCTTCATTTTTTTGAAAATTTTATAGGCATTTTCTTATTGCAATCAACCTTTATTTTTCCTGAAAACATGTTAAAACTCAGTAATAAATCAAAGAAAAACAAACATTTCTGGAAACTACTTTTACCAACAAAATTCCAACAACTTAAAAGGATGAGGATCAAACTCCAGCCTCAGAGAATGCACCCTGACCACCAGGAGAGACACACCCTCTAGAAACCATAAACCAGAAGCTTCTGAGCAGCTTAGACAATGGGAGGAAAAACACTTGTGGAAATCATACCTCTCTTCTCTGCTGCCACTTTTATTACCCTTCAATAACTTTGTGAGAGCATTTGCTTAATTTACAAGTCAAAACAGGACACACCTCACTTCAGGCACTGCTGGCAAAACTGGATACTTGAAACTCGAGCTGTGCTCTTGCAGCTGTGCTGAGCATTACCAGGACAAGAGCGTCACTGAGCAGCACTGAGCTGGCAAGCCCAGGGATTATGCAGGTGCTGAGCCCTGTCACCAGGGCTGAGAGTACTTCAAATATGACTGAGCCTATAAACTAACTGCATAAGGCTGAAACGACACAGGACATCTGTTCTAACACCCTGATGACTCACAGGAATTGCATCTGCTGGTATCACGTCACCTCACTGGGGGGACAGACTGCTGTGGTCCACTCCAAAACCCAAGTGAGCACGTTCCTGCACAGCCTCTGAACAGAGCACAGGAGATGCACACTGCTCCTTCTGACCCACCCTGAGCAGCGGCGGCAGCGCTGGCAAGAAGCTTTCCTGTTCCTTGAACAGGATTTTGTTGGGGCTCACAGGAACACAGCACACACCAGTACTAAATCCAACAGCTAAAACCCTTCTCCTGCAGCTGAGATGCCAATAACAAGAAACAGAAAGAGGAGAATGTCTGCTGCTCTGCACATCTCAGCAGGAGCAGGGACACAAGCTGGCCCAACACCCCTGCTCCACACTGCGCAGGATTCACAGAATGATTGCAAAGAAAATCCAAAACTATGCCAGCAAGAACAGTCACTATACTGCTGCATTTTATACTGGGGATTATGTTTAAATTTAGATTAGCTATTTAACAGCCATGGTAACTAACCTGATCTGAAGCCAAATCGACACCTGTACTTGGGTTTTGGTGTACAAAGGGGAAGGATACTGAAGGGACACTAATGTCCTTTAGGCACCTTTCAGCACACTGGGAGATACATCCACAAGACATCTCACCTGTCCATGGCAATAATTTAAGGAGGCAAGGAAAGAGAAGTGTGTCAACAGTGAACCAAGCACTGGGTGGTTTCTGTGAGGATGACAAAGTGAGTCAGGATGAGCTGCAGCAGCTCTGATCCATGTCAGGTACAGAACCATAAAGGCACAAAAGTCTGATGGGTGATGCTGCTATAAAGATGAGGGGTGTGTGCAACACCCAGCACTAGGACAGGATCCTCACCCTCCTGTTTTCCTGTTGAACAGAAATACTGAAACTCACATAGGGCGTTGTGAGTGAGTGCTGCCTGACGCTCCAAAATCTGCTGTGTGAGAAACATGATGTGGTCCCCAGCACATACAGTTATCTACAAATCCAGAGAGTCACACTGATGGAAAATATGCTTCTTTTTCTGCCAAGTGACAGCTCTAAGCTCTTCTCAGTCTAGCACCTGAGATGCAAGAAGCTCCCTGTTTTCCAGGAAGCATAAGTTACTGACAAGCACCAAGAAGCTCACTTGCTCCAATTGAGAAACTATGAAAAATACAATTAAGAAATATGAGAGAAGGTACCAGCCTAGCCCAAAATGAAAAAAAAACCCTACCTGCTCAACCAGTAATATGGTCTTTTGAGCTGCCTCAGGATTATAACTAAGCATCTTTGTCTTCTTGTTGTATTTTTAGAACAACTGTCAGTGAAAGCATCACCAGCAAGAGATGCAAAAATATCACAGAATCTTGGAGACAAGTCACAGCTGAAAAACTGGTGCTGGGAACACTCAGACCAGGTTCTTTAAACATCAGACAGAAGTAGAGAAAATAATGAATGTATTTGGCCTGATTTGCTCCTCATTTACACGTTTATAAATCAGGAGTAACAGCGTACAAATAAACTAAATTACCCTGACAAAAAACTACAGGCTCAAAAATACTCCAAATTTAATCCAAATTAAGTAAGCACTAGAACTCCATGAAAGGTGACACTGTTACAACTCTAGCCACAGGAAGAGCTCTTGCCATGGTACTGCTGGGATAGTTAAGGATCTGGCAGTCCAGGTGAGTTTTCGGGATAGTTGCAGTCCCCAGCTACATTAAAATCCCACAATCAGACATAATTCTGCCCACACCAATATAAACACAAGTACCACCTCAAAGGGAAGGCTGGAGCCTCATGACCAGGGAGTGCTGCACATCTTGTCCTACCCTGAGGATGCAATCTAGAGGAAGATGCCAAAGTACTCAGGTAGTGACATCCCTATAGGTGTCATTTTCCTGGGCCAGTCTCTGCACGTATGCTCCTTTCTTTACTTCTTCCATCAGTTTAACTCTATGAATCAGTTGTTTTCTTCACTGCATCCAGTTTGCTGTATCTTTCTAGTGATGGCTAACATGCAACAGAGCATTATCTCCAGTGCACACTACTGACAGTCCCTGGATTAACACCAATCCAACATTAAAATGTCATGGTTACTCACCTAAGGAAACAACGGCCACGCTCTCTGGTAAAAAATGAAGCCGGTATTCTATCAGTAAATGCACCAATATGATGCAAATAGCTGTGAAGGGAAAAAATGGACATTCAGGAGTGCTGGAAAAGAATAAAATATACTTTTAAGTAGTATTTCTAAAATACACAAGCAAACTTCTCCTAATGATTTAGAAGACTTCACTTTGGCAATAAACCAAGAAGTACCAGTGTAAGCAGTAGCTCCCACCACCATAAATGTTCTAAATCCCTGTGCCTGTGCAAAATCCCACTTCACAGAGAGAACCAGAGGAGAAATAAACCACTATGATTTTGAGCTGGCCTATGTCCTCAGACACAGACTGCAGTTAACAGACATTAACAGACTTTCAGTTCATCATTCACCTATAACAAGAAGACTAAAAAAAATCGTCATGCCACTAGACTGTTCCTCTTGCTGTGCCTGGACTCCAGTCTGAACTGGAAGGATGGGTTTGGGAGGTGTAGGTGCCACCAACTTGGTAGTAGCAGCCAGCATAGTGTGGAGGGTGGCATTGATGACTTCATGGGTGGCATTTGCAGACCTGTCAGGATAATATAATATGTGATTATACTGGATGGGAGCAGCACGAGAAAGCCCACTACAGATATGCACACACCAACCAACCAGCAGATGATACTGAACTCGTACCACTGACCAACTCGTTACGGTCGTGTTTTAAAAGCAGTCTCCGATGAGACAAATGCTGGAAGTTCATGTTCATAGAGCTGACTATCGCTGAGCTGCTTCACGCACCGCAGACCCCATCCCGCTGCAGCGCAGCCGGGGATGCGGTGAGAGTCTGAGGCCGAGGGCACGGCCAGCGCACCGGGTGTGCACAGCAACAACCGCTGTCAGTCCCGGCGCCACCGGCACTGCGGCCCGCGCCCGCCCCTCCAGCCCCGGAGCCCTCGGCACCGCGCGGGGCCCTCGGGGCGGCCCGCACCGCTCACCGCACCG
>VZSE01004415.1:608715-626784 GCA_013398275.1 Promerops cafer | reverse complement strand
TGTCCTCAGAGCTGCCATCGCTCCCTGTCCTCAGAGCCGCCACTGCTCCCTGTCCCCAGAGCCGCCGTCACTCCCTGTCCCCAGAGCCACCGTCGCTCCCTGTCCCCAGAGCTGCCATCGTGTCCTGTCCCTCAGAGCCACCACTGCTCCCCGTCCCCAGAGCCACCGTTGCGGTGACGGTGGCACACCGTGTTCCCGAGGCTGCTCTGGACACCAGGGTGTAAAGCCTGCCGCGCGTGCTGCAGTGTCACACCAGGCCTGCTCTGCGGTGCCTCAGGCAGGAAGGGGACCCTGATTTTCCATTCAGACACGTTCACCGCAGCTCCGGAGCCCTCCCCGCCGAGCTGTGCAGGGCACAGCCGCTCCACGGCTCACCGCCAGCCGCAGCCTGGCCTTACAGCCACCACAGAGCATCAGACGAGTCCCGCTGAGCTGAATCAGAAGACTGCTGCCTCAAAACCAGCATAAAAATGCACTTGAACTAAAGTATCAGTGAGTAATTAATTAGCAATTTCAATCAGCAAATTAAAATCAAATTTTGACCAGCTTTATCTGGTCTATCTAGTTCAAATGCCCTCCTGGCCCAGGTTGCTGCTGGGGTTGGGTCTCTAAACTCTCCTGTGCGTCTTGGAAAATAATGCTAATTAGCACCTTTCTGCTTACAAAGCCAGCTGAGGATATCCATCCATCCATCCATCCATCCATCCATCCATCCATCCATCCATCCATCCATCCATCCAGTGCAAGTTTGAGATGCTGGGCAGACGGGGACATGGGACAGTGTGTAACAGCATCACATGCATTTCTGTTGATTTCTGGTTTGACTAGCTCAGGAAATAAAAGGCGAGTTGTACAAACACACTGATTTGAACACCTCAGATTGTTTTAAAGGCCCTCTGAAGTATCAGCTGTGAACTTAATCAAATGAAATTTCAGATTTATGACAGAGACACTGACACTCATTTACATAAAAGTGAAAGCCACCTGAATAGATATGAACACACCTGAATTTTAAAAACCAGTGACTAGGACAGTGGCTGTTTTTCTCAGTGTTACTGGCAGGGCAGAGGCAGAGAACGTCTGGTTTCATGTTGATAGACTGAACCTACACCTCATCTGATGTGGTTTTGTGGTGACCTATTTAGATAGTCTTACCACAGTTACAACCAGGGTTTTTTTTTCCACACTGGCTAATTTCCGACAATCTGCAGTTTGCTAATCCTCACCTGCTTTAACTCATTCTCTGCATCCTAGTAGCATTTGGGACAGAGTGCATGGCTTCAGCTGAGGCACAGCTCATGGGGTCACTCAGAGCTCACAGGTACCAGTGAAGAATGAGACTGGCAGTTTGCAAAGTAGTGCAAGCTAACTTCCAGAGTGATGTGCACATTTCCTCCACTTGGAAACAGCAGGACTGCAGGCCTCCAACACATCAGAAACTCAGGCACTTCTGCTTTTTGATCTCAGTTTTCATTATATACTGGAGTAGAGATTTTGAACAACACTTCATCCATAAATAATGAAGCTTGATCCAGAATAAGATGCACTTAAGCTGATGAAACACCGGAAATTTCCTTGTGAATACTGTCTTCATTTTTTCTGCAAAAACTAAAATTCAGAGTTTGCCAAGGATGGCTGGAAGTAGCTGGTCACTGAAAGGTGAGTCATCAGGGTTTCCCTTGAGAATACCTCTAAGAAGAAATTACATGCAAACTTGCGTGGTTTTAGCTCATAATAACTTTTGGAGTTTTTCTTTGCTTTTCTGGGAAGCACAGTGAAAAATCCCGAGGTTCTATTGAACGGGATTGAGGGAGAGTCAGTGGGATTGTGGCAGAGAAGGACGCTGGGGACTGTGTGCCTCTCTCCTCCCTGCAGTACGACTCGTGCTGTGGGCCACAGGACAGGAAGAAGCTCCCCAGCTGTGCAGCCCAGTCCTCTTTGGCAGGTCCTTATCCTGTCCTCCTAGAAATCAGAGAAAAATATCATTGAAAGCACCTCTGGAGAGCTCCAGTCCATCCTCTGTTTACAGCAGGTCCAGCTTCAAGGTCAGAGGAGGTTGCTCAGGGTCTTGTCCAGACAAATTTTGAAAATGTCTAAGGATGGAATGCCCCTATGGATGGAGCACGGGTGGAGCTGCTCTGGGAGACCTGTCCTCATGCTGCACTGCACTCAGGGTGAAGAACTCTTTCTGTTGTGCAGCTGGAAGCCCCTTAGCTGCACTTCATAGCTGGTGCCATGGCAGGCGTCTGCTGCTCCTCCCTTACAGCTGTGCCCATGTTGATCTGAGGCAGTAGCAGCTGTGTCTATCCAGTTTTAAAACAGTGTTTGAAACACTGGTGTTTTTTAGTTTTAAAACAGTGGTGTTTTAAAATCCAGTCAGCCAATGGTGGGAGAGCCATGGCAGCTGTGCTGGTCAGGGAAAGGGGCATGGCTGGCAAAGGGCTCCTGCCCTTGTCACCAGAGCAATGTTCAGTTCTTTACTGGGCTGGTGCAGAACAAGGAAAATCTTAAAACTCTCTTTCCTAGTCACGTGAGTTGTGTTTGGCATAATCAGTAGGTCATCTGGCCTGAGAAAGAAGGCCAGAAATTGTACTGGTTTGCTTTTTCTTTGCTATTTCGTTGCTTTTGTTGTGTTTGGGGTTTTTTGGTTTTGGCCTTGGCCTCAGCCTCATTTTTTGGGTTGTTTTTGTTCCTTGAATCTTTCAACTGGTGTGATCAGAAAGCTCCACACTTGTTTTGTTTTACTGGCCTTTTAGCTGTCATGTGCTTTTAATCACGAGGGACTGGTGCAGAAAAGGGATGAGTACAGATGTAACTCTTCAGGAGGTGACTGACCTTGTCCTCACTGTGCCTGCTGGCCCTGGCCAAAGGGAAACCACAGATGGGGTTTGGGAGCCATGGGAAGGATTCAGGAAGGGATGTGGAAGAGAGGAAGATTTAGCCAGGAAAGTAGAGGCCTGGCAACATAAACACAAACCCAGGACTGAACCTCACAAAGGCCAGGGTCTCAAGGGCAAAAAAAAAACAGGAAAAGGGGAAAAGGTAGATGGAGAACAAGGGTCCCAGGGAGCCCCATTGGAAGGGGGAGCATGAGAGCAGTTGGAGGCAACAAGGGCTGCTGGGTCAGGCAGGTGTGAGCACAGGAAATTGCAGCAAGCAGCACGTAGCAGTCGGTCAGCTACTCTGAACTCTTTTTCCACTGAATTGCAGTGCTGCACACACATGCTCAGCACAGCATGCTCTGGGTGAAGTAACCACCGGTGACACCAAATTATAACGTCTCAGAGGTTCTGTGAGAAGAGATGGTGATTTTCATATCTCATGTCTGACTCATCAGCAGGAAATTCCACTGCTTGTTTGGCCCATTGTTTCCAGTGAGTAGGGGCCACTGAGGTAACCAAGCCAAGCACCACTCCAGCATCATGGTGCACTTGGTGTTTCAAGGACTTGGTCACAAGGAAAGTAATAATTTTGGCAGGAGGCTGTTCAGGCTGCTTCTCACTTGTGGTTTTCTGATGCACAGCTACTGAGCATCTGTTGATTAATGCATGCACTGAATACTGCTTTTAATAGATCACAGGAATTTCACAGTTGTTTAAGCTCATCTAAGATGATGTGGCTGTAGGTAACATAGTGTTTAGTTTTAATTCTTAAATTATGCAGGGCAGCCTAAATAGATAGCTGTGTAGAACATCAAGGGCAGGCACAGATGCGTTAGTGACCAGCTGTAACCTTGTGCTGGAAATGCTGGGGAAGGTGCTAATTTACAGCCCAGGACTTTGTTCTCACTCAGCAGTGGAGTCTGTTGTCTCTAAAGGCCAAGGGCATGCCAGATTTACTCTAGGGAGTTGGTTTAGCTCTTATGACAGTCTTTGGCCTTGAAGACATGGGTTTGCCTTTTAGATTATCTACAGACATGGTGATCTCAGGCACGCTGAAGTCACCCTTGAGTCAATTCTCTCTGAAACAGAATGCTGAACTTCCTTCTGCAGTGGGGTGCAGCGACAGTGGGAGGAGGCTGCCAGATGTAGGGAAGGTGGAAGTGCTTCAACCAGACGTACTGTAGAACTATCCTACAAGTGTTTAAATGCATGAGTTCCCTTCCAAGCTTGGATTCATAGTAAAGATAAAATATTTCCTGGGTTATGGAGAGGGATTCAGCTCTAAACTCACCGGAAGCCAGATCCTGATTCTGGCATGGAATATAGTATAGACCAAAATCCAAAATGAGCCAGTGTTTTCAAAGACAAAATCAGCACTACTGAGAACACCAAGATCAGCAGTGGCATTAAAATGGCCATATCTGTGGGCTGCACGTGAGGAGGGAATGCCTATGGCTATGGCACCACAGTACCAACAGGGCAGTTATTGCTTACAAAAGACCTGCCTTTTGGGGGCTTCAGCATCACCCAGGATTGGCCCTATTACAGATGCTGAAGATCTCGGCAGGCTGGGATGTGGGTGCTGGGGAGCTGCATTGGCCTGAGAGCAACCTCTGCACAAATGGATCATCTCCTCCCAATCCCCTCTCTCAGTCTGAGACTGAAAAGAGAGAACTGGATGAACTTTCACAGGGCAGATGAATGATCTTTGTTATTAAACTCAGGACATTTCTTTATTACACAGGTGAAGGTTCAGCTGCCACTAAGGAGGCAGGGAAAGCATCAGCATGTTAATTGCTTTATTACTTTGGGATAGATGTGAAAGATTCTCTTAGGCTGACTGAAGAAATGCTGAAAATACTTTTAGATCCTTCACTGTACAGAGCTGGTTTTCCATTTCTTTATGTGCCCTAGCATGTATAACACTTTATTCTCTTGTTCTCTATCTATGTGCAGTAGGCATATGGCTGGGTGCATATATATACACAGACTTATGTATAAACATAAATAAATACATAGGCAGACACATTCCAGGCACTAGTTCTCAACAGATAATGTCTCTCCTGTTGCTTTGTTATCTGTTGTTTGAAACTATTGGATACTTGGTTGGTTCGCTTTTCTTTGCATGTTTAGTCTGGTTTTGACATGCTCCGCCTGGAGTTTATCCAGGAGGAAGCAGTGACAGTGGGAATCACGTTGCGTGTCTGCAGCCAGTGCCCAGCAAGATGTGCTGCTGTAGCCAGGCACCAAAGGTGGTGATTCACCTGAAATGCAAAGGGGATCAGCTCTTGGAAACAGGGACCCAAAGGGCATTCAAGGGCGTGTCCCCAAGGACACTGCCATGTCACCTGCTGGCACTGCTAGCTGAGCAGCTCGATACACAGGCTGGGGAGACTGAACTCCTCCCTTGCCTTGGATGGGCATGGGATGAAGAGCACCTTGCTGAGGAGTGGTGCCAGCTTCTCCAGCCCTGATTGCTTTTCAGGGAAATGCAGCTCTCCTGACCCCAACCACGTCTTCATTTTTGGCAGCAGAGGTTTGTTCATGCTGGCTTGTGCCCTGTCACACACCAACAACTGCTCTGCCAGGCAGGCAGACACAGGACTGTCCCCATGCGCAGAGCTCACTGGATTACCAACAGACAGGCCCTGCTGGCTGCATGGTTCAGGCACTGACAGGTACAGCCAGGAGGTGCTACCCCAGAGACAGGGCGTAGAGGAATTTTCCTCTCTTGTTTTTTGTTTTAAACACTGAATTTTTTGGACTGCGAACTCGGGCATTTCATGAGTTTCAGAGCTGGTGCTGTGCCGTGACTCATCGAGTCCCCTCTCCCAGCAGTGTGTGATGGGCCTTCTGTCTCACAAGGTGACTGTCCCAGCACAAATGGGCTATGTTTAGTGACAGGCTTCGGCAGGAGGCAGTTGCTGTTTTACAGAGGCCTAAACTGAGGCACAGAGAGACTGGAGAAATGGGCCCAGAACAGACAGCAAGTCAATGGGTGAGCTGGGAAGCATCTCACAGGGTCTTTTCCACCTGCTTTCTGACCAACACTTTATCCTGAGACCCAAACACACTGGGGAAACCTGCTCTCACTTTTTTACCCCAATCTCCCAGTAAAGAGGTTTCAGTTTGTTTACAGGCACAGATGGCTCTCACTAATGCCACTTACTTATTTGCACATTCTGCACCCTGCAGGCAACCAGCGAGACGGAGCCCAGCACGGGCAGCTCCACGCTCGTGTCTCCTGCCAGTCCCAGGGACACAGCCACACTGCACAGGCCAGGGGGTCCTGCAGGCCCCGTGTCTTCTTCCCAGCAGTGGCCAAGGGCTTCTGCATGCTGACGACATGAGATGTGAGAAGGCAGTGATGACTAAGTACCATCCTTTTCCATTTCTTCCTGAATGTCTTCCTCAAGTCAATCTACTTTCTTTTTCAAAGGGCTGTTCAATGCTTCATTTCAAACCAGCATTGCAAGTTTGAGCCTCCCGCACCCTGCCCCAGGTGTGGTTTCTGGAGTGTATTCATGTATTTGGTGCATGTGTATCCATCCCAGAATTTGGTGGCACATGGCATGTGGGTGAGTGTGTAGGGGAATGACAGGGTAAGAAGACAACAGCGATAGAAAGCATCATTTGTAAATTAAGGGGGGAAAAAAAAGAAGAATGGAACCATCAATCATGGCCAGGCCAGAATTAGAATTTGAACAACCAAATGCCCCATACCCATATGCCTTTCCCATACCCAAAGCCAGTAGAGGCTGTAAGGAGACATCTTGGGACGCAAAGAGCAGGGTAAGCCTGGCTCCCAAAAGCCTCTCTAGCTACTCCTCAGAATATAAAAATCATGGAAACTTCTAGTATCTGCAGCTTCCTCTGGCAGCCAGTCCCCACTGGACGGTGAGAACAGCCACCTCCTTTTCTGTTCTGGACCTGGTTGCCACCAGATTCCTTGGGCACGGGCCCATGTGCTGCAGGGAGCCGTGAGTGTCGTGTCCACGTTTGCCCTCGGCGGGCAGGCGGCAGCTGCTCCCCGCACAGGAGCCCTTCGCCACCCGGGAGGTGAAACCCCAGCACCACCTGCAGAACGCTGGCCTTGCCTGAGCCCTGCCTTCCTTCCTGCACAGCTCACCTCCTCACTGCCTGCCCGCTGCCCAGGGCTCCTTTGAATGCTGAATACCTGTTTGTTAAGGGCAGGGTTCAGTATTCTCTGGATTACATTCTTGTTGGTCTATAAATTAAAAGTTCTTCCTCTTTCCTTGTTAAAGACTGTCCTGAAAGCCTTTCTGTCAACGGGAATTAACAAATCTTTGTGACAACTCTGATAAACAGTGTTTGGTTAGCTGGATTACGTTTACTGGTGCCAGCTGCAAATGAGCCCAAGTATGTGTGGTACTGGTGTGGTGCATCTGCTGTGACATGTCTACAAACAAATGGCAATTGGAAAAGAGAGCAACTGTACAAACAACTGCATTTCTCTCTCACGGCACTAGCCTGGAGCTGCTGGGCACTCCCAGGACTTGTCACCTCTCGCTCACATGAGCATCTTGCCCCCAAGCTGCCTCCAGAATTGCCAGCCCTCCTAGGAGGAAATGCAGGACCCTTCCAAGAAGGATGCCTGTCTTCTCTGCCCTTTGCCAGTAATGGGACGGCCTGGCAAAGGCAGCTGGGACACAGGGAGGCACATGGGGTGGCACTCCAAAGTGTGTGCCAGTGTGCACACATATTTCCCAGCTGGTCTTCCTGGCCTGCAGCCCGCTCTGCTCAGTAGCCCTGCTGCAGATAGATGGATACCTCTGCCCAGTGCCATTTAGCAGATTGTTGGGAATACAAGCAGGAGGACCTAGAATTTTTGGGAGGCTCCAGTACCTTGTCCTTGGTGCCTCTGCTGGGAGAGAGAAGTTTCACAGCTGAAAAAATATAAGTAATCTGTTCAGTACCCAGCAAAGTCAGAGCAGAGAGAAAAATAATGCCCTGAATGTTCTGCTCGGCCTGGTACACTGCAGTGTCTCACATCTCCTTCCTGTCAGAGGCTGCTGCTGGTGGTCTTTATGGGCATTCTCTGAAGTGTAAGAAGTAAAGGAATGTTCTCCTGCTTCTGTTATCTCTGCAATCCCTCATCAGGTCAGCAATTGCTTTGTTGATAAAACACAGCTCCTGTTCACACCTACTTCACAAATCACTTCTGACACAAAACGTGCAGGACCCATAGGACACAGAGCCACATCCCCTCCCAGGGCCCTGTGGCCTGGCTTGCCCTGGATAGAGAACATGGCTCCTGCATCCTGAAGCATAGATAAGGCCACAAATGCAGATTTTAGAGAGGTAAAGTGGAAAAGCAACAATAACAAAGATGTAATGCCACACAAGCCATACCTATCTCATAGGAAAACAGGGATATATTATGAAAGAAAGAGAAGAGACAACAGGAAGGAAAGCTATCTGGCTGTGGTGGGCTGGTAAATACCCAGCCAGGTGCTTGCTCCCCTCCAGTCAAATGGGGGAGAAGATCAGAAGGACAAAAGTGGGAAAAAAGGAGTGTGTTGGGACAACAGCAGTTTAGTAAGTGAAGCAAAGCTGTACAAGCAAGAAAGCAAGATAAGGAATTCAGTTGCCACTTTGCATCAGCAGGCAGGTGTTGGGCCATTCCTAGGGAAGCTCATAAATGTTACTTGGGAAGACAAACACCATAACCTTGAACATCTCTCTTTCCTCATCCTGTCCCTGAGCTTTTACTGCTGAGCACAATGTCCTGTGGTGCAGAATATCCTTTTGGTCACGCAGGGTCAGCTGTGTGTCCCCCCGCAGTCTCTCACCTCCCCAGCCTCCTCGCTGTGAGGGCAGAGTGTGGAAAAGAGAAGGCCTGGATGCTGTGCCAGCCCTGCTGGACAGTGGGTAAAGCACTGGGGTGTTACCAGGGTCGGTTTAGTCCGAACTACAAACACAGCACCTGGCCAGTGCCACTGAAGCACCTCCACTCCTCCCCAGCCAGACCCAGTCTGGCAGTGCTGGAGGAGGAGAGCCTGCTGAGAGGAGGCCAAAAGCCGAGGGCAAGGGAATTATTTATTTCCTTGGCAAGGCTATTTTCCTTGGATACTCCTCTCTCTCCAAGAGCAGATCTGCTCTACCCGCCTCCTTTCACCCCTGCAATGGCTCTTCTGATAGACCCAGCTGCTCCTTCTCGCTGCCACATCCATCCAGCCATGGTACACAGAGTGAAGTGGGTGCATTGCCCATTCCTGTAGTGCTGCTGCCCATGGCTGTCCCTGGCTGTGGGTAAGATGAAGCTGTAACCAGCAGCTCCCCCAGCTCTCCAAGGGCCAGGTCTTCTGCTGATACTCCAATTAATTTCAGGTCTGAGAAAGGGTTGCACAGTCTCAGAGTTTCAGCTGGGACATATAACATCACATCCCTGTGTCCCAGAAAAGCAGTGATGGCTCAAAGTGGTCCATGATATTCTAAACCCAGAAATATGCAGCACCAGGGAAACACATTAACAAAAAGCTGTTTGTTTAGTTTAAAATACCCTTACAAACTAAATAGCTTAAATCCAGGTTGTGTACAATGAACTGCATACTGTAAAAAGATCTTTTTCTTGGTTTGTCTGAGAAAAATACGCTGATGGCAAGGGCAAGCCTGGTTTGTTGTTGTAACTAGGCACTGTTCTTAGCAAACTCGGCTGCTAGCCTCAGTCAGCCATTGTGAATAACAAATGGAGGTTGCATAAGAAGAGAAACTCTTCGAACCGGGCTGAAACCAGCAGGTCATGCAGGGAGCACCCTCACCCTGGTGAATCATGGGGTGGTGATTGTTTGGTGACACAGCAGTTAGGGCGAGAAGACCCATTAGGTGACCTCCACTGGCCAGCTCTGTGTCACAGGCCAATATTATCCTCTGTGAAACCCTGTAAAGAGCCCCTTAGCTTGTATTTCAGGATGCGTGGCTGACATTTAAATTCCATGGAATAACACTGCTTTAATTGGGTGACAGCAAGACATAAAAAACACTGTCACTTCCACTTTTGCTCTTACAAAATTCACCCTGACTTTCAGTTGGAATGTTTCAGGCTGCAGTTACATTATGTGGTCACTCAGGCTGTTCACAAGAAGCAAGTATGAGCTCTGGTGTCCTGGACAAATTCCAGTTTAGGTGATCCTGTTCTGCTTTGCCACAGCTTCCCACCACTGCTGTACTAGCTGGTGATGCTCTGCCTTTTCTGCCCTGCCCCACATCTCAGGGTTATCCTGCACTGTCAGCTGCAGACCCTGGGGTGGGCTTGGGTGGAGATTCTGAGGTTCCCGGAGGAAATACCAGAGCAGGGCCAGCCTGATTGTGGGTTGCAGCCCCTGTTCCTGTTCCAATGGCACAAACAGCCTTGCCACACTGGATCCATGGTGTCCCTTGGGAAATGTTCTGCCTCCTTCAGAGCCCACCTTGACACAGCTGCTGTCTTTCCCTGTGGGGAACAGGGGGGACACAGCTGCTGTCCTGTGTGGGGACCAGGGCTGGTGCCTTTCTTTATGGTTTTCCTGGGTAGATGGTTTGTACAGGCTCAGCAAATCCACCACGCTCGAAAGGTGCTGACCCATCACATGCATGCAGCTGCACAGCACCTCCACCATAAACCTGCTGCTTCTAGAAGGTGATGGTCTTGCAGCACACGGCCTATGTGGCGGACAGAAAAACACCGTTCTTCCTGACTTTGCTGTGTGGCAACACAGCTGGGGCTGCTGTGCAGCACTGCTGGCCAGCCTGCACACCCCTGGCTGCTGTAAATCTCTCTTCTCTCCAAGTACAACATCTCGGCTGAAAAAAGAACAGATATCTGGAGAAAGGCAGGCAGGCAGCAAGCTCGTCTTCAGGGATAGCTGCAGGTGTGAAATAAGTTGTTTCCAGATGCCTCATGATCCCTTGAAGTGAGGGCACTTAATCAATACCTATTTCACTCCTATAGGCAGGGTCCTGCTTATGTCAATAGCTGATACTTGACAGCATTAAGAATTACAAAAATGAACTGCCCTGCAGAGTGAGATATTCCATGGAGTAAAGATCTGTTTAGACCACATTGTTGTGACTGAAGCCGGATAACCTGCGAGGCCACTCGAGAGATACCTTGCCCTTGAATTCTGGAGAAAGAGGGACAAGAGATTTGTGCATGGCCTCGCGTGAAGATCACTGGAGTGATGTTTCTGATGAGCATTTTCCAGAGTCAGTGCTGAGAAGACAGGGTGTGAGCGGTGGTGTGGGTGCAGCATGGCACAGGTGTGTGCCCTGCCCTTGGTGGCAGCTCACTGGCCTTGTACTGAAATCACTAATTGGCTTTCTTTTGGTCAGCAAGTCAAGCCAATGACTGGGAGCAGGGCCAGGGGCAGTCTGTGTGGAGTTTGCAGCCCTGGATTCAGAGTCCTGCTGGTTTGGCTGTTACAGATAATCCCATATTCAAACTCTGAGTTTCCCTTTCTGCTCCATGATGGGGAATTTCTGGTGGTTAATTTTGCAGAGGCACCCAGCAAAGCTGGGTAATGCAGGGAAGCAGCCTCAGACTGCCTGAGCATGGAGGAAGTTACACATTTGGCATTTGAGAAAATGTATGCAAATAGCTTTTCCAAGGCGTTCTCATCACCATCCACGTTTAAAGCAATTAAACCTCCCTCAGAGCGACACTTCCATGCAACAAACATTATACAGCACCTCACCAGTCTCCAGCACAGCCAAATAAATAATTGAAGACAACGATTCTGAGCTCTGAACTGTTGTTCTCCAGATGAGGAAAAAATCAGCTGCAGCAGCAAGAGCAGCAGCTGTTTTTAGAGCTGGTGAAGGTCTCTTTAGCTTGACTTCACCTTTCCTGCTCGCAGTCACGCTCGCTTCTGCAAAGATTTGAGAGTCAGATATTTATAGAGGATAGCAGGAGTCCCAGAGCAAACAGGATCAGAATCAAGCATGACAGGAAATCATTAGGATTTCCTCCGAATAAAATAAATATAGTAAAGGTGCAAATGCTCCTTCGGAGAAAAGTGAGAGGACGTGGCACAAACGGTGCTAGTGCCAAAAGCAGGCAGTAATTAAGCCCAGAGGAGAGGGAATCCGAAAGGGCGGCGGTGCTGGAGGCTCCAGCAGATCTCTCCTAGGCTGAGCCGCTTCCTAAGCCTTGATTCAGCACGTGCCTAACCCCTGCAGGGGTCGGTGACTTTTCAGCAGGCCAGTGCTCTGTCGCACTGTGGGGAGCGGAGGGGAAAGGGATACCTGGCTGCAGCCCAACTCGCCGTGTGTCGATGTTTCCCCGCTCGTGTCAGCTCCACTTCATCGCTCTGACGGGAGGAAAACGTCCAGAGCCGTGGCCAGGAGCCCCTGCCGGGCTGCAGCCAGCTCCTCGCGGCACTCGCTGCCCAGGGAGGGCGGCAGCAGCCGGCAGCTTTGAGGCAAGCAGGGACAGCAGGGAGAGCTTCCCAGCCCCGTGCTTTTCGTGGCACACGTGTGACATGGGGACCTGCAAAACAAATGCCCAAGCTCCTGTTGGCTGTGGGGGGCAAGGCAAGCCTCCCCTCCCTCATCTGGCCAAGCTGAGCAGAAATCACCCTGTGCCATGTTCACTGTGCAGCTTCTGAGTGACAAGTCCAAGAATGGAGCCTGACAATTGCTACAATTCATTTGCAATTGCTACAATTTCATTTCTCTCAAAATTGCTACAATTTTGAGAGAAATGAAAGGCTGCACGTTTTAAGGAAGTCCTACAAGCCCTTTCCTTGTACATCAAAGCGCAATGACTACAGAGGCAGTGCCTGGGTGGTCAAGAGGTTCATCTCTTTGCCTTTCTAATTAAATATTTATTCCAGTTAATCGAGATCCAAGTTGAGAAGAAGATTAAGGTGGCTGGAAGGCGTCATACTTTATTCCAGCAACATATCCAAATATATTCACGGGATTAACTATGATTTTGTGTGTGGCTGAAAGTGCAAGGAGGGATCCAGAAGGGAGCCATTTCGCATGGTCTCCTGAGCAGCTTGCCACTGGTCAGCAATTCAGTGGAAGTGGTTAAAACCCCATCTGTAGTAGCTATTGAAGGAAATGGGCTTTTTGGTTTTTTTTGCTTCACAGCAGAAGAATTTATATCCTGCATTTGAACCATCATACTTAATGTGACTGTGAAAGGTTCTTATTCACCATACAACTGTTTTCGCCTCTTGGGAATCCAATTAAGCTATTGGCCTTTGTGAGTTAATTTTGCATTATGTAATTATGAGTTAATAGAAAGCAATTTCCCCTGAAATGTTCTTTTGTTCCTGGTTGTCCTTGTCCCTGGATTTCTAGAAGGCAGTTGCATTTCTACATGGTGTGAAGTTGTGAAGTCAGGTTGCTTCAAGAGAGGCAGAAATTCATCCTGTGTTCTTGCCTCTGCTGCTAGTTTGAAAGCCAGCTGTGTGCCTGAATAATGCAGATGTTTTTCCATCCCTGTCACCCGGCAGGAGTTAGGCAGGGTTTCTCCTCTGCCTGCATTGCCTTTTCATCTGGTTTTGCCTGATGTCCTTGCAATCCTTCACAGACCAGGGAAGAGCAGCATTCTTCCATCTGATCCACAAACAAGGCTGGCCCAAGTGGAGACCTTTCTGGCATTCTCCTCTTGACCTCCAGGTGTACTGGAAATAGCCTGCATGTTTTCTGACTCTTAGACAGTTTGGGCTGTTTGGCAATAGTTTGCCCCAGCCATTGCCATAGTCTTTTGACAGGGACTTTTTGAAACAGTATTTTAAAATCTGGCTAAATTACTTGCACTGAGTTACACAATAATTTTACCTCGTCAGCTATAAATTCCTTCCTTGGGAAGTTTTGGGAAGTACAGTCTGCTGTATTCCCTTGACTGAATATTTGGATCTCAAAGGCATTTTATGAGTCTTTGCATGAGTCCACTTTGACTGGGTCAGATGACCAGCCTTCAGAGGTGGGCTGATGCAACAAAATCATTTGAATCTCTGCAATGTGCCATGAGAAGATAAAAATTTTAGCCTATTTCTCTGCTGAGAACTACCTAATAAGTGAACGTGGAGCTTTGCAAAATCGTTTCTGTGGATATTGCCTCCTTTTGGGAGCTATGACACATCTGTTGACTCTGGCAGAATGAGTCATCCCTATGGCTAGGCACATGTACAGGTGCTACTAAGATCAGAGCCCTAGCAGCCTTGTTAGAAAGTGTAGTGGGTGGCATAATCTGGGAACTGGTCTACAGCACTCCTGTGTGCAAGGAGCACCTTGCAGCGCTCAGTGGAGTTTTTCCATCCTAACAAACAAATACCTGCTTTTGGTTTCCTCTCTGTTACTGCCAGCACACTGATGTGAGATTAAATAGCTGCATCCGTGGGAGGCAGTGGTCTGATACCCAGCTGAAAATGCCAGGGCCACTTAGGTGTGCTCTTATTGCCAAATTAAGTACACACCCTGTTGTGTCTTTCTGAAAACCTGCTGCATCAATAATTATGTCTCTGATCTGGCACATAGCATATGCTGAGTATTTATTGCATATGCTGGGGCTGTGGGTGTACATGCAAAAAATATTTACATTCCTACTGTGCATGCGTCCTCGGCGTCCTGCTCCTGCTCAGAGCCCGGGATGACACCGTGTTGGCTTTAAATGGAGCTGGAGCAAGCCCCGTGCTGCAAAGAGACATTCAGTAAAACACTGAGGGACTACATTGCTTCTGCGAGGCCGAGAGCTGGTCAGCATCCAGTCCACCCCACGTTTCTGTCTGTCTCTGAGAGACGCAGCTCAGGTTCCCTCTTCCCTCCCAACCATCTGGCAGCAGAAACTCCAGGGAAGAGCTAAAGCAAGCTGCATTGCTGAGCCGCTGGAGGGCTGACACCGTGCAATGCTGACTGTCCTCACCTTTATAAATGGGGGCATTTTCCTAATCACAGCATGAAGTCTGTTCTGGAAAGTCTCTGCCATTGGGGCTGAAGGTGCCAGAAGCACCAGAGTCTGTGAAAAAGACTACAAAATGCTGGCCAGGGCAGTGACATCCTTGACAGCTATGACCTGTCCTTCCCTGCAGTGGCAGAACAAAGATTATCTGCCCAGATTAACTAGTCCACATCGAGTATCCATGGAAAGAGACAGTAAGAGAAGTGCAGTTGAATTGGAGCATCCCTTTAATGACGGTTTCAAACTCCAAACCTGAGTGTTATGTGCTCCACAGCAGTCCTTTTACCTCCCCTGGGGTCAGTTCCAGTAAGGCTTTGCTGCTGACCCTGCCAGGCTGTGGTCCCCAGCTCTGTGTCTCCCTGAGGCCCTTGGCAGCATGTGGCATTGCCCATCTGAGGGTGAAGACCTCGGGGCACTTCCTGGGCAGGTGGGTTTGCTCCGTGCAGGATGCCAGGCAGCCCCCAGCCTCTCTGGCAGCTGTTGCGTGGCTGGGTGCAGGATCTGACCGGCCAGACCTCTGCCCAGCCATGCCATGGCCAGCGTCCCTCGCGGTGAGCAGGGACAGCTGCCCCTCACACAGCACTGCAGCAGCTGTCAAAGTGTAGCTCCAACCTCCCCAGACCACGCGTGGTGCAACAGTGTCCATAGCCTCCCTCCCAGCACCGCTAGCCCTGGGGCACCCCCGAGCCACCAAAACTGCTCTCCCTCCAGATACAAAATGTCTTTTATGTGGATGCATGCTCCAAGGGTGCAGATCCATCTTCTCGGGAGTGTGGGTGCACTGGCAGGACCTGTCCCTCCGTTCCTGTTCATGGCCACGCACTAATAGACCTTGCCTTCCCCTTGAGGCTGTCGGCAAAGCTGCTCACACAAACACGCCTTAAAGTGTCTCAGGCACCGTGGCTTCATTAAACTCTGCAGAAAGTGGGACTTTGCTGCTCCTGCAGCTGCGAGGGCTGCGGCAGCTGGGGCGGGCTGCAGGTGGGCCAGAGCCAGGGCTCCCGGGGCATGAGCGACCCACACACTCCCCACGACAGCCCCACCTGGCCGTGCTCCCACCCCAGGTCCTAACCTGGCCTGTGGAATAATCCCAGACTTTGAAACCTCTCATTCTATTTAATGTAATTTTTTTTTATTGGAAAAGGGTGACGAGTGAGAGAATGGTTTTGACTGATGTTCCTAATCCCTTAGCTGAGATGCAGTGGAGAGGCAGGGAGGGACAAGAGGGGAAGAGACTAAGCAAAATACAAGGGTCAAAGTGAAGTGGGTTGACTGGAGCCCTGGGGAGAGAGGGAGATGGGAGGTGAGTCAGAGCAGGGCAGGCATGTCCCAGTGTGGCTCCAAGGCTTCTCTGGCTTCACTTGTCTGTGACAGTCCCCATTGTGGCAGCCCAGGCCTGGGAGCGAGTTTCTGGGTGGCTCCTCCAGCAATGTCATTGCTAATTAAATATGTTCTAAAGGTTAGATTATTGGTTGCGACCATGTCTCACCTTTGACCATGTCCGCATCAAACAAATCATAAACCAACCAAGAAATCTTCTTGCATTTCCTTGCCCAAGGTGTCCTTTCAGGAGTTAGCTAAACGCTATTTTGTGAACAGCAAATCCAGCCACCACTTGGCCATCAGTTCTGCTGCAGTACTGTGGACTATCAGTACTTAATAGGGCTCAGGATTTAATTTATTTCAATGAAGGGGTGATGGAGTGGCAATCCTGGAAAACAAGAACGAGTACCAGTTTCCTCATTTCTGAAGTTAATGCAGCTCATGCAGCCTCTCCAGGGAAATCCCTGTTTTCCCCTGCAGCATCTGTCCATGCCTTGGCACATGAAGAAAATGAATGCCTTACCTTTTAATGAGACGTTTCTACTTTTCTGCTAAAGTCTCCTCTTTTTTAACTTTATCTTTATTTTTATTTCTTTGCTCCACTGAGACTCTACCTAAGAGAAGCTTGCTTGTGTCCCATTTGTTGAACATGAGCTGCTTTCTTTATTTGTCCTTACTGCATCCAGGCTGGAAGCGGGGCTGGTCCTTGCAGGGGTTACTGTGTCACAGAGCCATTCCTGGAGAATCCTTTATCCCAGTGCCTGGCGCCAGGCTGACATGGGCACTGCCCAGCCCACAGCCCTGCAGTCACTGTGTCGTGGGGTCAGAAGTTTGGGTTGAGCAATGCCTCGCTCCCTGCCTGGGAGAGACTCGTCCCCGGGACACACATCTGGAGGGACGTACAGGGCATGTCCTGGCAGATGGCCCGTCCCCATCTCCTACCCCACAGCCCATCATTCCTGGGAGTGCTGCTGCCTTTGCTGCCCACCTTGGGCAGTGGCAGCTGGCCGTGTCTGGCCCACAGCCTCCCTTCCTGCCTGGAGCCTGGGCTTGGTTTTCTCAGCACTATCTGTTGGTGAAATGAATTATCTCTCCTTCCAGCCTCCCCTGAGCAAAGTCTGCAATCATAAAGGAGGCAAAAACCAGTCCTCTCTGGGCTGGGCTGGGCTGGGCTGGGACCCATCTGCTCTGCAGCTACTTCCGGCTCCCTCGATAAAGACTGTGTTAATGGTATCTCAGATTTTCTTTTTCAGGCATCTCCATATCTCCTTCCAACTCCTCCTACACACATCAGGGGAGCTGCCCACAAATGTGTGCAAAACTACTTAATTACTCTGTAACCGACTGGGCTGCTGGTCGCTGGTCGCGCTGGTTATTGCAGTGACCGGGATGACTTCGGCCCCTCTTCCCTTCCACCCATCTGTGTCCATCACCTTCCCTCTGGCTGCACCTTCCCCCGCACAATGTCCGGGGCGCCCAGCGCTTGCTCGAACAGACCCCTGCTGCTTGGTGGGCCGGGGCAGGGGGTGAGCCCTTGCTTTCCTGGGGCTGTGTGTCCCAGGAGCATGGCTGGGCGTCCCCGGACCATGGCTGGGTGCCCTGAGCCGTTAATGAATGTCCCAGGTCCATGGCTGGGTGTCCTGGGGTCATGGACGGCTTCCCTGGGGCCACGGCCGGCTGCCTTCAGCCACTTGTGAGTGTCTTGGGGCCGTTGTCGGGTGTCCCGTGACCGCTGCTGGGTGTCCTGGGCCATTGCAGGCTGTCTCAGGGCCATTGTCGGGGGGCGAGTCACTGCCGAACGTCCTGGGGCTAAGGCTGGGTGTCCCAGGAGCATAAGTGGCACCCCAGGACCACGGCCGGGTATCCTAAGGTCACTGCCCGCTACGCCGGGACCACCGGCGGTGCGCGGGGCGGCGTCTGCCGAGGAGCCGTCGGTGCGGCGGGGGCTCGCAG
>VZSE01004415.1:593069-608420 GCA_013398275.1 Promerops cafer | reverse complement strand
TCCCCGGGGCGGCGGGAGGTGCCGGCCGCGCTCCCCGCGGCTTCCCTGCGCTGGCGGGGCCGAGCAGCGCCTGTGCCAGCGCCGAACGGGGGGCAGCGAGCCCCCTCCTGCCTGCTGCCCGCCCCGGAGTTTGTTTTGAAGTAGTGGAGTGTTGTCCAAGTGCTTGTGATCTGAACGTGCTCCCTGGTGGAAATCCTACTCTGATTGTCAAGTGGGAAGATGAGAAGTGTGTATTTTAGAAGGAGAGTGTACTCGTTCCTATGTTCCTTGTCATAGCTTCATGGGGAACTGCAGAAGCCGTGTGTCAATATGGCCAGCACCCGGTGCTGGTGGGGCTGTCTGTCCATCTCCTTTGAGATACGGGATGACTTGTGCCCGGAAAGCATCTGTTCACTTCATACGGTGTATCTCGTTTCTGCAAGGAGCCAAGGCTCGTGGTTTGGCCTTCAACCAAACTTTGGCAACAATTTATTTCTATAGAAACAGCCCCATCCAAAGAAATAGTGAGTTTCTCCTTGAAATGTCATTGGTATTGCTCATGCCATTCCTATCTTGGACATCCCAAGGAGATCTCTGTGCACTTTCAAGGTGACTTCTGTGGGTTTTTATTTACAAATGATGTCCCGTGGGCTTTGGGAGCCTTTCCCAGGGCTGAGAAGGGGTTGGCTGGTGTATGAAGCTCTGCTCGTGTCCTGGGCACATCCCGAGTGAGGTTGTGTGTGCTGAGTCTCACCGTGGTGGCCCAGGGCTCTGCTGTCCCGATGGGCAGGCCTCCAAGCTCCTGACCACCGTCCCACAGGCTGGCTGGGGCTGCCGAGCCACCGTCTTGCCTCTGTTAGAGGACAGTTTCACAGGGGTGGTAACAGGAGGCACAGCCACCGCCCGCTCCCTCTGTGAGCACAGCCTGGCTCATCTGTTCACGTGCTGCTGTGGGGCCAGTGGCTCTTTGTCCACTGAGCCCTGCAGCCCTTTGTGGGGCAGGTGCAGGGAACGGCGTGGCTTTGGATGAGCTTCCCAGGCCCAGGTGGAAGTGCACTTTAAGAAGGAAATTTCTCTTGTAAGGATGGCTTTGTTCCTTTTTTTAGAGTATTCTGATTAATTTCGTGTTACTTCTGCATGGTCACCTGTCTTAGAGATGGTGCAGGGTATAAATACATTTAAGACGAGTTCTGTGCCAAGAGGCCTTTCCCTGTGTAGACCTCAGATCATGGTCACGTCCCACCCAGTGTTCTTGCTATCTGTGATACCCAAAGAGGAGGCAGGGAAGTGTTCAGTGGTCCCTGTCCCCACCCGTCCATGGATGTCAGTGATGTTCTGAGTCATCTTCTCATCAGGTGACAGGAGATCTGCTTCCTTCTTTTTTTTTTTTTTTAATTTTCCTTCTTCTTTCTGCCAAAAATGTTTCATCATGAAAACCCAGCCCAGTATTCCTGGGATGGCTGGGCTAATCCTCTCAGCACTTGGAGGGAGTTTGTTTTGAGGCTGCAGTGGTGAGTAGAAGCTTGGGAGCGAGTGAGATAGGACATGAGCAGAGCTGGGGATTTGAATAAATCGACCACGTGCAGGTGATGGAGAGATGCTGTCAGCAGAGAGTTCTGGGGCATTTGTCCTGCCTGCTGCTGCCTCAGTGCCTGGAGTGGGCCTGGGCTGCCCTTCCGTGGCCACTGAAGGGCCTGGGGAAACCTCTGTCCTGGACCATCCCTTGGAGGGCATGCTGGGGAAGTGGCTGAAGGAGGACTTGCAGTTCATTGGCTAAACCACGGGCAGGGAGGTGATTAATCCATTCCTTGATTGTACCTCAATTGAAAAGAAAAAAATCCAAATAAATGGGACCTGAAGCTGCAAGTGAGCTTGAACCAGCTGGAGCCTGGAAGGGCTTTTGTCTGCCTGGTGCCACAGGCTGCTCGGAAGGGTCTGCTACAGCCAACTCTGCTCGTGGGGGTCAGCAGCTGGTGGTGGCAGGGCTGGAGCCAGCCCGCCCTGCCTGGGCAGCATCAGCCCCTCTGGGCTGGGAGTGGCCCTGCGGCAGGATGGCATCCCCATGGTAGGGTGTGCTGTCACCATGGGTGGGAGCCTGTCCCCAAACCCCACGTTTGTGGGGGAACATTTCATCGGCATTGCCGAGGCGTGTTGCGTTCGAGCAGTTGTGCGCCAGTGCCAGGAGAAAACTGGGACAGTTGCACTTCTGGGTGCTGTCTCAGCGCATCGGTGTGGAGCTGGCATGCTTGTCAGCTGGAAAAGCTGGATAACTGCTCCTGGTGCCCTTTGGAGATGCAGAAGGGGAGCCCAACCTGGGTTCTGAATTGCCTGCTCAGTGCTGGCCTGCTACCTGACTGACCGTGGTGTTTGGCTCCTCATAGCCCAGGTAACCCAGCAGTCTGCTCCAGATGGAAATGCAGGAAGAAAATCATGTTTACTGTCAGCAAATAGCCATGCTTGGCTCCTGCAGGGAGTCCAGAGCTTTTGGGCCTTACATTTGTGTCATGCCTGGACTTATGTGATGCCCAGGGTAGCTGCTCGTTTCTTCACCAAGGTTTCCTCCTACGGAACTGAAATGTTCTTGTGGCCTCAAGTTTGTGCAGAGCGATCCAACGTAAACAGCCAGTGCCGCCTCCTTCCCAGCTCTCGCATCCAATACCCGTCTGTCCTCCCCACACACCACCCTGACAGTCACGTCCCTGGGCTCCCAAGCCACCTGGGAAGGTGAAGTGCCGGGGAGCCAGCCGATGGCACGGATACAGCAGGCTCCCCTTGTACCCCAGCTGCTCCCGCCGCCCGCTGGCTCGCGGCGCTGCCGTGGCCGGGTCACTGTGTGGGTCTGTCTCATCGTGGCCATTGTGTGCAGGATGAGGTGGCCAATTGTTCTGCAGCCACGGGCACGGCGGGGCTGCTGGGCTGCGGTGGCTGGAGGCTCCAGGAGCTGCCCTCATGTCCACACAGACAGAGAGGCCCTGCAGGCAGCAGGTAGGTGGGGATGCTCCTGCGGGTGGGGAGGTCGCTTGTGCTCGCTGCTGTGCTCAGAGGTCGTGGGACCAGCAGGGCACAGGGCTGCAGGGCAGGCTGGGCTTTCACTGCAAGAAGTCACACTTGCCTCATCTTGGAGAAAACAGAGCTTGGCACTGGGCAAACAGTTTTGTCCTGTTATGAAGGTCAGGGGCCACCTCAACAGGTTATTTTGCAGGGCTTGTTCTTGGCACTGAGGCTCTTGCCCTCCTGGGACAGCTGCCCTTCGTGCCTCTTGCCTTCCCCAGATGGCATGTGGAGAAATGGATTGCCAGAGTCACTCTGTCCATGCCCAGACCCCAGTGTTGGAGCAAGGATGATGCAGGCACAAGGAGTGCTGACTTGGAGGTGGAACACCTCGAGAAGCTGTTTCTGTTTCATCCTATCCTCTGCTTCTGAATTCATCCATGGGATGTGGGGTCATCCCTGCATGTCCTGTTTTCACATGGTGGTGGCTCATACAGCTTTCCTGCAAGTGTCTGGTTTTATTCTCTTTGAACAGGGCCTAGGAAATTAAGGGAATTTCCTCCTGCAGCTGAAAGCAGTAATGCTTTTTCAAGCTGCAAGTTATTCCATCTTGATACCTCTAACTGCAACAGTGGGAACTTCCCAGACCCAGACTTCTCCTGGTGTAGAGAGTGGCTGCTGCGTGGCTGGGAGGGCTGGCAGGGGCCTTCCCTGGTGCTCAGGTAGCAGCTCCTGGCTTTTCCTTTGTTGTCTCGACGGATGTTGGAGCCTCTTTATTTAATTTTACTTTTTTAAATTTAGATTTCCACAGGAGTCGTACTTGGTTGGAACTGATGCAGGAAAATAATGTAGAGAATTTAAATTATTGGGTGAAAGATTGTTACCTTTGAGAGAGAGCTGTAATTCAGTCTGGCTTTACTTCCTCCAAACTTATCAGGAATTGCTCCCAACCGGTCATACAGGGCATGAGGTAGCACCACTAGCCCTGAATTACATTTATGGTGCAAGAACTTGATTTTGATAGGCAGGAGTGCTTTGAAATACTGTTCTGTCAGGCTGTGTGTTGGTGACCAGCGGAGCAGTGCTGTGGGGACCAACAGCTGCCTTGGTGCAGCTTGTTTGTTGCTTTTGGAACAATATTTTATCTCCAAAGGTGGCTGATCCAGTTTGGCCTTTTAATGCATCAGCCTGGCAGATCTTAGCACAGAGGAGTTCTGGGAGGGAAAATGGCAAAATATTTTGCTACTGCCAGCTTGTCCCAGCTGGAGGGACTGTGGGAAGTGGGTGAGTTGCCTGTGGTGGTGAGGGACAGAGGAAGAGTGGTGGCCAAGGTCCCGGCAGGGGGATGGCACTGTGGGGACATGGAGCTGGGTTGGTGAGTCCGGCCGAGGGCAGCGGGGCACTTGTGTGGGGGAGTGGGGTGCTGCTGCTTTGCCTTCTGAGCGCTGCTGAGGGAGCGTGGGCAGGAGGAGCCTGGGCAGAGTCAGCTGGCGAGAGCAGGGCAGAGGGGGTGGCAGGGCAGGGCCCCGAGTGAGGGGCAGCGCTCCCTGGCCGCACTGGGGTGCGGGTGCCCAGCCCGCCCAAGCAGGACACTGGGTGCAGGGGCTGGGTGCAGGTGTCCTTCTGGGCTTGCTGGCAGCGTGCTGGGTGCCTGGATGCTCTCTGAGCAGAGACAGAAGGTGAAGGTGCAGCTTGGAATAATGAAATGAGGTTTGTGCTGTCATAGCCCTGGCTTTCATCTCCAGGTCTTCCCCGGGCAGCACGAGGAGTGTGGTATCTTACTGAGGAACACGGCAGCACTGCCCTCCTTTACTCGCCTCTGCCCGAAAAATCTGCCAAGCAGCATTTCCCAACCTAAGGAAGGAACAGCCTGGTTCCACAGCGTGTCCCACGGACGATATTGCAGTCATTGGATCTGGCAGTGATTGGGGGTAGTAAGAAATCCTCAAGTGCTCCTTGGTACAAGAACTTGAGCTTGGGATCTCCTGTGCTCTGAGCAGAAGGAGACTGGTGGCAGCTGTGGGAAATCGTTCCTTTGGCAGCACCACGTTCTTCCAGCAAGGCAGGGCTGGGATGGGGAACAGCCCTGTTCCACCCAGCTGCTCCTGTGCCAGGGCATCCAAGATGCTGGTGGTGCAGAGAGTCGGTTGGAGACCACCTCTTGCTCAAGGCTAACAAACTGTAAGGTTTCTTTGAGGGCAGATGGACTACTGGGTTTTCTGTGCCTGTAAGCACCTGCGCTGTTTGTCAGACACGTCTGGTTTGGGTTCTTTTGCTGCTGCCTCACTGGGTGTTGCAGCTGCAGAGTATGTGAGGAGTTCATGTTTCATCCATGTATCTCTGGAAGCCTGGCTTGTGGCAGCTGATTGGCAGGCACAAAAGCTTCCAGGTACTGGTTCATTCCTGCAAATTGAGTGCTTCAAAACCTCAATAATCTACAGCACAGCAGACCTTAAAGCAAAACCACCCATGCTGTCAGCCCAGGAGACATGGTCTTCATGGGTTTGGGAGGCCATGGAAGGCCAGGGCTTCAGCAGGCACTCAGCCACTTCAGGTTCTGCTGGCTCTGGTGGAGATAAGGGCCCTGACACTGCTGCTTTATTTCCCGAGCCGATCCTCTGCCTCTCTTCCAGGTGGACTCATTAATTGCATTAACTCAGGCAGCATCTGCTCTGCAGGGTACGATGAACCCCCCTGGGGACCAATGCAGGGAATGGAGATGAGCAGTGTGGGGAGCTGTATGTTTGCACTTGATCCCATTTGAATGCTGTTACAATTGGTGGATTTAAATATCCGAGCACATGGAGTGTTTGAATACTTAATCTTAACTGAAATTTCTGAGGAACCTCACAAGGGTGGCAGCAGTGGTGGTGGCACGGCCGATGTGCCACTGACTCTGCAGAGCCCTCTGCTCGCCTGTGGCACCACTGAGCGGGGAGGGGTCTGGAAGAGAAGCTGATCTGCAGGTGTACAGAGCAAGAAAAGCCTTCCCTGAACAGCTTTATTTTTAAAACATCATTGTCACAATACAATGTGTGTATTTACTTTGACAAAACCTTTGCTGGGATATTTTAGTAAAGTTTATTTCCATACAGTTTATTTCCATATTTTTCTTCTCCATTGCATTCAGACTATTCTGGACGTGGTTTTGGCTGGCAGCATTTTGAACACGGATGCTTTAGGGTGGTTAATGTGTGTTTGAAGCTTTTCTAGCACTAGCTCTAAGTACCGTGGGTATTAGTCCTGTTTGGAGAGATGGAGGAGAAAATGTATAGTGGACTGTGCTGTTGAAATGCAAGATAAGTCCAAATCAGAAGTTTTTGAGAGATATTGGTGGGTGTGGGTTTTTTGAGGAATGTGAAGTAGATAACATTAAAACCACCAGGGCTTTCAGCATTACTCTAGAGCTCTCTTATTTTGAAAGGAAAGGTGGATTGGAAAGCTGAGGGTGATGCCAGTGCCCGGCAGGAGAAGAGCCCTCGGCCATCCTCATCTGCTGCTTGGAAGGGTCCCAGGGGTGACAGCGGGTGGCACACGTAGCCCTCGTCCCGATGGGAAGCATCCTCGTGGGACGCTGCATATGGTGTGGAGTATGATGGACAGGCCACGGGGTCCTTTTTTCACTGTAAAAGGAATTTCCTGCGGCTTGCTGGCCTTGCTAGAGTGAAGGAGGGACCTGGGGGGAGCTGTGTTTGGGGCACCAACAGTGCTTTGTAGTGACTGTGGGTGTTTTTGATAGAGCCACAAGATTCTGTGCACCTTATTTGACACTTGGCTTTCTCAAGGCACCTAAATGTTTCTGCAGGGGTGGGAGCAGCTCAGTTTGAGCTCCTGTGACCCCCTGGCTGCGCGGGGGAGGTGACGGGTCAGCCCTTGCTTGCTGGGGCTTTAGCTGAGAGCTGTGGTGACGTGCTGTGTGACTTCCTAAAGGTCATGTTCCTAGGTTCTTGTTTGAGGTGCAAAACCACCGGGTTCTGCCCTTTGTAGGCCTGCAGTTGTATGTGGCATGGCCCAAACCTCTCTAGAGCCCTTGCCCTGAGTGGGGCTTTCATCCTGGGGTCCCTCTGGAGATGCCATTGGGGAGCTGGCCAGCCCCCCTTGCAGCACAGGGGACCCAAGCTGGGGTGTCCACATCCAACCCCCAGCTCTTGCGGCAGGGAAGGGGCTGCTTCCAGGGGATGTGAGTTCAAATAGGACCGTGGTATTTCCTGCTGTTTGTGCCTCAGTCTCCCTTGCTTGCTGGGAGCCCGTGCTGTTTTCCTGCTCCGATAAGCAGGCGCGTGCCCGTGTGGTGGCTGGGCTGCGTGTGAGACAGCTCCTGTGAAGCTGTTCCCTCCCTGTGCCTTTCTGAGCTGAAAGGTAAAGGCTGGGAACTATTTCTGTATGGAGGATGCCACTGCACACATCATGGAAGAAAGCACAAACAGGCAAAACACCCACTGCACTGCTGTGGGTTGGGCTGTGGTGTAAGCAGTTCGGCCAGTGTTTGTTTGTGCATGTAGGGACTTTTATGGCAAAATAATTGTTTGGTTTTATTGAGTGCTGCTGCACAAAGGAGGCTCTTGGAACCTGGTGCTGTGTTAGCCACCTCCCTTGCTTTGGAGAGACTGGGGACCAGGCTGGGCTGAGACCCGAGCTGAGCTCATACCCTGCCAAGAGGCTCCTGAGCAGGGCTCGGGGGGTTCCCTGCACTGACAGCACAGGCTGGCAAGGGCCGTGGCACACCTGTGACACGAGAGTGCACACTCTTGATTGATGGTGTCTCCCCACAGCATCAGGTTGGGAGCAAGGATTTTGGGTGGGAAGTGGAAAAGACGGCTAGGTGAATGCTAATGTTTATAAATTGCCTCCAAAAAATCCTGTACCAAGCAGTTGGAGTAGAAGAGGAAAGCAGCACTGCAGTGCACCAGGTAGTCAAGTGCACACAGATATTTTTTCCCTTGCTACCTGGCAGGAAAAGGAAGGCATTTCAGCGCCTGCCTCCGTGCCCTCTGCGTCAGCGGGGCTGGCAGAGGCTGCTCGGAGCCGTGGGCGTTTCTGACAGGGCTGTTCTGGCTGGGCAGGGCTGGGATGCACGGGGGGAAGCTGCGGGGAGTCAGCAGGCGATGCACAGAGCACAGGTAAATCCAAATAAACTGCTGGAACCGCCGCGTGCCACGGCAGGAGAGCCCAGAGTGGAAAGGAGTGTGGGCTGTGCCCAGGGCTCATGGTGGCTTCTGCACGGGGCTGCAGCAGCCTGAGTCGAGGGGGAACACCGTGGATATTGAGTTCCTGTCGGCAAACACGGGGTTCCCTTGGAGCTGGGGACCCTGGAGGGGCACAGGGTGGCCCCCACTCCCACAGGAATGTGAAATGCTTCCACACATGCAGCTCGCTCTTATTCTGCAGTCATTTTTTTTCCCCCTCAGTGTTTTTCCAACTCATGTCTTGCTGCCAGAGTCCATATTAATAATGCATGACTTTTTTTTTTATGGTGCTTCCTTCCCAGCGTCCCTTTCAGCTGCTGAGTCAGAGAAGATTGTTATAGCAGCAACCTCTGAAGCAGTGAAATGCCCCTGCAGTGCTCAACTGCTGTCATTTATCATCCCAGCTCCTCTGCGGGCAGCCTGTTCCCTTGCCCGGCTAGGGGGGAGGATCCCCATGCCAAAAACCTGATTCCTGCTACACCAGCTGGTGACTGGCGAGCTGAGCTCTGCTCAGCCTTCCTGGCTAGTGTGTGCTGAAAGCAGATATTGCCTCTGTTGGCTGCTTTTTTGTTGTTGCTTGTTTGAAATCCTGTGAGGTTTTTTCCTGATCTGCCCAAAACTGTGTTTTGGGGTTGTACCCAAGACTTTTTTTGCCTCCTTACTGATTTGTAAGTAATTTTTTTTCCTTCCTCCCTGCACTCCCCTCGAGATCTATACCTGGGCTTTTTAGGGTAATTGGGATGACAGAAGCCATATAATGTGTTAACGGGATTAAATTAACTTAAAATCCTTCCAGTAGCTGTTGAAACGTGCCTGGGTGCTGCAGGAAGCATTGGAGTTGCAAATGCAGCATGGAACAGAGATCTGCAGGGCTCCTGCCTGCAGGATGTGACCAGCCCCCAGTGGGTCACCTGCATGCAGAGCCGGTCCCCACCTGCTGGGCCTGAAACCTGGAGGGAAACAGGGAGCAATAGCACTTGTCAGGGAATTTGGCTTCTAAAGACTTAAGTAACACCTCCACTGCAATCTCGGGAGCAGATCTCTCCTGTCTCCTATCCCAGTATGACTTTGGGTGGGAGTGGCTGCTGGGGTACTCACTGGTGGGGCATGGGGACACAGCCTCTGGGCTGGGAAACAGCATCCTCATGGTCTTCCCCTGCCCGGTGCTCTGCCTCGGCAGGCTCTGAAAGACTCACCTGTAAATATTATCCCAGAGCCATGCAGGAGAGGAATGGGGCTCACCTGGGGAAGGAGGCTTTCCTTTCGCCAGACTTCCCAAGCTGCCTCGTTCCCCGTGTCCCGCTGTTGGGGACGGTACAAGCATGTGTGCACCCACAGTGGTGTCTGCTGTCTGCTCGGGGGAGTGCAGAGGAGTGGAGAGGAGTCTGGGACCAGGAGGGAAGTGGTACTGCTTTTCCCTGCTTTCTCAGCTGGAGGAACTGGCCAGAGCAGCCAGAGCTCTGTGTGTGTGTGTGAGGCCGATGTCCTGGCTGCACGCCTGCATCTCACCTGGGCCAGGCTCCTGTCTGGCAGGGGAGTAGTTGCCCTTGTGGTGTGCTTGTCCCTCAGCACCATCCTGTTCTGCTGAGGCTCTACAGTGCTGGGCTACTGACTCATTCCTCCCGAGGAAGGAAAAAACTGCTGTGGTGTGAAATTCCCCCAAAGCTGTTTCCCCCAAAGCTGCAGCCCATCCTCCTTCTGTGCTGCAGCCTGGCTCCCTGCTCAGGGTCAGTGATTTCTCTTTTCCTGTTTTTTTTTAAGGGTTTTGCTGGCTGTTGGGTGCCCAGTGCCCTGGGGGCACCCTCCCTGTACCTGCCAGCTGGGAGGGGGCAAGCGCCTTCCGTGGGTGCTTTTTGTGTGCTACAGGGGAGGCTTTGCAGAAGGATCCCATGAACTTGAGCCCACAGGGGCTTGCTGGAGTGGCCTTGCCGTGGTCACCAGCTGCCCCAGCGCTGCTGCCTGCCAGGACATGCCCCGAGGGACACCTTCATACTGCCACAGCCCCACTTGCCCCGCGGTGACACACAATGCCACCCACAACTGGTGAGACGAGCAACTTGCTTCTCGGCTAACAAGATTTAGGTGGATTATGCTATGTATTTAATCAAGGGCTAAGCTGATTGCCGTATTTGGAGTGGATCAAAGCCCTTGGAAATGCCAGCCTGGAGACCAGCTATCGAGTGGGAATATTCCTCAGCCGTGTGCCTGTGTGGCAAGCCGTGCTTTCGAAGAAGCTGGAGGTTCAGCAGGCAGGTTTGACAGCAGCAGTGACCAAACGTGAAACCACATTGGAGAAGTCTGAGGCAACGGGCAGATAGGAGTGTGAGAATGTTGCTAGTCATTGACCATCATGGAGGATTTTGGGGAAAAGGCTTCCTTTTCTAGCTTTCAGCTCAAAACCATGTTTCCAGATACATAAAGCTTCATGCCGACAGCTAAGTGAGATGCTCTGCCATTTGGCAGCCAGGCTTCCACCTTCTAGAAAAGCAGCTGTGACTCTTGTGAGCTTGTGTGGCTCTGCATTGGAGACCAGACTCTCTATTGCTCACACAGGGAGCCCCACGTCTCCCTGCAGGGGCTGTCAGCAGCACTGGAGCTCACGAGGGCCTCTTCTCCCCTTGTCCTGGCCGCCAGTGCAGCGCTGCCCTGGGACCTGCAGGACCCTGGCCGCAGAGGAGCTGGTGCTGGTTGCGGAGGAGCGAAGCAGAGGCTGTTCCTTGCTGCTGCCAGCCCAGAGGCACTCGCTCCTCGCCCTGGCCTTGGCTGTGCAGAGGGAGCCCACGGTTCAGAACTGTCCCCATAGGCAGCTATAGAGGCAAGTTTGAAATTGCTTTCCAGTTAAGAGCTGTTGTCCTTGTCAGGGTCTGCCTGGAGTGGCAGGGCAAGCGGATTGTCCAAAGTGTGTGGTGTCTCTTTCCTGTAGGGTTGGGGTTTTTGCCACGAGAGGTGTGCTGGTGCTCTGGGGTGCCCTGTCTCTGTGTCTGTGAGCTGTGAGCGTGGTCTGCACCGCTTCACCTGTGTGCAGTGAGATGGTCCAGTTGAGCAAGCTGTTGAGAATGCACTGGTTATTCAAATCACCTTCTCTTTTTCTTAAAAGGGGAAGTCTATTCTAGGAACCAACTCTGTATTGCTGCCATTTGATGCAAGGACGGCAAACATAGGTCACAGCTCTCCCACTCTGTGCATGTGACTGTGGTCACTGCCTGTAGAACTGAAAATACCCCTACCAAAAGGCTTGGCTGGAGGAGACTGGTACGGGCAGCTTCTGCTTTGAGGTGAATCAGGCTGCTCTCAGGCAGCAGCAGGTGCTCCCTACAGCATCACTGCTCCTTTCTTTTGCTTAAAGCAGCCCTGGGACTTTGCAAATATCTCTCCCCTCTGCCTCTCAGACTTCCTTGTTTTTGCCTCATTGCCTGCTCTAGTGGGAATAACCCTGGAGCGAATGCAGGGACATGCTCTGTCCCATCCTGCCTGTGCTGTGGGTCCCTTGTCCTGGCTGCCCCATCTCTCCTGGATGTGGCCTGAGCCCTGCTGTGGGGCTGGCAGAGCATCTTATATGACAGCCAGGTGTACAGTGTTCCATGTTCAATTTATTGCTAATCAAACCTGCAAATAAGGTGCTGCCTCAGTTCTCCTCCTGCCCAGACCCATTATGCACCTTCCTGTCCCGAGTCGTATGTGGAGTTATAGGCAAGGATTGGTCAAGCATCCCTTTGTGTTGCGAAGGCCTGGGCAGGTTTGTCAGTGTGCAGTCACCCCATCAGCGTGACTTTCAGGTGTCTTGGGCTGTACCAAACGGTCAGACAGTTTCTAGGCTGCAGCAGCAGGGTCTCTGCTGGTACCTGGCCCTGTGAGGCAGCTCCAGGGCTGCTTGTTCTGTGCATCGGCTTGGGAAGGGCCGCAGGGCAAGAGCAGATGGAGGGAGCTGTGGCAGGAAGGGAGGCGGGGGCTGCCCAGCTTCCCCTAGAGCAGGTTAACCCTGCTTTCACCTAATTAAAAAAGAAAAAATGCCTGTCAACACAGTAATTGTCCGGTTTGCTGCTGCGCTGCAGAAAGCTGGTGGGAGAGTAGGGCTCACAGCGGGTGCTGACACCGACCCTTTTCCCCACACTGCCCTCCCCCAGCTGCCTCCCCTTCCCACGTGGGGTGTCCACCCCTGGCTGGGGAGGGGTCACAAGTCCCCAAACATCCCGGGATGCTGCCAGAGAGCAACGTGGCATTTACAGGGCTGCCAAGGGCTTGGCCACATGGGCAAAGGGGCGAGGGGGCAGGATGGCCTTTAGCTGTAAGAGCTTGGGGAAGCAAACACAACCTGCACAAACTGGGTAACTTGAGTGGATGAATTGGTGTAATCTAAAATCTCACTATCCAGGGTGGAGGGAATGGCTGGTGCCTTGGCAAGGAGGAGGAGGAAGGTGGGCTGCTGCATTGCTGTGGACTCATGCCATGGAGGTGCTGATGTGGGCAGGGTCTGTGGGACACCAGCCTCAACCAGCTCCTTCCTGAGGCCCCTCAGGGCTGCCCTGGCCCGGAGGAGTCCTGCCCTCACTGCCTGCTCAGCTCTTCTGGCTGTTCCACCTGGGAGCACTGGCCTCCGATTCCCAATGTGTTTAATTTTTCCAAGGTAGCCGTATGTCTGACTCATGTTTGCAGAGCTCGACTTCTGCTGCAGACAGGCTGGAATTGATTAGTTTATTTTTTTCCCCCTCTGCCCTGTTGGACATGTCAATGAGAGAGTGGTCAGAACCCTTGGCAGACACTCAAGTCTCTTAAGGAAACTTAAGTTGCTGCTGTGTGCAAGGAGCTTAAAGGTGTTTCAGTGGGAGAGAGGGAAGGGAGGAAGAGGATGTTTGCTGTTCCCTCATGTGCCCCTGTGTGTGCTCATCCCTTCCCAAGCAATTGCAGAGCCCAGATGAGTGCTGGTGGCCCAGGGCAGGAGGAGGCAGCGATGGCTGCTCCTGCCCACAGAGGGGCAGGCAGGATATTTTGTGCCCAGCGCCCCATCTCCACAGCCTGATCGCAGCCAGCCTCTGCTGAACTTGCCTCCGGTTGTTCCCGGTTTGGAGAAGCCCAGCTGAGCCTGCTGGGGTGGGAGTCAGGGGCCGTGAGCGCCCCGTCCCTCAGTCGGCGATGGCCCGTGAGCCCTGGTTGCAGTTGGGCTGTGGAGGTGCTGATCCCTTGCTGAGCTGGCTGGCTCAACAGCCTTGTGGCCGCTTATCTGGGATTAATGTGTAACTTAATGGCCGTGCTTCGGCACAGCTCTGGTGCGGTGCCGTGGTACAGGGCGGTGCGGAGCTGCTCTCTGGCGCCAGGGCATTCTACTCCCCCTTCCCATGATAAGGTTTAGGGTTTTCCTGTGCCTGGCGCCAGCGTGGCCGCACTGCTGGTAAATATTGGCCGTGCCTGGGAAGGAGGGACGAGTCAGCAGAGGCAGGAGAGAAGGGCGGTGCTGGGGGCAAGCCACAAGCCTGTCCCTGCACAGAGGCTGCGTGTGCTGAGCCCCGGGGTCTGGTCCTCAAGGGCACAGGTCTCGGGGCTGATGGAAGGAAGGGTTTTTTCCTTTCTCCTGTTCATGGCATCCCAAACAGACTCATGCCATTGCTTTTCTGCTGATACATAGGAAGGTGTCACACAGGCTGGGATTTGATGGACAGTCCCTTAGGTGTTAAATAAGTTCATAGATAAAGGGATGATTTTTTTCCAGTGAACTCATTCCCTACACTGATAATGGAATCAGTTAATTTATTTACAGCAGCTATATTACCAGTTTGCTGGTCAGGCGGAAGAAAATCATATAAAACTGTTGTGTATTCCAAGGTTGCATAGCTCACAACAAAGCTAATAAATGTCTTAGGGCGTCAGAGTTCTTAGAAAATCCCAGAGGTAATGGTCTGTGTGTTGGAAGTTCAAAGTTGCACCCTCTCTCTGATAGCTTTTTTGCTTCTAATAAAGCACAGCAGCTGGAGAGGCCATTCACAGTGTTGCCTTTAATTATTGCAGACAAGAACAACTCTGTAATCTGACTGTGGAGGCCAAGATGCTGTGCCATCTTAAATGGCACTGCATGGTGAGAGTACCCTTGGCAGGGAGCTCTGAGCTGCTGCCTTTGAAAATCTCGGACAACAATCATCCCACATGATTGAAGAATTCCAGCTTGGAGAATTTTTTAGGAGTTGAAAGGGCTGGCAAGCCAGGCAGATGCATAGTGTGGAGGTGGGGCTGTGGCTGTGCTCCCTCCCTGGCTGCTGGGATGGCTGCTTTCCCAGGACCTGGCAATGTACAGAAAAGAAACCCCAACAGGGACAGTCTTGTGGTATTGCTACAGAGAGGTCTCTCCTTGGTCTCCATGGTGCAAATGGTGTTTGCTGCAAAGCAGCCTTTGTAGGGTCAGGGCTGAGGCAGCTCAGGACGCTTTATTCCCACATGGCATTGCAGAGATGGGCCTGTCTCTGGGCCTTTTAGCCCCAGTGAGAGTGGCAACAGCAGGTTCAGGTCAGGCCAGAGGCCACAGCTCCTGGAGGTGGCCGTGTCCTGCTGAGCAGGGCAGTCCTGGTGGTGCCTGGGTGTGCCCAGGGAGAGCCCGGGCGGGGTGTCGCACTCTGCCCCTGCCGTGCCCCTCGCTGGTGGCTGCTGGGGTGTCCCCACCTGCCCTGCGGAGGTCAGAGGCAGGGACAGCTCGGCACAGGCCAGCCCTCCACGGGGGCGAGAATCCCTGCCCTGGCTTCTGCCGCTCCTCCCCGTGCGGCCCCCCTGGGACGCATCGTGGGCGAGCTCGGCTGGCAGCAGGGCTTTCCCCATGCTATTGTTTTTTGAGACGATGTAAGTAGGACATGCTGGACCATGCTCTAGCCATAAACGGCAGTGGGAGATGTGCCGCGGGTCCCGCTGAGCGGAGCGGGGAATGCCCGCTGTCCTGGAGGCTGCAGCTCAGCCCCTGCCCCGTGTGCGGCTGGGCGAGCCCAGCCCGGGCCAGCCCAGCCCCTGCCCCGTGTGCGGCTCCTCGCAGCCCAGCCCAGCCCGGTGTGGCAGGCAAACCGCTGACCTGGAACAGCCTCTCGGACCCCCCTTGGAACAGCTCCCTTGCAGCAGACATGAGGCTGTACATGTGATAACCCTTTTTGTTCAGCCACGCTGAACTTGTAAAACATGCTTGAAAAATCAGGTCTTTGATTTTTTTTTTTTTTTTTTTTTTTTT
>VZSE01004415.1:558956-593064 GCA_013398275.1 Promerops cafer | reverse complement strand
TTTTTTTTTTTTTTTTTTTTTTTTTTTTTTGTTGGGGGGGAATAGCCAAAACTACAGAACCTGTTCTCTTTTTTTCCATCAAAGTCAGGGTGTTAAACTCCAGACAGTGCAGTTTGCAGTCTGTGAACTGAGTCAATAGATCCAGTACTCTTAAGCTGTTTTTTAACAATTTCCAGTGGGTACTCTCCAATGGGTGTAATCTCCTAATTTGGAAGACTTAACAAATCAATTATTTCAAAATCTGTTTAACTGGTGTTTGATGTATATGGAAATTTTAAATCCAAATCCCACCTGTCTCCTGTTCTCTGCTGTGGTCTGACTGTATTCCAGATTGCTTCCAGCTGGTGAAGGACAGCGCTGGTGAAACTCCCTGTTGACTGCATTACCTAGGCAGCACCACTCCACATGTCCCCGTTTTCCTGCATGTCCTATGACTGCCTGTTTGAGCAGGATGCCCAGGTTGGTGGCAGGGCCTGCCTGCAGTAGAGGATTTCCTTTGTCTCCTGCAGCTGTTCCAGTTCCTGTGGCCCAGGGGATGAGGAGTTGTCCTGAGCTGCCCATGTCCTTCCCTGCCCTCCCGCTTCAAGGACAGCGCTGGGGAGGATCTGCCTGTTTTTCCTCTCCCTTGCTTGCCCAAGTGTTCACTTGATTCTTATTTATTATTTTTCTTAACGAAAGCTCTGTTTGTTCATTCTGATCCTACATGAGCACTGGGCTCAGGCCCTGGGATTCCTGACGCCTTCAGAGGGTGTCCAGGAGGCAGGAATTCCCACTCCTTTGTCTCCTAATGAACCGAAGGAACAAAGGCTGAGCTGTAAGTGTTTGGAAGTGTAAATGTTTGCTGTGGTAGCGGCAGCCGGTGCTGCCAGCCCCGAGGTCGGGTCGCTGTCGGTGTCAGCCTGCTGCAGAGCCTCTGGTTGCTCATTTCGTGTGCGGGGCGTTGGTGCTCTGCCTGCACGGGAATGTGCTGCCAGCGGATGCTCTGCTCCTCCTGGGGAGCGTCTGTGCTGATCCTGGTGAAGGGAGCTGGATGGGGAGAGCAGACTGGCTGGAGATGGGCATGGAGGGATGGAAAATAAACAGGACGTGCAGTCGTGTGCAATTGCATCTCCTGAATGGCAATTAAAGTAGGAGAGTCTGAATCTCTCGAGGAAGGGTAATATTTAACCTGGGCAAATGCTTGTTATGCTCTGTGCTCCAGCCTGCACGTGTCACTGTGCCCTTCCTCGCAGAGAGGAACTGCGGCAGAGACCTGGATTGCTCTTGGGATTTGCAAAGTCCAGTGTGATTTTGCAGCCATCCTTGGCATTACTGCCCCGGCGCACAGGTAAGCTGTGTGCACCTGGCTTTCCCACCTGCGGGGAGCCGGGCTGCACGTGCTGCCGCTGCACGTGTTGGCACTGCACCTGGCTGTCCTGGGGCTCAATCCCACCACCAGCCTTGCCTGCAGTTCAGGTGCAGAGCTCCTTCCATGGGTGCTTTGGTGCTGTAGATGTTTTATGAGGTCCCTTGGCCTTCTGAGTTCTCCCATGTGGGCAGAGCACATTGTGCTCCTCTTGCTGGGTATCCTAAAGCAGTGCTGTGCTTTTCAGAGTCAGTGGCACCAACACCTTAGTGCAGGCAGCTGTGGGAGTGCAAATGGAAGTTGCCACCTTAAATATGTATATGAAAAATTTAGGGCTCTTAGAATAATATGGATTTTCCTCCCCTCACTGAGGCTTCCCCAGGGTCATTTTTCTGTAAGATAGTTCAGATACAAATTTCCCATATTCAGGTTTTGACTGTGTCACTTTAGCCTCCCATCTTCCTGCTTGCTGTGTGCACGTGCAAGCTGCCAACTTGCCAATTTTGGGGACAAGTGGTTTGTAATTACCAGCTCAGTGCTGCTGCTGCACTGTTAATTCTTAGACCATTTAATGTATCAAATTATTCCTTCCTGTGCTATTTAGAGGCAAAGGGCTAAGTAACAGTGATGGCATTAATATTAAATTCTCTAAAACTAATAGGAACCTCTTATTTAATTGTTCTGGCACTCAGCATGTCTGGGGAATACAGTGCCACTGGAAAGCTAATAGAGACAGAGGTCTCATGGTGTATTAATGCTGGGATGCTGCTACTTTGCCTAGTTGGGTTATTTATGAGTTAAGACTATCATAACTGTGTATCAGTGCCTTAGAGGCTTAGTTTGATTAAACCCCTTTATATTGCTAATGCTAATGGAGCAGGATTGATGCTGGGGATCTGCAGGGAGAGCTTAGCAAAAGGCTTAACGTAGGCACGGCTCTGCTGGTTTTGCTGTCTCTGGGCCCTGCGGGAGGCGTCTGCAGCGGGCAGGACCTCCCAGCCCTGGCAGGGTGACCTGAGCACCCCCCTGCTGCCTGTGGGAGCCTCACCCCTTCCTAGTCACTGCTGCATCTCCCATGTGAGGTGTCCCACAAGCTCTGCTGGGCACCTTGTGCCCACTCCAAGCGTCTGGTAGAGTGGTCAGCAGGAGTTTCTCTGGTGGTGCATTGGTTTGTGACTGTGCTGGTTGAAAGGGGGGCTCTGGGGCTGTCAGGGATTGCCCTTGCTGCTACGGGGCTCCAGTGCTGGCAGGAGAAGGCTGCAGGTAGCAGTGAGACCATGATGAACTCAAACAGCCCCTCTGTGCTTCTGCAGCACGCATGGACTAATGAATGGGAAAAATGCTGAATGTGACAGAAAGCCCTAAATCTCAAAGCAGAGGAAGACTGGCTCCTTCCTCAGGAAAGCCTGGCGGCTGTGCTGGGCGCTGATACTGCTGCAGGCATGCAGGGCTGCTGTGAGCCACTTGGCCCCTCTTCCTGCCCCCGGTCCCCCCCGGCTGTCTCCCCCGGTCCCCCCCGGCTGTCTCCCCCGGTCCCCCCCGGCTGTCTCCCCCGGCCCGGGGCACCCGCTGTCCCCTGCAGTGGGATGCTGCAGGAAGGTCCTTTCCGCAGGCGGTGGGAGCCTGTCGGGGTGACCCGTGTCGGGTCTGTCCCTGTCCTGTGTCAGTGGCTGGCACAGATCACAGCCAGTCCTCTTCCGAATCAGCTCCCAAGCTGCAAATTACCCTGTTGCCTTTTCTAGTACGTATCATCACGATGAAACTAATTTTCCGTGGGAGAGTCAGCTGTTTCTTGATTAGAAGTGCTCTGAAAATACTAACAGAGAAATGATTACAGGAAGATTCAGTGCTCATTTATGTAATTGGACTTTACTTCCCTGGCTGAAGTTGTTGCATCCACCCCTGGCTTGAGTGAGCACTTGCTCTCCCAGTTTGCTTGTGAGCAGAGAGGTTAGGGTGCAACATCCTGAGGGGTGCCATGCCCTGGGGTGCAGCCTTGTGCCTCTGTTCCAGCTGGTCACAAGCTGTCATATTTTCCGTGTTTAAATCACAGCAGCGTTGACTTGTCCTTTAATGAACCAACAAGAATAATCTTCAGGCAGTTATTTGGGCAAATGGATTCTTAAATTTTGCTTGTTTTCTGAGTGGGGAGTGAGGGTTTGCTGGAAATTAATAGAAAAAGGGACAACTCCCCTCACACATCCCTGTCCTGTCCTTGTCCAGCTGCCCAGTGGCAGTAGCCGGGCTGTTATCACTCCATGCTTGTGCTCTGAAGTGCCACATGCTCAAAGGGAAGAGAGGCAGACGGCCGCTGTAATTTTGGAGATCATCCTGTGTGATAAGATTAGCAATATATTACAACAGGGAGAATTGCTTTCTGGCTGAACCACGGTTCAGGCCAGGCCCACCCCCAGCCTGTGTCTGCAGCATTGAATGCTCAGGGGTGATGGGCATCTGCTCTGGGAAATGCCTCTGGGTACAGGGGTCCTGGGCTCTCTAGGGTCAGCCAGGTCAGGCTTAATAAATTTAAAACATGGATAATTTGCTCATCAAAAGGGCAGTAAATGGAGGAAGAGTGAGATTGGAGCTCGGTACAGCAATTCCCAAACGTTGGTGCAGCCCCAGCCCTGGCCACGGCGGCTCCTGGAGCTGATCTAAGCATTGTGTGCACACAGGGAGTGAAATGTTTGCAATAATGTGGTTTAAATCCGATTTTCTGACCTGAATGAATTGCGTGTTCTGGATAAACACAGTGTTTGTGAAGCTTATCTCATGCAGGCAGTTTGTTTTGGGGGTAGGAGAAGGGGCTCTGGTCCCTGGTTGTGGAGGGCTGTTGATGTTGGGTTTGGCGTGTTGATGGCAGATCATCCTTGGCCAGGTATCTCCTTAATCATCCGCTTGAAGGGGTTAATATGTGAATAGGCAACTGCTGCCTGGCACAAAGCTGGTGTTGTTCCTGCTCCCCTGGGATGGTGGCTGCTGTGACAGTCTGCTCAGGATTCCCGCTGCAGCTCCGAGCAGCGCGGCGCAGCGAGCCGTGTCATGTGGCTGCGGCGAGGCCCTGCTCCGTCTGCCGCCGCGGAGGGGAACAAACGGCGCTTTCACTGCGCCCGACAAACCTCCCTCTTCCTCAAATTAACCAGGGATTGGATGCTGATTTGTGTCTCCTGTTCCTTCATGCTTCACCAAACCTGGATCTGCTTTACCCAGCAAGAAGCAGCACAATGAAGTAGAAAGTGAAATTACTTGATCAGCATCAGCAAGTTGTTTTTCACTGCTCACCCAGCTCCATGTGGGCTGGAGGATGCAGACTCGCTGCTCCTTCCTTCAGCAGCCCGGGCCCGAGGACCAGCTCAGCTGAGTGGCTTCAGCCCCCCATTGCTCTGTGCAGAGGAGAGAAGCTGTGCCTGGCCCTTGAGCAGGCCCTGTGTTTTCGGGAGGGCTGCTGGGCTCTCCGTGTTTGCTGGAGGCTGTGGTGAGGCTGTGGTGCCGCTGTCGGCACAGCCCGTGCCCTGCCTGCTGGCCCGGCTCTGGGGGATGCTGTTGCCGTGGCTGCGGGTGCCGCTTGCTGCTGCCTGCTGCTAGAGCCCTGTGCTGGCAGTGGGGGGTGCTGCCACCGGGGCAGGACACGGCCCTGGGGGCCAGGTGCCCCAAGCACCGACCCTGCACATGGCACGCCCGAGGCAGGGCTGTGGCTGGGCCGATAAGCTGAAGGAAAGGCCTGTGGTCACCTGGGACACCTGCATGGGCAGGTCGGGCTGGGGCTGCCCCGTGCATCCTGCCCTACACCCCAGGGCTCCGACAGCCTGACTGCATCGCTCACTGCTCGCTGCTAACCCCAGATGGGCCATTTCTGACCACTCCTGCTGGAACTCCCATTTTCATACATCCTGGTGTAGCTGCCTGGCAAAGCTGGGGCTCTGCTGGGGAGGGATGCTGGGGCTGGACTGCTGGTGCTGGGAGGTGATGCCATTTCATGCTGAACTCTGAGCTGATGATTGCGAACTTAGGAAGGTTTTGGGGCTTGGGTGTAAGGCTTTAATGGGCAATTTCAGCTACTTCTGTTTCTGGCCTGTGGTGCTGTATCAAAATACCAGCTTTTCCTTGAGCCTTATCCCTGGGCATCTGTTAGAGCAAATTCCCTGTCTTTCTAAGGAGGAGCAGCACTTGATGCCTCTCGCTGTCATTGCAACAGGGGTGCCTTGCTGAGAAACTGCACCAGAGCTCACGTTTAAGCTGTAGCTGCCACCAGCTGACCTGGCGGTCACTCTGGTTCCAGAGCTGGCCCCAGAAGAGATGGGTGAGCCAAGAGGGTTTGGGTGCAGCTTTGTCTGAGCCAGCTCCTTCTCACTGCTGCTGTAACTGCTGGCTTGAGGTGCCATCACTGGCCCGACTGCAAAGGGTACATGTATGGGAAGGGAAGGCTGGAAACGGACATACAAATTGCATTTCAAGACATTTAGTTGCAAACACTTAATGCAGTTGACCCCCTTCTTTCTGAAAATCCAGTGATTCCCCACGGCTCAGAGACCGGCTGGGCATGGGCAGCAGCTGGGCACGGCGTCGGGCTCTGGGCATGACGTGGGGCTCCATCCCCCTTTCAAATATTTACTTTACTGTGTGAAAACAAAATGCAGTTGGGATTGGGAAATGAGTCTGGGCAGCCTTTCTGGAGCTGCCTCAGTGTGTGGGTGCAGAAGGGGGGCAGGCGGGCAGCCTGTGGGGGTGCAGGGTGTGTGTCCCCTGGGGTGGGGACCCCCTCTCTCCGGTGGCGGTGCCGTTTCCAACCTGTGCTCCCGGTGACTCCAGCCATGACTGTGCCCTCCTGGTGCTGGAAGCTGCTGGTTTCAGGCTGTGATATGCCTGCTGTAGAAATGACCTGTCTGGTATGGATGTTTCCTGGTGACATTGCATCATCTACTGCCCTCCTCTGAGCAGGGTCTCTGTTGTTTCCTTGGCCCCGGTGCCCTCTTTATCCCTCCTGGAGTGTCTTTTGACCTGTTTTTTTAATTACTAGCGCAGAATAGGCCTTCTAGGTTGCCCCTTCTCGGTATCTTCGTGTCCCAATTTTATTTATTTTCCGCTGTGGCTGGCACAGTGATACAGGCGAGGGGTGCTGTGCTGTGCAGGGTGGCTGTCCTGCTGCCCCTGTGGGTGGCTGTCCTGTGTGCCATGGGAGCTGCTGGTGACACAGGGCTGTTTGCTGCTGCTGTTTGCTTTGGGGCCTGCTCCTGCCAGCTGGGTGTCAGCTTAAACTGAAACCTAATCAGGCTCAGCCTGAGCTGTGCCAGGGCACGGGGTCAGTAGGAGAGGAGAGGGGGAAGAAATGTGGCTGGGGGCTGCCCTGGGGACCCAGGGCTTGTGCTGCTGCCTGCCTGGGGGTGTGGCATGCCAGGGGCTCCGAGCCTGGTGTGGGGATGCTTTTTGTGGTGCCTGTTGGGGTGCCTCTACCAGGCAAGTGCCAGCCCTCGGTGCCGCAGTCTGAACGGCTGCCCTTCTCCAGGCACACAGCTGGGTTTCCTGTTATAATGATATTTCCTAATTAAACCTCCCTACTTAAGCAGCAAAGCGTGCTGCTGGTTAAGCTGCAGTGCTGTCTTACAGCCTGGTAGTCAGGTTTGGCTGGGTACATCCCCCTTGTCACCCAGCCGGGTTTCCAAACGTGCCCCACGCCTCCACTGCCCAATTCCCTGCCCTCCCCGGCTCTGCCGGGCAGCCACGGCACGTGCAGCCCGGGGATCCCTCTGGCACGAGGGAGCTGAAATCAAGCAGGAGGCTGGGAACGCTTCCGAAAGACCCTGATTTTTTTTCCCTACCCAAGCTGATGCTCATGGAAATATTCCTTTTTCTTCCTCCCTTGCAGTGAACACCTACCTCTTCATGATGCAAGCCCAAGGCATCATGATCCGTGAGAACATGCGAACTATTGGAGCTCAGGTGTACGAGCAGGTGGTCCGCAGTGCCTATGCCAAGAGGAACAGCAGTGTGAATGACTCAGGTATCTCTTGAATAATTGTAATTTTGATTAAAGGTCCCATTTTCATTGAAAATTAAGTTGAAGGAAATAATTTATACTGGTAAATGCTGGGTAGAAGCTTTGATTAATTGTCTGCTGCTTTTATTTTTATATATAAAAATTAATATGTAGCATAAAAATACCCTATATATATAGAAATACTGTCAAAATATAAAAATTTTATTTATTTATATATGTAAAAAGTTCAAATGCTTCTAACTTGTATAAGGGGTGAAAATCTTGAAAGAACTGAAGTGATGGGATTTGAGCTGAAAACCTCATTGCTTTCCAGGAATTCAACTTGTAGTTTCAACTAGTCTGAGGGCAAACACTTTCAAATTCAGTGCAAGGATCAGGTTTCATATTTAAAAAATACCTTCCCAGGCATGCGCCTGCGCAGAGCCCTGGGTCGGGGCACGTGGAGGAGCCTGTGCTCGTAAGATTCCCTCTTCCCGTGCAGGTATGAAGCGAGATGGCTCGGCTGGAGACCTGCCACGAGTAATCTGCTGGGCTTTGGGCGGGATGCAGGGAGGGGAGCGCAGGCTCCCCCGCCCGGCCCCTGGGTCAGCCGCACGCAGGAACCGGTGGGGCTGGCAGTCGTGCCCTCAGCGTGGCGCAGTGAGGCAGAACTGCCCCGGCTGCTGCCAGGCGCTGCTGCCCTGCCGGGCTGGTGACACCCAGCCCGTCCCTTCCCTGCTGGCACGTCCCCTCAGCCTCCCGCTGCTGTTGGCACCAGGCGGGTGTGGGGTGTGGGGAGCTCAGCTCGGCTCCTCGCCCGCCAGGCTTCCGCAGCAGGGGCTGACAGAGTTTTGCAAGGCAAGATCACTTCCTCATGAGCAGAAGTATGAGCTGTGTCCTCGCTGCCCAGCCAGCTGAGGTGCAGCACCAGTTCAGCTGTGCCCTGCCTGGGGATGGGCACGGGACGGGGATCATTGACTTATGCAGGAGATGAGGGCCCCGGGTCACCTCCTGTGCTGCTCGAAGTCAGCCAGGCCAGCCACCCTGGGCTATTTTTAAGACTGGAAACATCAAGTAAAGCAGAGGCAGGGTGAGGAAGTGGCTGATCCCCTGAGGGGAGGAGGGTTAGATGCTCCATTGCTGCTGCTTGCCGTGGGGAGAGCCTTCATCCTGCTGAGGCTCTGGCCTGGGGGGCTTCAAGTGATCCAGAAACCTGTGTCCTCCTGCAGCAGGCGGGGAACTGGTGACCACAGCGCCAGCGACGCCAGTGCTGCTGCTGCAATACTGGGCTTTGCTTGAATCTCATACCTGTCCCAGCTGCGCAGGCACGTGAGGACACCGTCCCTCCCCAGGAGCTCCAGCCATGAGGACAGTTTTAGCACATACAAGCACTGTGCACCGTCCTTGGGCGACCTTCCCTGGCAGGCAGGTCAGGGCAGGCGCAGGAGGGCTGGTGGTGACGTCTGGAAGGCACTTGGTGCTGTGGCCACAAGGACTGCATTAACACTGGGGTCAGAACCTTCCCTCCCTGACTGATTCTGGGTGCTGGGCAGCTGCCACTGCCTGGTGAGTGCAGTGTCCCACACGGCTGTGGGCAGTGAGCCTGTGGGACAGCTGTGAGAGGAAACCCAGCAAAAAAGGCAGCCCTTGGTGCAAAACAGAGCAGTTGAGCTTCACTGTGGGCTGTGACCTGGGCTGAGCACTGCGGGTGTGCTCTGGTAATGGGAGTTTACAGGGAAAGTTGCTCATGGAAATTTGGAACAGTATCAGGCATCCAGAATAACACCTATCCTACTTGAAAAGCCCTTAGGTTCTGTGTACCGCCCATCTTGACTATTGAGGTAGTTTGGATACTGTTTACTTGAGTGAATAAACATGTTACTGGCATGATGTTACATACTAGCACAACACAGCAAATGGCTTGTTCACCGAAAACCTCCTTGAAACATCTTCAGGTGTAGCAGGCCAGAGGGTGCTGCCCAGGAGGTTAAGGGTGCGGGAAATGGGGCGGCTGCAGGGAGCTGCTGGAGCATGGGGGCTCCTCTGCCCTTGCATGGCAGGAAGCAGAGGGAAGTCTGTGTGTAATGTGATAGTTTTTATTGATCCTTTGAGGAGGACTCCAGGCAGGACTGCCCTGTGTAGCATACTGCACTGGCAGTCCTAGCTGGCATTGAGACCTGCCTGGGGACTTCCCTCTCTCCTGTTGGGACAGGACCTGCTGGAGGACACATCCCCTCTTGCTGTGCCAGGGTCCTTCAGGGACAAGGCACTGGTAGCTTTTCCTTTCAAGAGCCACATGCTTCTTTGTGATACCTAAAGACAATGCTCAAAATTCCTCCTTTGGCCAGAAAATGCAAAGGTTTCTTTGATGTGGTGCTAACACTGCTGGGGCTTCTGCAGCCCCCTGTCCCAGGATGGGGATGAGCACCGAGCTGGACTGCAAGGCTAAAGCACATTCCACTGGGGACACAGCTGTGCTGTTGGGGACATCCTCAGCTGTGGCTGACTTTGGAGTCTGCTCACAGTGGCATGGGGAGGTGGCTGGAAATAACAGACCTATAGCTCAGGTGAAAACTTCTCATAATTTTTTTTTTCATTTCCCAGATTATCCTCTTGATCTGAGCCACAATGACACCTTTCTGCAAGCCACAACGTTTCTTCCTGAAGACTTTACCTACTTCCCCAACAATACCTGTCCTGAAAGGCTCCCTTCTATGAGTGAGTAGCATCCTGCCGCCCTGTGCCCCTCTCCTGCTCCCCATGGCTTTGGAGGGCACACAGTGGCATTCCCAGTCTCACCACCCTTGCACCTTTCCCTGCCAGGCACCTAGGGATGAATGGGAGTGCTGTTTAGAGCCCAGCTCCCTCCTGGGAAATCATTGTTTACCCACCCTCAGGAATTAATCCCTGCTGTGTCGGAGGCATGTCTCCCTGCTCAAGTAGGAGCCCATCGCTTGGCAAATACAAACAAAAGAGGGATTGTGTGCTGGGAGCCGGTGAAAAGACTCTGCCAGCCCTTTTCCAGGGGCAGTGGCTGCAGGGTGGCTCCCTTGTGCCTCGGCAGTGCTGCCAGTCCCAGCCCTGTGCCGGGGCTGCTGTGGGAGATGGGCTGGACCCCACAGGGGAGCTGCAGCTGGGAGAAATGTTCCCACCAAAGCTATACCTCAGGTGGAAAATTGGGCTTTTGAGGGCAAATGTTTCCAAAGGGGGGGTGCTCTCTGCTGAGGTGGGGGATTTAGTCTGCTGGAAACACTTAGCGAGGAGTAGAGGGGTACCCCGGCTGGCGTGGGGCTCTCACGGAGAGCTGCATCCAGTAGCAGCCACAAAGGGTGAGGAGACCGGGGTGTTACATCAGCAGCATTTCCTAATTGTTCGTGCTGGTGCTGGAGAAAAGAAGTGGAGTGCTGGGGATGGAGGCCAGGGATGCAGCAAAGTGCTGCCCCAGCACCACAGCAGTTCCTCACGCCCCTCTGCCTCTCCCACTCTGCAGAGGGCCCCATTGATGTAAATATGAGCGAGATCACCATGGAGGACATCCACCAGTTCTTCTCTAAAGACCCTTCCATCAAGCTGGGAGGGCACTGGAAGCCAAGTGACTGCCTGCCTCGCTGGAAGGTAACTGGGAGCTGGGCAGCCCTGTGTCCTGCTCGGTGCGGGGGCACGGGGAGTCCCGGGCGGGCAGCAGGAAGGTGTTACTGGGAGCACCTCTGGTGTGCTGCATCTCAGAGCAATGATGTGAGGAGCTCTGAAGTGTGGGAATGCAGTGCCCAGGGAAGAAACAGTGAACTCAAGGGCTGCTTTAGTGTCCCCAGTGCTGGGCAGAGATGGCGAGGGGGCGCTGCAAGTCTCCCTTCCGCTCAAGGTGACGTTGAATTTTTCCAAAGCAGCAATTCCTCAAGAAGTGAATAGGAAATCCATGTTCTGGGAGTTGGAAGGGTTTCAGGCTGCTCTACATGGGAGAGCTAAGAGTGCTTTGTTGGTGCTGCTCCTGCTCCTGTAGCCGCACAGCAGGCAGTCCCGCTCCCAGCCCGGGCCGGCAGCGGTGCGGTAAGGGCCACGTGCTCTGTTCACCAGGTGGCGATCCTGATCCCGTTCCGCAATCGATACGAGCATCTCCCCGTCCTCTTCAGACACCTCGTTCCCATGCTGCAGCGGCAGCGTTTACAGTTCGCCTTCTACGTCGTGGAGCAGGTGAGTGAGCGCGGGCGCTGCGCGTGCAGCGCAGCCCTGCCCCCTGCCCTGTCCCTGCCAGGCCGCGTCTCTTTGACGTGCCAGCTGTAGGGGTCAGGCTGCAATGTGTAAGCTGTCCCATTCTGTCTAAAAGTGGCACAGCTAAGAGATTACTGGTGCTCAGAAATTACTGGTTTTACATGGAAAATAGAAATTGGGGATTTGTGTAGTTGTTTTATTTTTTTAATTCTGTTTTGTAGGAGTCTTTTTTTAAAAAAAGCTTTGGACCAGGTATTTGCAGTTCAGACAATGCTGCAGGTTTTTTGTATATCCCTGCAGTAGTTCCAGGCAGCACCCCCTAGGCACAGGAATGGCCTGACCAGACTTAGGCATTTCATGTAGAACATGACTGTCATTTCATGTGTACGTGGACCTCTCACTTAAGCTGTTTGACTTCATCTACCCAGTAAATGTGCCTCCATATTTAGCTCTAGCTTAAAAATATTGATCACAATTGAGGTTTTTTCCAAGTGTCTGAGTAATAAGGCTTTGGCATCTTTATTTTTGCTCCTGTACTGTAAATTGAGTATTTCAGTGTTGGTTGATCTCACTGGTCTGCTCCAATACATCACTTCTTTCACGGTGCCAGTATGGGAGCTGGCTGCCCTCTGCAGTTTTCTAGACAGGGCTGAGAACACACACAGAGAGCAAGAACTGCAGGGACTCCTCTTGAGAAGGAACTTTCTCCCTGCTAGGCTGGAAACCAACCCTTCAACCGTGCCATGCTCTTCAACGTTGGCTTTCGGGAAGCAATGAAGGACTTGGACTGGGACTGCCTCATCTTCCACGACGTGGACCACATACCAGAGAATGACCGTAACTACTATGGGTGCGGACAGATGCCGAGGCACTTTGCAGCCAAGCTGGATAAGTACATGTACCTGTAAGCACTGTTCCTCCTCCCTGCTACCATAACTGCTAAGGACCCAGTGCTAGATTTACTTTATTAATTTTTAAGGCAGAGGATTAATCTGGGTTTTTTCTCAGGCATGAGAGGGAATGGCAGAGAGCATCCTCAGGGCTTGGGCTGTCCCATGGCAGGTGGGAGAGGCCGTGGGCTCTGCCCTGACCCTTCTCTCCTGCTCAGGCTCCCGTACAACGAGTTCTTCGGCGGGGTGAGTGGCCTGACAGTCGAGCAGTTCCAGAAGATCAACGGATTCCCCAACGCCTTCTGGGGCTGGGGTGGCGAGGATGACGACCTCTGGAACAGGTACGGGCTCCCTGGGCCCCAGTGGTGGTTCTGTGAGCTGAGCCTGGCACGTGCTCTGAGGGGACAGTTGTCACCGTGGGCACGGGCGCTGGGCTGTGCCTGCCTGCCCTGGGCTGGCTCCGTGGGGCAGGGGCTGCTCCAGCCTGCACAGGCAGTGCATGGCAAGCAGAGAAGTGCTGCCTGGGAAACTGTTGGCTCTGTGCAGTGTCCCACACTGGTGGCTGAGCAGAGCTCCGAGGTGCTGAGTGCTGTGTGACGTACCCCCAGCCCAGGGCAGCGGGAGGTTTGTGTGGCTTCTCTGTGGGTGGGAAGGCCAGAGCCCCGGGAGCTCTGACTGCAGCCCTGGAAGCGCTGCCAGCACAGCAAACACAACGGGTGATTATTTTTTGTTTATTTTATTTTATTTCTCTCCTTTCTAATTCAGAGTACAGTACGCAGGCTACTCAGTGACTCGACCAGAAGGAGACACAGGGAAATACAAATCAATTCCCCACCATCATCGGGGAGAAGTGCAGTTCCTAGGAAGGCAAGTAAATTTTTTTAAGAATCCTAAAGCCTTTCACAAAGAGTCTGTACCACGTAGGAGGTTCCCTGCAGCTGTTTGAGGGCGATGACAGCCTGAACTCTTGAAGGAAACTAAGTGCAGGGAGCTGGAGGCAGAGCGCTGCCAGGAGCCCTCCATCCCTGCATTTTGTACCCCACATCCCTGCAGCGAGGGGTCCTTGCTTTGGGCTGCTTGGATGCCATCCAGAAGAGGGGATTGTCAGATGGCAGGCTGAGGGCCTGTCCTTTATCTCCAGAGCAATGTACAGGGGGGCGAGTGCCAGGTGTCAGGGAAGCTTCAATGTTTCTAGGAGAGCCTGACCTCCGTGCTGAAGGAGGCGTAGCTCAGCCTGCAGAAAGCAGAGCAGGGGCTGTCCCTGCAGTGGGGCTGCTAAAGCATCAGGTGTCCCTGGCAACACTCACAAAGTCAACAGCAGCACCCTCTCCATTCTTGTTTCTGCTTCTTGGCCCCAAACTGGGGTGAGTGCACAGAGCCCTGAGCTCAGGGCTTGCTCTCTTGTGAGGCTGCAGACATCCATCAGGAGTGGTAACTGTCCCCTGCACCAGAGGAGGACAAGTACTGGGCGAGCATTTTTCTCAAGAAGATAAATCCTCCCTGGAGCTCCCCAGGAGGGCTCCAACCCCTTTGTCCAGAGCCAGGGCTGGTTCAGAGAGCACAAGGGTTGACTGCTTGCTTCTGCCTGAGGACCACACTGGAATTTGAGTCTTCTGAAAACTCTGCAACAGAAAAACCAGAGAAATACATCTCTCACAAACAACTTCAGGAATTAACACTTGTAGCTGAGCAGCTGCTGGACAAGCAGTGCAAGCTCTGTTCTGCAGAGGGGCTTTAGGCTGCTGCTGCAGAGATTTGAGCTATCTGCTGGTCTTTTTTTGCATAAGACTCATTTTTGGGTTTCCATTTGAGTTTCCATCTTTAGCCCTGCTTTTCATTTCTCTGTGGGACAGAATGCAGCCAGTCAGAGATGCTTCTCTTACTTCACTCTTGAAAAAGAGAAGTTACTTTTGGTTTTAAAAACCATATTTAGTCAAACCCTCAAATCATGGCAGGCTGATAATGCCATAGAACTGAGCTCTGGTTCCTGGTACTTCCCTCTTTGTTCTCACCCAGCACCTTCTCCTGCCTCATGGCACAACCCTTCCCTGGTCCCTTCTCTGTCCCCAGCTCTTTGCCAAGCTCCCACTGGCCCTGGGGCCTTCAGGCCCCCAGCACTGTGCTGAAGGGAGTCACTGTCCTGCTGAGATATTTCTGCCTATTTTCCCCTCCCAACCCTCCTCAGTCTCCTCACGCTGCCTCTAAACGTGTTTGAGGCTGGTTTTGTGCACCATCTGCAGTTTCCTTCCCCATACCACCATTCTGCTGGTTTTACTTCCTCGCCCCCATCCCTCAGACTAAAGCCATTTAGTTCTGTTCTTGTTCATGTCTGGTTTCATAAAAGTTGCAAGGACCACATCACCCCTCAGCTGCGTCTCTCTGGGATGGTAGGCTTGGCAGGGCCCCCAGGCTCAGCTCCCTCCTGGGAATGGGACCTGCAGGCTTAGGGCAGGTGCCACAGGTTGTTTTGGCAGCTGAATGCTTGCTGGTGGCACAGCGAGCATTTTGCCCTTTATCAAGTGATGGATTTTTCTGGAATTTTCTGATATTTACTAACACAAAGTATTTAAATGTGATGGTTGCCTTTTTTAAGCACTCAGAGGTTCGTTGTTTTGTAGCTGCTCCTGGGCCTGGCTCTTCGAAAGGTGCTCTAGCAGCCTTGGGAGGAGTTTGCAGGTGCTGTGAGCTACGTGGAAGTGACTCTGGCCTCTGGTTCTCGTTGCACAGGTACGCCTTGCTGAGGAAGTCAAAAGAAAGGCAAGCCCTGGACGGCCTCAATAACTTGAACTACTTTCCAAACGTCACATATGACGCCTTGTATAAGAACATCACTGTTAACCTGACACCGGAGCTGGCTCTGGTGACCGAATATTAAGAGGAGAAAATAACTTTGCTCTGCCCTTCACCAAGAAAGCACCATGCTAGACTTTCTTTTCCAAGGGTTATTGAGGACAAGCAACACTTTGTCTAATGAAGGATCACAGAATTTTGGAGAATGAGGCTGAAAGTGCACGCACAAATTGCCCTAGCTGTACCAATCCAGACCGATACCCGGGCAGTGAGCTCAGCAGTCTCTTTATTTTTTCTGCCACTTGCTTTCTGGGTTTCAGGACAACAGTTCGACCTGCTGCTCTCGTCTCCACATTCCTCCTCCAGCAATCTCTGGCACTGGGACTCCCCTCGGGTGCGCTTTCTCCTCCGGAAAGCGGCTCAGCTGAGGGACTCTGGCTTCTTGACCGCGAACGTCGCGAGCAATTCGGTTGGCAACTGCCCTGGTGGGAGATCAAACGACTTCTGATGCCGTTCTTCTATGTCTGTGCGGTTTTTTAAATGACCTGCTTGAAGTATGTACAACAGAATCGCTTCTTAAAGAAGTGTAAGTGTAAATATGCTGTGTAAATCGCCCCTTTTTATTTTTCTCCTATGGCTCAAGTCCAAGCAAGAGGTTTTCATACGGTCACTCATTTTAGTCCTGAGTTCTGTAAACACTTGTGTGAGCATCACTGTACTTGTTCAAGGTGTTCCCTTTTAAGCCAGTGAGACTGCTCCCATGATTCCAGCTGGGCATATGCAGAAATGTTTGTGGGCCAGGGCCCAGAACCTTCCAGTGCAGTGGGTGACAAATACAGCCGGGTGATCACTCATTCCAGGAACCACAGGGCTGCCTTGTTCCAGGGAGGGTGAGGAAATGGGAATATTTATTAAAAAGCCTCCCTTTTCTGTCACTGTCGGAAGGTGATGTGCAAATGAATCCAAGGGCCGTGAGGAGTCCAGCTCCCTGGCTGTTCTCTGTCCCGCTGACGGCGCGGCCCCAGCCGGGATGGAGCCACTGCTCCCACGGGAGCCCTCCCCGCAGAGCAGCGCTTGCCCTCCCCCTGGAACACGCTGGAATGGTTTGGGAGGTTGGTTTGGTTTGTATTTATCGTGTCAATCCAGCAGCACGGAGGTGCTGTCAGAGCCAGGCAGCGCCCTGCGCTGTCCCCCTCGGTACCTGGCAGCACTGGCATGGGCACAGCCGGTGGCACGGGGTCACAGCTCAGTGAGAGACATGAAGGACACTGAAAATATGAGGACTGGGAGCCAGAGCTTGGTCTGACAGCCCATCCAGCTATCCAATGTCATCCTTCTTTTCTTCACAGCCACCGTGGGCAGGCTGGACTTCGGGCCCTGTCCCCACAGACACAGTCCAGCCCTTACACAGCACTGACACCACCACTTTCACTGGACCTCTCTGACTTAAAAGTAAATACATTGGGTGTTGGTTTTAGTTTGTATTTCCACACAACAAGGGCGGGTACTTGACCTCCGAGGGACTTTAACTCTTTTCACTGCATTGTTTGCCTTTGGTTTCCTTAACTTCTCATGGTTTACACTGTTTTCTCAGTTCCGTGGACGTATGATCCCCATACGCATCTGTGGTGGGTGTGACTGCCCAGGGCATTCCTAACCTGTATCCAGAAAACATTACTTTAGAAAACACAAGTTTTGTGTAGATCTTATCGGCCGGCATGAGAGGACAGCGAGCCTGCCCTTGAAAAGCGCTGATGAGTTTGTAACTAAGTTTTAAAGTCTCTGAACTTACATGTGCTTTAAACTCGCTTCCCGAGGGGATTCAGCCTGGTTATTTATAGGCAGAGGTGAGGATTTGCTTTTTCTGCATACAGCAATAAAGACTTTTGCTTCGGAGTCTTGATCTGTAATTCACGTGGACCCTTTCCGGGTGCTGAACCCGCGTTGCCCTGCCCCTCTTTCCTTTCATCTTGAGACCTTGCTAGAACCCTGTCTTTGTTTAATGGTGCTTCAAACAAGGAATGTATTTCAACTAGTCCCAGTTCACTACCCCAGAATCATGCATGTGTGTGTGAGTAGGTGTTGAACTACCTTAGTTGAGCTCCTCAGCCTTCCATGTCCCTGACACCCGTCGCACCTGGTGTGGAACAAAGCCGTTACCTCTGCTCAGAACTGCACTCTGCGGTTGGCACAGAAGGGTCCATCCCCAGCAGCATCCCATCCTTTGTTCTAACCATGTTGAGTTTATTTTCCCTTTTCAAAATGTGGATTATCTGAAAATGTGCACTGTTAATCTTATCAGCTCTGTCAAATACTGTATAGTAAATGTAACTGTTAAAAACATACTGTCAAGCGCATGTGCTGTTATGGTGTAAAAATTCTTGTATTAAGGAGAACTTGTACATATTCTGGCAGCTGAAGTTCGACAAGGCCACTCGTTTGCCCCTTCCACATCAGCGTCATCAGTCAGCCCTGCTGGAGGGCAGGTCCTGTGAGATGCTGATTTATTTTTGTTAAATGAGCCATGTGGGTTTTATTTGCAAAACTATTTATTGGCAGTTAATTCTCTGTACAGCTCTGCTTCTCTAAGGGAGGTACTGTCTGAGCATCAGCCGCGCACTTCAGGCCCCTCACCATCAGAAGTGGCTTTAAACTCTCAAGCAGCTTTCCATCATCATGGCTTTTGAGCTTACTGTTATGTTTTTAAGAGGTGCCAGGGGGACGTTTTTGCACTGAAGATTAGTGTTTTACAACACACACACACTTCTCAGCAAAGCAATCCTTTGTGTCATTACATTTATTTACCCATGTGTTTGTACATTTTTGTATTTGTTAATTTATGAATGATTTTTTCAGTAAAAAATACATATCCAAGAACAGAGATTGTAGTGCTTTGCCTTTTTTTTTTTTTTTTTTTTAACAGGAGGCTGGGGTGTCCTTTTTTACTAGGAGGTGAGATTTGTAAGCCCAGAGGGGTATGTGCCTGTGAGAGTTTGAGTCAGTAAGGGTGAGCCCTGAGTGCTAAAAGCTGGTTAGAAATTTCTCATTAGGACTGGCCAGAAATAAATTGAGTGTGAGATGTGAATGCTCCCAAACTCTTCCTGATCTGGTGGTGCCTAAGCCTTTTTCCCAAGCATCTGCTTCAGTCTAGTTCTGATGGGAGGGGTCGGCTGCCTTAGGGTGTTAGGAAGACACTTGGCTGAAGGTGGTGCAGGGCTCAGGACTGGTGCTGGGGACTGGTGGTAATTGAATTTTTGAACAACAAACCCCGGCAGACAGACAAGCTTCCTTGCAGCAGCTTTAAAATATCTTCCTCCTGCTCTGCAGCATACAGGCATGCTAGAATAAATAGCTGGCAGCCCTGGGTTGCTCCAAGCCTTGCCTTTTTTTAGCTCTGCGTCTTCTGGGAAGCTTCCTCCCACCCGCGGCGCTGGGCTGGAGCCTGCGGGGTGACAGGCCCGGTCCAGCCCCTGCCGCTGCCTGCGAAGGCGGCCTCGCTCCCGCAGGAGGGAGCGAGGTTATGGCAACGCCAGGGCCGAGCTGGTGAGCCGGGGAGACCCACAGGATGCCTGGACACATGGCTGAGAAATCCTCTCCACCAGCGCAGCCTCGAGCCACAGGGCCAGCCTGAGGGCCACGGATGCGGTGGCACGTTCGGGACTCTTGCGCAACCACCCCCGTGGCTGGGGCCACCCGCTCACCCGCGCAGCAGGGTCCTGGCGGCCGTAAACCCCCGCGCCACCCTGGGACAGGCGCCTTGCTCCGGGGCCAGCGTGAGCCGCGGCAGTGCCACGCTTGCCGCAGGACCAGGCAAATCCTCCCCCGCGCTGTGTCTCGGCAGGTGTCGGGATGGGCAGCGCCTCTCCAGGGGCCTCAGCAGAGCCGATGGCCCCAGCGCAGCCCATGCGGCCACACCTCGGCCTTGCTGCAGGACGGGCTGGAGACCCGGCGTGGGCGTGATGCAGCCAGCCTCGTGCTGCTCAGGAAATCCCTCCCGGGCACCCAGGCGTCCGCCTCCCCACCCTCGTCCCAGCGCTGCTTCCCCCCGACGGCATTAGAGCAGCTACCGGCCTGAGTGCGGTGATGGCCCCGGATCCACCCCGAGCGGGTGTGGCAGCGGCTCTCAATAGCTGCCCCCAGCACAGGGCTGAGAGCGGATCCCCGAGCCAGAGCGCAGCCTTGCGCTTGACAAAGCGCACTCATTCATAATTCAGAGCCACTGCTGCGGCTGGAAACGTTTCACAGGTGACTGAGCTGTGCAGCCCGGAGACGGCCGGGCCCAGCAGCCCGTCCAGAGCGGCGACAGGGATGCCGTGCTTAACAGAGCTCATCCCGCCGGGGCTCAGAGCCCGAGTCGGTGAACGAGCCACGCTCGGGCGTTATGGCAGCACAGTGGGAGTGAGTGTCCGGCACCGGGCACGGAGAGAGCTCGGGCTGGGCACAGCGGGGCAGCTGCTTGAGCACGGGTCAGCCCTCCGCTGAGGGAGCCCCTGCCGAGCTCTGTCCGCGTCGCTGCCGGGGGCGTTCGGTGCCCGGTGCAAGCCCCGCTCTGCTGCAGGGGCTGCTCTGAGGCGAGCGATCGGGGACCCTGGGGCGAGGCAGAAAGAGCTCAGCCCCGGACCGGCCGGGGACGGCTGGAGGAGGCAGCCCCGGGCCCCTCACAGCCGCAGCCCCCTTATCTCAACAAGCCGCAGGTGGGCTGGAGGTTCGGTGCGAGCCGAGCGGGGCCGGGCTGGGCCGGGCTGAGGGCACGGAGCGGGGCCNGCGGCGGAGCGCGCTCCCACAGCGGTCTCTGGCGGCGCCGGGAGGAGCGGCCCCGGCCCCGGCCCGGCTGCGGGGCTGCCGCGCGTGTCCCCGTGTCCCCGTGTCCCCGCGTCCCCGTGTCCCCACCTGCGGGGCTGCCACGCTGTGTCCCCACCGACACACGGCACCACCGGCCCTCTCCTGGAGCACACGGAATTTCTGCTTGCTTAGAGAGCAACGGGCGCCAGTTCTTGCCGGAGAGGGAGAAATCCCAGTTTTTCAGAGCTATTAAGTGCAGAGGGAAAGCGAAGTCCCCACGTGCCCAGGGCGTGGGGAAGCAGCTGGTGCCTTTTTCTTCCTGGCGTGCGATGAAGCCTGGCCCTGAAGGTGCTCCCAGACATCCTTGTGACACGCTCTCAGTCTCCCTGCGTGAGTTATCTCTGCTCTTGCAGCTGCCACCTTCTACCAAGAAGAAACACTGTAACTGGTTTTCAGCTGTTTAATTCGCCTTCCCAGTAAAGATCCCCCTTCTCACTGCCCCTTCACAGAGCAGGTCTGGGTCTGCTGGGGATTTTCTTGCCCCCTGACGAGAACCAGGCAAAGTTCTGAGCTGAAGAGAACTCAGATCTGTCCTGAAACTCAAAAATCATGTTTTATGTTTGTGCTATTTTACCCTTCTGTTTAGTCCTTTTCTCTATTATTATTTATCAACACAACATTTTTCTTCTTTTAAACAATGTCAAAGCTTTGTTTTAAAGGGAAAAAAAAAAAGGTAGATTTTTTCTTAATTTTTTTTTTAAGCTTGAATATTTTTGAGCTCCCCCTGTTTTCCTTCCCTGCCTGTTTTGGCCGAAAAGCCAGGTGTTGGACTGCACAGGAGGAGGTTGGGATGTAAGCTGGGACAATCTGGGAAGGCATTTGGAAAAGGAGACAGGTGTTTCTGCACATCCCACGACTCTATCTTTAGAGGGTTTTTCCCCAGTGGGAAGTTTGCTGGGAGCTATGTATCTCTTGGAAAATCAAAGTGTCTTGAAGGCTTAACTCACTCATCCCTGCTCCCAAACTGTGTGCATACCAGCAGCAGCACCTGATCCCCTGGAAGCATCTCCTGCGTCCCACCAGGTGCAGTTTAGGATGTGGTGAGTTTTAAAACTTGATCCTGCAGACCTTTCAAGTTCTCTCTCCTCTTGAGACACTGCAGTCCATGTTTTTCTCCCATATCCACGAGCATTGCAATGTCTGCCTGTGGTTTATGTTGTTGGATTCCCGCTGCCCCCGTGGATCTGCCATGTGTGAGTTGGATGATGTGAATGAGTTCTTTGGATTTTTCATGTTCTTATTTGGTAAACTTGGGTTCATGTTCGGGGAAACTCATCCACAGGGTCTGTGGATATAAATCTGCTCTGAACTCATGCTTATTGCCAACATTTTTCAAACCAGATACTGGACAAGAGAGGGTTTTAGTTAATATAAACCAGAGTCAATTTATGATGACAAAGTATTGCAAGATGTGTGAGGGAAGAGACAAGCTGCTGAAATGTTTGGCTGAAGTGAAGTGAAGAAGTGGAATGTTATTCTTTGTTCGGGCAGGGTGTGGAGGCTGCACACCCCCAGCTGCCTCTGCCAGCCCCTGGTGCTGCTTTGGGAGGAGGATGGGGACCAACACTGCCCAGCAGCCCTCGGCAGGGAGTTCTGGGTAGGGCTTCTGAAACTCAGCTGCTGTTTTGTTGCTGGGTTTGGGGGGCTTTGTTTTCTTTTCCTTTAAGATACCTTGAGAGTGGGTGTTTTGCCTGAGGTGCATCTAAAACTGGGGAGCCCTCGGTGTGAGGCTGCACCAGCCCCTTCCCAGCCTTCCACCACGCGAAGGCTCACGCCGCAGCGCGGGCAGGCCGTGAAAGCTCCCTGAACCCGTTTTCCTGCTTGCTTTCCACTGCCTCAGGGACAGTGGTTTCTCCTGCTGGGACTTGAGGGAGTTGGACCTGGAGATGGACTTGGTGGAGATGATGCCTATGGACCCCAGGCTCTACTGGGGAGCTCGGCTCTCAGATATCTCGGGGTTGGAGATTAGCGTGGTCTAACACACAGATATTTTAAACGTTCTCTGCTTTTTTAGAGAAGCGGAGCAGTGTGTGGGTTAACAGAGAAGTCTCCCCTGTTCCAGGTGGGAATTCGCCTTTTCCCTGTGCTCCTTTCCTGCCCCGAGCCGGCTGCCTGCGGTAGAGCCGAGCGTGGCAATAGATGGCACTGCTGGGACGGGCTGGAGCCGCTGCTCGGTGCCACGGCCCCGGGGCACCGCTCCGCCCGCGCCCGTCTGGGCTTCGCGTCCCAGCTGCGGATCCATAGGCTGGGCGAGCCTGCTGCAAAGTGACTGCAGCAAGACTTTATGTCGGCACCTGAATTTCGGCCTCTGGTTCCATGCGGGGGAGAAGGAAGCATCTCTGGAAAGTTCCATCTGAAAAGCCAGAGCAGCAGAGCAGCTGGGAGGTAGCCACGGTGTCCACTGCTCAGGGCTGAGGTTCCCGGTGCATGTCCTTGCCTGGACCGGGTCCAGACCCCACAGACCAGCTGGGACTCTCCACCAGGCCAGAGATCCGCCAAAGGAGGGAGAGGGCGGCTGCCTGCAGTGTTATTAGCAAGAAAGCAATTAAACCCTTTGAAATCATCTGCACTCTGGCTGTCCCCCTTCATAACATCCCTGTTTGCTGGGGAGAACCTGCTTTGAGTCTGGCGCTGGGGCAGGCTGGTTCTGCATCGCACTGCCTCTCCAGCACCTCATTCTCTTCTCAGTTTGACCTCAGCAAATGCCTCTTCCCGGATGACTTTGTGCTGCACAGGGGGTGAAAACATGCTCTCATCCCAAGGCAAACCTCCTCGCTTATTCGCAGCCCCGAGGGTTGCTGGGTGTGAGCTAGAGAGAGATAAGAGCTGCTTTATTCTTTCTGATGCATGACCAAGTCAGCTTGTTTCCAGCATGAATGATTAAAGACCCACGTGCATTTGTAATGACCATATTCAAATTAAAAAGCAACCCCCTCTTTGAAAATTTAGGCAGCTATAGTGGCATTGTGCTAACCAAAACATAATTAATTATTTATATAGAATGCTCTGGTCTTTAAATTACTTGGGTTTAATGTACTGCAAAGGCACTTGTATCAATAACAGGGCTATTTTGCTTCCACTTAATCATCACAATTTTATTTATTTATTTATTACCAAGAACAAAAATACCCAAGCTGGTCCATCTGATACCTCACTGCACGGCTGATGGGCTGCTTTCCCTCCCAGTCTTACATTGCAGGAGCTGTGGTTTTGCTGTTTCACAGCCCCCTGAAGGACTCGGTGCCATGAGTGAGCCAGGATGGGGCTTCTGTCACCCCGTGCACGCATCACTCCTGTGGTGTTGTCACTGACCCATGTGCTGCTCTATGGGGGCTCTGCTCACTCCAGCTACTCACCTCTGAATAACTCTGAGTCCTTTCGGGCGTTTATTTTTAGGGCAATCGAGGCCCTGTGTTTTTCTGGCTTCTCCTATTTCTCCTAGAGTTTCCTTCAGCCATGGCAGCAGTTCAAGGTGAACGGGAAGAAGTGGCTGAAGCAGAGGACATGCTGCAGAGCTGGTGTGTGGGTGTAGCTGGATGAGGCAGCGGCTCTGGGCTGGTGCTCCTCTTCTGCCTGCTTTGCATACCAGTAACTCTTCATTTTCTCTTTTTTTCAATTATCAATTTTTTTTTCTAATATTTGCCATTCAAATCAGTTGGGATTCAAGCTGCCCTGCTGCTCAGCAGCTGCCCCATTGGGACTGACGTGTTGGTGTTAATATGCTGTTGTTAATTCCAGAACAGGGAATACTGTTGAGCAGAAGCAGCTTTGAAAACTAGGAACCGACGGGCTGCAGGAAGGTGTTGTTGCATTACAGCCATTTCTGAGGGGGGGTCAATAGACTAAGAACAAGGTTTGCTAGTTAAAGGTAAAGGAGAACCACTGAGAAGAAGTGGAGCAGAGACCCCTTGAGTGCTGCTGCTGGGACACTGAGCTCCCAGGCTGGTGTGGCCATGGAAAGGCAGGCTGAGAGCTGCTGAGTGTGCGACATGAGGTGGGCCCAGGGGACACTGAAAACCTCGGGTACCTTCTGAAATACCAGCCCTAATTCTGGTCCCTGCAACCAAGATGACTCCTACTGCTCCAGGTGGCTGCTGGGGTGTGTAACTGTAATGCACACGTGAGGTTCTCACAGAACCCTCACAGCGTGGCAGGAAGGGAGATGGAGATGTACCCTAATCCATCCTCCTGTACCAAGCTGGGATCAATATGTCTAGACCATCCTGACAGGTGCTTAAAGATATTTTTCTTGAAAGCCTTAATGATGCCTCCACTGCCTATTCTCCTTGGGCAAACTACCCCAGGACTTTACCCTTTTTTCCCCAACAGTCATCCTAATTCTCCCATCCTACTGTATTTTGTCCAATTCCCAGCAGACAAGGAACACAAACCATTGCTGTCTTCTACAGAAGCCTTTTATGAACGGAAAACTGGTACCCCATCTCTGCTCTGCCTTCCATTTCCACCAGTAACCCATTTTCCTCCACTTCTCCTCAGAGGTTGTTTTCTACGTCTCTGGTCACCCCTTTTCCTGCCCTCTGGGCTCTCGCCAGCTGGGGCCCGACTTTCTGGATGAGCAGTGCCCAAACTTGGAGGCAGGACTCCAGCCGAGGCTGTGGTAGCAGGGCATGTGTCTCACATACAGCTTTTCTGTTTACGAATTCCAGCGTGATAGCTGCAAAAAAAAAAGCAAACAATGTCCTGGTAGCCCTTGAGATTTGGGCATGGTGGAGATGAGGACCATATAAGTACATCGATGGGTGTGTGGATGAAATGCAGGCTTTCACCAGTCGGACAAAAGGAGCGGTGGCTGCTGGGGCTGGTGAGCCCTGGCTCTGTCCCGCTGACCTGCGGGAGGAGGGTCATTCCCGCCCCTCAGGACCCTCCCCAGGACACAGCAGGAGCCCCGTGGCTGCCCCGCTGGGGACACACCAGCCACGTTTGCCATACTGGGGGCTCCCAGTCCCTGTGGGCCCCAGGAGCTGACAGGGCCCGAACCTTTCTGCTGCTGGAGCTGGTTTTTGGTGCCTGTATCCATTGGCAGTTATTAAAGCCGTTCTCATTTGCTTTTCACTCCTGAAGGAAAAAGCTCTCTGTGAGAAGATGAGCTGCACATTTCTCCCCTCCCCTTCAGCCCAAGCTTTAGGCAGGAGGCTGCTGCGTGATGCAAAGTTGGGCTCTGCAGAGGATGGCAGGGAGGCGTCGGAGGAGCCCGCGGTGGTGGCTGGAATTCCTGTTGCCATAACAACGCAGCGCAGCCCTTAAATATAGAACCGGTTTTACCCCAGAGCCCCGCTCTGTCCTTCCTTCTGTAACGGAGCAAGCGGGCTTTGCTCCCTCCTTGCTGCCACACGCAGGACCCCAAAGGTCAGAAGTGGGGGCGCCTCGACAGCAATGTGTGGTGTGTGGGGTCAGGACACCCACTGACCGTGACCTTGGGGGTGCTCTGCCAGTCACAGCTTCGGTGTGCGGGGCCCAAATTCTGCTTTGGCCCACTGAAAATCCTCAGGGAGGCTGGACTGAAAGAAGAGGTCCCCTGGAGGAGTGGAAAACATTTAACTGCTGGAGCAGCTGTGGCTGTGGGGTGGGAGGGTACCGAATGTAGCCGGGCACAGTGCAGCTCTCCTGGCAGGGATGGTCCCGAATCCAGCCCAGGGATGGTCCCAAATCCAGCCCAGGAATGGTCCCAAATCCAGCCCAGGGATGGTCCCAAATCCAGCTGAAGTCCCTTAGCCTGAGAGAAAGGTCATCACATGGAAAATGTACCATGTGCCTTCAGTATCTCCAGTGTATGATTACACTGCAAAACCATCTGTTACATTTATGTTTATTGCCCAGCAAATTGTGTAGATGCTTTTAGAAGTTCTTGTTTATCTATTTAATTAAAAATTGGGTTTTATACCATGGATCAGGAAGAGCCCTAAGCTGCAGGAGTTATTTATTGGTGCAATATAGTGGGAGATCTCCCAGAATCCTGGCTCTACTGTGTTGGTTTCATTATGGTGGTGTAGTTGAAGTAATTTCATTCTGCTAGTTTGTAAGAAGGATACTTGGATTGCAAGACAAAGCTGCTGGTTGGTACGAAATGCTAAAATTAAGGTTTTCTCATAAAATCCTAATTCCTCTCCCTTGTTAATCTACAGAGAAGTGCAACCTGCAAATGTCAGATGGAACCCTTATTCTTTACCATCTCCAATAACATCTTATCCCTCTTAATATTGTGTAATTTTCTCCTGGTTGAGTCCTTGAAAGTAGCTACCTTCCCGAAATGGCCTTTCATTCCTTATAGAGACCAAGAAATGGTGGAAAATTCCAACCCGAGCATTTTTAACTTTGGCAAAGGTACAAGTAACTGAGTAGGGAGCAACTTGGGCGGGTGGGGCAGGTACCCCCCCAGTGCAGCAGTGGGAGGCAGCTCTTTCACACGGACTCCTTTATCCCTTCAGATGCATTTCCCCTCTGCTGACCTCTTCTGAACGAGATTTGAAAGACACTGGGTCATCAATCATGGGGTTTGAGAAGGACAGATACCACTCTGGGATATCACAGCCAGAAAAAGGACATCAGGGCTCGGTATCAATTGAACATTGAGTAAAACAGCAAGGACTTGCTTTCCACCACCTGGCTGTCATCTTCCACTGCTCTGTGTCTTGAGAATTGGTACTTTTTAACCCAACCAGTGCATTGGGATGATGAATTGGTAGAAAAAGTTGCACTCCACCCTTGTTTACATCAGTTTTGTACCCGTGGGACTGCAGCTCTGGGGCTGTGTCTGAGGGTGCCTGGGGGCTGTGTGTGCTCTGCAGGCATTCCCAGCAGCTGAACGCTGCTGAGCTCAGCCTGGAGATGGGTTTCCAGGGAAAACAACCGCCAGAATTGAAAGGTTGCAACTTGCAATTAACGTTGCACGTGGATCCATTTCAGTGCCACAGAGGCACTGAGGACGGGGCTTGCTTGGCTGTGATTATGGGTGTTGGGTGCCCTCCTGCAGGGCACGGGCTGGGAGGTCCATCTGCTCCCGGGCTGCAGCTTCCCAGCTGCTCAGCGCTGAGACAGCCTCCTGCTCTCTTCCAGGGCCGCTCCTTCAGGGTCCAGGACACCAAATTCAAACCTGGAAACCGTGAGCAGGCCAAAGGATTTGTTTGTACCTACAAAGTCACCCCCTAAAATGTGCTTTAGTCCATATTAGGGCTGGAGCATCACATTTCTCCTGATTGAGCAAATGATTGGGAGGTTTGGTTTCAAATTGCACTGCAAAGACTTGTAAAGGAAACCACTGAAGTTCCTGGGTGGTTCCCCAGACAATGGTGCTGGTTTGTGCTTGTTCCTAATTAAATTTTTTCCACAGGGAAAATCTAGTTTTAGTCAATTTTGTTTTTTGCAAGATTGAACTGTTCTTTTTTGGTTTACTAAATTGAAATCCACAAAGACAGATGCTTTAAGAACAGATACTGAGACCTGTTGTTCACATTGTTGAGTCTGACTTTTCGCAGTGCATCTTCATTGAATTCCCTTGTCTGCAGGAGTTCTGGGGGCTATTAGCTGCTTTAAATGGAAAAGCAGCTGTCGGGACCATGGGCATGCACTCCCAGAGGGGGCACATTCCCTGAGGCCCCAGCCCCTGAGTCACTGGGCCCACACCAGCCTCCACACTGCTGCCATGCACCTCCCTTCCTCCTCCCCTTGGGAACAGGGAACGGTTTGTGCAGCCACGTGTAGCACACCAGAAGTCAATTCACATTTTATCTGGATTTTTACTGCAGAAAGCTGAGCAGCACCCCTGCAGGACCAATAGCTTTAGGCTGGGAAGAAATTGTAGCTGCTTTATGGAGCCTGAGGTCCCCTGGCATGGAACTTGTGTTGTGCTGGCTGGCCAGAAGAGCTGGGTTGCTGCGTGCCTCCCTCTGCCCCCTGCACGGCCCTTCCCGAATCAAGGGCTTGGCCCGGGCGCGGCAGGGAAAGCCCACCCCCCACACGCCGGGCCCGAGGAGGGGGCTCTGAGGTGTCGCTGAGCAGAGGCACTGAATTAACCTCCTCTATTGATTTCGGTGAAGAGCCACCCTCAGGCTTTCTGTGCAAGGGCAAAGGAGACTGAAGAGCAGCCATGAGGAGGGCGGCCAGGGCAGTGCTGGGATGGGCTCGGCTCTTCACCTCTGGGGTTTTTCGTGCAAGACTCTGGCTGACCTTTTCGAACGTGCCAGAAAATAGAGACAGGGCGAGGGAGCTGACGAAAACTGGAGAGAGCATCTCCACCCGTGCTTCCTTCCCAGAGGTGGGGTGAGGGTGGGTGAGGGTGGCAGACCCCCGCAGCAGGTGAGCTGCGGCTCTGAGCGGAGCCAGCGCGGGCAGCGGGGATCGGGCCAGAGGGAGCTGGCAGCCCCCGCGGCAGCCGCCAGGGCACGGGGCACCCTCAGCCGCCTTTCACAGCCCCAGGCTGCCCTGAACCTGCCTGGTTCTGCAGACCAGCAGGAGCGTGAGATCAGTTAAAAGTGCAGGCTAAGCTTGAACTTGAAAAGCCATCAAAGTATTTTGGACAACAGCTGTGAAATACTGAAATGGCTGCTTGCTTTTCAAACATGATGGTTATTGTCAAGTTTGGGAGTTTGCTGGGATTTCCTGATTTAATGGGGCTTAACAGCTTGAATTGAGGGCCTTTTAAATTCTGAATTACGTTGGCTGTTGTTAATTATGTTGTTAATATTTAATGAATGGAAAAAGACAAAGGTAGGTAGCTGATAACTCCTCTAAAATAAAAATCTCCATTATGGCAATCCTGAGGAATCTTTGTATTGTTGTTAGGTACCTGACAACTCTCTTAAAATAAAAATCTTTATTATGACAATTCTGAGGAATCTTTGTATTGGTGTTACTTTGGTTACTGGGATGACAGAACATAAAGGCTGGGAGAAGGGAGAGAAGCCTCGCCGAGCCAGGGACAGGTGGGCAGAAGCCTGCAGTCCGAATGACAGGGAGGACAGGAGTCCCCAGTCAGTGAAGGCCCTTCCCAGAGATAATTTGTGCTGTTGCTGTGCAGTGAGCGGGTGTCACGGAGATCAAAGCTCCCCCGCGAGGAGCCAGCCCCACTGGTGGCACGAGATTGCCCAGCCTTTCCCCCTGCCCTGTCCCCAGGGAACCTGCGCTTCCTCAGCACTGGAAGGAACGTTAAGTAGTTGCTTGAAATTCAATTTGACTCCCTTCTCGCCGCGTCCCTTCACAGCCAATGGTTGGAGGCTCCCGCCCCCGGAGCAGCTCCAGCTCTTACTGCTGGAATGGCACAAAGGAGGGGAGGAGGAGAGTGTTTATTCAAGGTTAGGGCAATTCTGATCAGGGAGTGGCCAACAAGGGCTCCTTTTGTGAATTTTTTCTCAAGGCCTGCCTATTTTCTACCAGTTTCTCTTAAAAGGTGAGCCATAAAAAGCTTAACCTCTTGGATACTCTCATCAGCTTGATCCTCACCTCGATGTGCAGTTCTCATGAAAGCTTCTCCCACTGGTGGCAACAGCCTCGGTCAGTGGTAACAGGGTCAAGGCAAACAGTCTTGGCAGGATCACTAATGGACATCTCCTCAGATTTAAAGTACATTTAGCTGCTCATTCATCCCCCATGCCCCAGTCTGAAAGGGAATATTCTGGTACTTTCTTCCCAGGAACCATGTGAGATTGCTCTCTGACTGCATATCCACTTTTAGGATCCACATATGCAAGAGCAGAGCAATTCTTGTTCCCATTATCCTCAGGAAAGTCTCTGTGCTCCAGCACATTCAATCGATGGCGTTTCTCCAGCGTTGGACCACGAAGCAGATTGTGTCTGTGGCTGAGTTCAGTGTCTGCTTTGCCCCTAGGGCTGAGCCCTCAGCCCGTGTTTGTTAAAGAGGAGCTGGGCAGACGTTAGGCCAGGGCTGGAAATCAGGGGGGTGTGGGACAGGAGTCAGTCCTAGCAGGAGCATATCCAGGCCAGAGCTGCCTTATTGGCACCTCCCGTCAGGGAGCTCTGTTCCCAAGTTCGGGTGGAAGCTCCTCAGGGAGGGCCCCTGACTTCTCTTGCCCTGCTGCGAAGGCTGTGGGAGCAGGCAGGGCTCCTGCCCGTGCGCTCCTGGGAATGCCCCTGGGCCCTGCACCCCGGCTCTCCCAGGGGCTGCCCCGACTGCCGCAGCCCCAAAGGCCTGGAACGGCTGCAGGGCCATTTGCAACCCGGAGCAGCTGGAAAGGGGCTGCACGGACGAGGCCACATCTGCAAAGACTGGCTGGCCCCGCCAGCTCTGCTGCCCGCCCTCCTGAGCGATGATTAGTGCAAGCCCTCCGCCTTTCAGGGGCTAATAAACCTGCAGGAGTTCCCTAGCACGGCGAGCCCAGTTGCTTCCCAGGGCTCGGTGCTTAAAGCTGAATGTTAGATAACAGATTACAGGCACTGCTCCTCCCCGGAGCCAGCCCTGCCCGAACTGTGAAAGGGAGGAGGAAACACCCGCCAGCCCTCCGTGGCTGCAGAGGCCGGGGGAGTCCTGCTGCCACCGGTCCCTCCAGGGAAGGACAGGGCTCCTGGGGCCCCAAGCACTTGGCCTACAGTGCTGATAGGTAGGAGAACACTTCTCAGATCCTTTTGCGAGTTCCCAAGCAGATGGGTGACTGGGACAAATCGACCCACTGGGGGTTTTCATTCCTCAAGCAACAGAAATCTGTGTATTTTTTCCTTCCCGAAGCAATTGTATTTGGTCTCAGACCTGCTGTGAACAGACAGTCACAGCCAGGAGGTGATGTTTTACACACCTTAGGGAATAGGCTGGTGCTTCCATAGCTTCCAGTGCCCCCCACAGTCATCCTCACCAGATAAAGAGGAAAGGTGGGTCTGATGGAGCCATCCTTGGGCAGAGGAGCCAGGGGTCAGTGCCTGTGGTCAGTGAGCACAGCCAGAGAGTGAACAGATGCACGGGAGGAAATGCACATCCTGAGAAAGGCAGAAAGCTGGGGCCACGGGGGATGGCTGGGAGCGAGCTTTGTGGGAACCTGAGCCAGAGCTCCCCTCATAACCAACATGCACGGGCGTGTTTCTGCCCTCCTCCCGAAGGCCAGGGGCTGAGGAGGCAGCAGGAGCCCTCGGCAGAGTGGTGCCAGGTGAGCAGGGCTGCAGCTCTGCCAGCAGCAGGGAGGGAAGCCAGCCTGGAACGAGGGGGTTCGGGGCACTCCTGGGACTTCAAAGTGCATCCAAAAAGTTCAGACAAGCTGAAAACTTCAACTCATTATCTTTCTTCAAGGTTCATTCTTGGATCGTATTTTGCTGTCTGCTTCCAGTATTTCCCCCTGGTATTCCAGTATTTCCATGCTCCTGGGCTCTCAGTAGCACAAGCACTATCCATCTCAGGTCTTTTTGCACTTTTCAACACTTGTTATGGATCTCTGCCAAGGAACCTGATAATTTTTTTCCCATTTAAGGGAAAGAATTTTGGGCTATAAAAGAAAATCTCCATTGTACCTAAAGCATTTCCAGTCTGGAAAGAAAATCCCTGGAAACTGAGGGAAGTCTTAAAGGGACATAATAGGAAACACTGTGCAACAGAGGCAGTTTATTGTGCATGATTGCCTTTCCCACTCCCAAGGAGCAGCACAAGGCCCTTGGGCTGCAAGAACAATATGGGTTATTGTTACATCTTAGAGCTCATTTCAGAATGTGAAACTCAGCAATGGGGAACCAGCCAAAACTCGGGGGCCACCAAAGCTGCTGCTCCCCTCTCTGTGGGAGACCCTCTGTCCCACATGCCGTGGCTGTGACGGGCTGAGCGCTGGTTTGCAGGCAGGCCAGGAGCCTTCCCTTGCTCACAGCCCTTTGTCTTCCCGTGAGCAGTAAAATGAAGTGAAGCAGCCTTCCCTCCTGCTTCACAGGATGGACACAAGATGCCAGGCTGTCACACGGTGCAGGTGTTTGGGAAATGTGATCCTTTTCCTTACACAGGCAGAGGAGTCACTGCAGATCAGCAGAGGGATATTTATTTCCACATTTAGGCTCAGCCTATTTCCCTCTCATGTTGTAGCTCAACAAACACTGCCTCACAGGCCTGCTCTGCCTGGAGTGAAATCCAGGTATGTCCATGCCACTGAATGCAAGCCCAGGAGAACACATCTTTGCTGTGCTCTGCTTATTTCCTCTGGCATACTTGGGCTTTAAGGTGTTTCCTTGTCAATAACTGCTGCAATACCGGGAGAGAAACAGGGTTTGCACAAACTGCATCCAAACATTCGACTGGCTCCATAGGCTGGGGAAATAACAAACCATAAATTAAGTTTGCAAAGCTCAGAGTACAAAAATATCAATTGAAATGTGTATCCAAACCAAGACTGGGGGAAATAACCTTGGAGAAGAGTGAGCAGGATGCACATTTCTGCATCTTCAGGCCTGCACTGCCCCTTGCTGACAAACTCTTCGTGTGGGACAAGAAACGCTGCAGGGAACAGATGTCCTGGGGGTGGAAACATCCTCTCCTCTCCCCAGGCTCGTGGATCACCCCAGGCAGGGCCAGCTGGAGGGACTGCCCTGGGCAGGGCTCCCTCTCCCAGCACTGCCCAGAAGAGCGGCGAGGAGCCTGTGCTGCCCCGCGCCGTGCCCCGCGCCGGGGCTGGCTCTCCAGCCTCGTGGCAGAACATGCGGATGGCAGGGGAGCCTGAAAGACGCAGAAAACACAAATGCCCTGCTGATAACGCCAAGGTGCCTCTCCCCAGTGATTTCGGTGGTGAATCTGATGCATCTCCCTGCACTAGGCTGTCATTTTCCCTCCTGGCACCACGAGGGGAGACAATGTGCCTGGGAGGTGAGTGCTGACAAACCCTGGCTCTCCTATGGCACCTAGCAGCTGGAAGTTTCAAAGCATTTTATAATCATTAACAGACTGAGCTTCCTAGCCCTGATCAGGGGTTTTGTCTCTGTTGCAAGAGGAGTAAAGTAGGGTCTGGAGGTGAAATGATGACAAAGCAACAGGAGAGCTGAAGCGCTCTGAATATTGCCCTCATGTCTGTCCTGTATTGGAAGTACCCATGGGGTAGGAGGAGCTGCTTCCCTGGAGGGGCACTGGGCTGGGGTTAAGCTGGTCAACAGGTTTTATTCCCAATTCTTCCTTCCACCCCCTCCTGGGTGATCTTGGCTTTTCTGTATCTTAATTTCCTCATCTCCAAAACAAAGGTAGTGACCAACTTCTTGTAAGAAATTCCTAAACATACAGCTGATACACAGTTGTGTGAAGCACTGGACAAAAGCACTGCTTGGGATTTCAGAAGGCGACCTCTCAGGAAGATGTAGGCATTCAAAACCCAAATATAATATCTAGCAATGACATTGAGAACACTGAGCATCAGGAACCAGGCACGGGGGAGAGAAGCATCAAAAATGGGGAACAGCAGCACTGAGGCTCATTTTTCCTAGTTAATCACATAAAGTCAGACACCAGGCTCCAATTTCAGGAACTGTCACCAGCGTCCAGGAGCCACGAGCAATCAAGGCAGGAGGAGGGCACAGCTGTGTACCCCATACACCAGCCCAAACAGGTGAACTGCATTAAGTGATACTAATTGGTACTAATAGACCTCCAGGCTGCTCCTGAGGGCCATTTTCCCTGGTGGGAGTGAAGGCAAGAGACGAGAGGGACAGCCTGGCAGAGGAATACTTCGGTTGCTGTGCTCTTGCCTGGAAAGTCGACGTTTTCTCTATTTCTGCTGTGTTTTCAGGTTAGTAAATGCTGCTTTACGTTACATTTACAGTCCTGATCGGCAGCAGAGATCCAGCGCTATTCCTCCTAGCTGCTTCTGCAAATGTCTGCGACTGTCGTTGCGGGCTCGTTCCTTCGACGAGGGGCAGCCGGGCTGGGGGCGAGGGCCCAGTTCGCCCTCACGCCCGGGGTGATGAGCAGCCTCGCCGAGCTCCGCTGCTCCCGGCTCGGTGGGGAATCGCCTGGGAGGCGGCGGGGGCCCTGCCGGGCTGCCTGGCGCTCTCGGCTCCTCGCTTTGCTGCGGCACTCGCCGCCGCTCCTGTTCTCACGGCTGCCGGCCCGGGGGCTGCCGGAGCGGCCCCGCCGCCGCG
>VZSE01004415.1:544659-557844 GCA_013398275.1 Promerops cafer | reverse complement strand
GCTCCCCGCCCGCGGGGGCGGCGGGCGGGGACCCACGCGCGGCCTCTCTTGCAGCTCCGGAGCATGGAGGGGAAGGAGAGGTGAGGAGAGCCGGCCCCCGCGCCCTGCCCCGCGCCGCACCTTGGAGCGCCAGCCTGAGGGGGACCAGCGATGCCTCTGGGGATGAATAAGCATGGATCTCGCTCTACTACCTCTTTGCCTCCGGACCCCACCGAGATCGTCAGGAGCAAGGCCTGCTCCCGAAGGGTCAAGCTCAACGTGGGGGGGCTGGCCCACGAGGTTCTCTGGCGGACCTTGGACAGGTTGCCGCGGACCAGGCTGGGAAAGCTCAGAGACTGCAACACGCACGACTCCCTCATGGAGATCTGCGATGACTACAACCTGGAGGAGAACGAGTACTTCTTCGACAGGCATCCCGGGGCATTCACCTCTATCTTGAACTTCTATCGCACTGGCAAGCTGCACATGATGGAGGAGATGTGCGCCTTGTCCTTCAGCCAGGAGCTGGACTACTGGGGGGTGGACGAGATCTACCTGGAGTCCTGCTGCCAGGCCCGCTACCACCAGAAGAAAGAGCAGATGAATGAAGAGCTGAAGAGAGAAGCAGAAACCCTGAGGGAAAGGGAAGGGGAGGAATTCGATAACACTTGCTGCGCCGAGAAAAGGAAAAAGCTCTGGGACCTCCTGGAGAAGCCCAACTCCTCCGTAGCGGCCAAGGTAAGCGTTCCACATCTCTCTCGTCTACTGGCTCGTGACTGGGGATGCTTACCTGGGCTGTTGTCCTGCTGCCCTCGCTTTAGTGGCTGGGCACTTGTGGCTGGATGGATGCTGTGAGTGAAGGAGAGGAAGGCCTCTTATATACAAATGAATTTCGATGTATATTGGGTGGTTTTTTGTCCTTTGGAAGAGATCTGGTTTGAGCGTCCCTGGGGCAGCCTGGGCTGCTCAGTGTGGGAGAAGCTCCTCTGAGCAGTGGGTCAGCGTGCAAAGACTGCTGTGGCTGGATGTTTAAGACTTGTTACCCACTGGCCTGTGTCGGTGCAGTTTGTAATAGAGATTTCTTTGGGCCTAAAACGTGAGTCTTCTGCTCCTTAACCAAACTGGCTTTCAAGAAGCCCCTTCTGCTTGAACTCTTAGACCCAGGTGCAGTGAGGAAATAATGCCTTCCATTCCAGGGCTTAATTTAAATTTTTTTGTAGTGAAATGTATCTCCTAGTTATTTGTATCACACACTCCTAGGCTGAATGTCTGCTAAAGCTGGTGTTTGAATTTCATCCTTTACCTGATTCCAGCCTTTTTAAAGTCTTCCCTGTGCAAGTGATGCAGCTGTCTCTGTCAATAGCTGAAGTGCTGCTTACTCTGAAGTTGCTTCCAGTGGACAGGTCTACTTGAAGGCATTTTGAAGATAAGATCCATGTTGGGAGAAACCAATGTCAGAGTTGGCTCTGATAATTTAGCTGCCTCATGTTAGTCACATTTTCTTTAGTGAGGAAAATCTCTGCGAACACAGTGATTCAGTAACCATGGGGACAAAAGTGAAGGGGGAGAGGTTGAAAACTGTGGGATGAATAACTGAAAAGCATGAGAGACTGAGCAGTAGGGACCAGAACTTGAATTTTCTATATACCCCCACCCTCACTGTATGGCAGAGAAGTCACAAGAAGCCCTGGCTACCTCTGTAATGCGCCTCTGTCTGTACAAACATCTGCAAACATCACTTAGGAAGTCTGCCTTGGATGGGCTACTTGTGCAAACAGACTTCTTTACCTCTTTTTTTTCTCTTCTCAAAATGCTGCACCTCATGAACCAAGAGCGTGTGTGAAACTTTGGGGAAGGGATTTTATGAGGCGTGGACTGGCTCGGCCTGGCATGGGAAGGGGAGGCATGCTCTGCCTGCTGAACCCATTATCACTTTTTTAATGTCAAACAGAGCCCCAGAGTGTCTCTGTCTCTCCAGTGGCACAGATGACACCATGATGAACACATTAATAATTTATAAGGCTCCTTTGGCACAGTCCTGGAATCCTGAAACACAGGCCCCAGGCTTTGCTGTCTGTGGCACTGACTCAAAATCCATTAGAGACTGTTGATGTTCATGATTTATTGTATATGAGCAAAGGTCATTCTTGCCAAATAAGTGTCTTTTGTGATTTATAAGTGAAATACTCTAGCTTCATTTTCTGAGAAAATTCTCGGAGTAAATGCACCAGGCATTGCAGGCTCTGGATTAATTGGGAGGGAATGGCAATGCATCATTACCCTCAGCATTTAAAGCTGCCATTCTGTGCCTTCATTACTGCAATGAAAGTGATGCTCTGTGTTCTCAAATCTCAAACATTCCAGCAGTTCCCAAAGACAGATTCCCCCTCATTTCACGTGTTAGCAGGGCAAGCAGGCCTGATGAACAATTAGCTTAGGCAGGGACAGCAGTGCTGCTAAGCCTGTTCTTGATTGGATTTGCTCCCTGCTGGCAGGCGGCCTTTCCCTCGTGCCAGAGTATGCCCTTTGCTTTGATCACCTTCCCGACAGCTCAAGCCACGTGTTGGATAGGCTGGAGTCGCTCTTCAGCCTCTGATGGAAGGCCATGGGGAGAGGGACCTGGCAGCCTGACCCGTTGCCTGACCCGTGCAGCTGTGCCCAGGCTCCCTCTCAGGCCCAGCCCTGGCTGGCTGCTCCTGGCTCCGGGCGGTGGCCACGGGCTGCCGGGAGCCTCGGCCACCTCTCCTAAGGCCAGGCTCCCTCTGCTTTGCCAGGTCTGGGAGCTCAGGCTGTTCCTATGGACAGGGAACCAAGTAAACTGTTGCCAGGTTTCATGTCATGCAAGGTCCTAAAACCGCTGCTGGGGAAATCTGAGCTGCTCTTGTTCATTTTTTCTCTTCAGACTCGTTCCGCTCGGTGCAAAGGGTTTTCCATGCAGCAAATACAAGATACCTTCATGTGCTCTTTGAGAAGTGCAGGAAATGGCTACAGGTGCAGGTTCTCCCCCAGGCCACACCAGGGTCCTTTGCTATCAGCACTGGCTGTATTTTAACATTTTCTGCACAGTGCCTCACCTGACCCCTCCATACCAGCTTACTCCTGGGACCAGTTAAACAAAGAGAGTAGTTTTTTATTTGTTAGGTTTTCAGGGATTTGTGTTTGCCTTTTTTTTAATTCCTGGATGTTTTTTCTTGGTTTTGTTTTTTATGGATTTTATTTTTATTATTTATTTAAATGGGACAGTCTGGCATACCCCAAGGTGTAGAATAGCATCCAAATAAGAGAAGAAGAATCCCCCAGACCTTAGTTTTTGTTGCTTTCTTATCCACTGGAGACTTACCCATATCTTCTGATTACTCTGTCTGGCTTTTAAACAACCACCTCGTGGCAAGCAGGGTCTTATTTATGTGCGAGGCTTTCTGAAATACGTGACTGGAGAGGACACCCCTGGATTTTCCAGCTCCCAGCCCTTGAGAGGCCCCAGGTTTGCAGAGGAGGCGCTGGGGCCGCACCCGCTGTGGCCCCGAGGGAGCAGAGGGATGGTGCTGCTCTCCCCCGGGCACAGCCCCGTCCCCGTGTCCCTCGGGGAGGTGTCAGACCCCCAGCACGGCCCCAGCTCGGCCCGGGGGCAGACAGGGCACCCAGTGCCCAAACTGGTTTCAGTTCACCCCAGTGCCTTGGGCTGGGGTGCTCTGTGCACTCACCTGCCCCGAGGGAAACCCCTGTGCACAAAATGCAGCACTCGAGGGACTTGCCCTCTGTTAAATGAAAAAAAAATCAGGCAGTTATTAAATAAAACTGTGGTCACCTCCCTCTAACCTTAGAATATATTTTAAAGGATCTGGTTCTCCCATTTCCTGTGGTTATTTGCCTGCATATCCCTGAGAAACATTCACTGCAGGCTTTGTGGATGCTTTCTCCTCTTCCTGCAGTCACTATTTTTGCATGTTCATGCTTATTTTTATCATTCTCCCAGTCTATCTTAATAGTTTGGTGGTTGATTCTTGGTTTTGTTTTTTGAATAGTATTCTTCATGTACTTTGGTGTACTCACAACATCCATTTTTAACCACAGAGGACTCTGGTGCTTGCTTCTGTCATGGTTTACTCTAGAGACTGACGAGGTGCAGGCATTTTCTGGAGTAGCTCTTCCACTTTGTTGCATGGCAGTTTTCCTTTTGTCAGGCAAGAAAAGCAGCTCTCCAGAAGCCAAGCAGAACTGCTGCTTTTCCTCGGGGCGTAGTGTCCATGCCAGGGCAGCAGTGGCTAGCACAGCTCCAGCATTCTGGTTTGGGCTTTTAATCCTAATTGCTCCTTCCCTTGCCAAGGCTAAGCTTGGGCAGCTGGTTCCTGTCACCCTCAGCCCAGCCACCAGTCCTGGCTTGCCAAAGTCCCTTCTGAAGCTGTTGCTTTCCACTAACCAAGGCTAGCTGGGGACCATGGGTCGCTCACCTGCCTGGCCCTTGGGAGAACAAGCCTAGCTGCAATTCCAACCAGACTTCATGTGGTATCCTGAAAAATGACAGACTGCAGTTGGTCAAGCTCTCCAGTATAAACAAATAAATTAGGCCCACTCAACATCTTAGATTAATGTCTATGGTTCTGGAAATTCTCTGATCACCTGGACCTTTCCAGCAACTCTGCAAGAACATTGCCCTTTTTGCTTCTTAAGAGGAAAGTATTTCTTTTGCTCCTTTAGTCCTTACAAATGATTTCCTCGATCAATATTTGAGCAATTAGTGTTGCATGGGGTGTGGGGGGGAAGTCTGCTCGTCTTACAGACTCCTCTGCATGTGCTGGTTTCATCTATTTTTCCCTTGCTGTCCTGAAGGCTGAGAAAAACACGATGACATCACCCACTTTGCAAAAAGCTTCTCTGCATATCTGCATGTCAAGTAGGATGTGCACTTCCTTTCCTCCTCGCTGCCTCCACTTCCCACTTGTCCCTGTCCTGTTGGGAGCTCAGCTGCAGTGATCCCTCCCTTCTGACAGGCTATTTCTCATCTTTTCCCCTGCTCCTGCTATGCCTTTGCCAGTGCAATAATATCACATTTATCCTTGAAAACATGCAACTCCAATTCGGTAATCTCATTATGCATGCCTCTACATTCCTTGAACAGCTTTTCTCTGCTGCCCACTGCTCTCTGCTGCTAATCTCTGCATGCATTGCTTAGGGACTGGGGAGGATGCTCTGTAAGCTCTTTTCTTATTATTGTTGATAGTAGTGACAAAATAAGAATGATAAAAGCCTCTTGGAGATGCATTTGCTACATCTAGAGCGTTCTTCCCCCACATGGGCTTTCTATTCCTGGCCCTCCCTTATGGTGTGCAGTTTTCATTCATCTCTAAACCTGCCTGAATTTAGCATTTGGCAGAGGAAACCCCTCTCCTGAATCGCAGGGGTCACATCTTAGCCGTGTCCTGTCTGTCTCCAAGGGTCCCATCACAGTGCAGATGTTGACTTTGACTATTACAGGCAGATTGCCCATATTTTGCCTCCATCTGGAACTTTTTTTTTAGTGTGATGCAGCTACTGCCTTGGCTTTTTTGCTATATATAGGAGACTTTTTCCCTTCATCCAAAATGAACTCATATCTTCAGAGATCCTCAAAAGCAGAGCCTCATTCCAAAGCCTCTCCCCTGGGTTCAGGGTTTTGGTCTGTAGCTTATCGCTGGGCTTCTAGCACAGCCCTGTCCTGTGGACACACAAGTCAGTTCTGTTCTGGATCAATCTCTTTTCATCCTGCAGCTGCTTTCTGGGTCTTGTCCTTCCAGTGGACTTAAATCTTTTGTCTGGGGAGCCCTAATTCCTATGTTTAGTTCCCTGCAGTGTCCCCTGTGTCTCTCACCGGTGGACCTTCCCACAGTGTATTGCTGTGCTGCCAGCTCCCAGAACTCCTCTCCATTGCAGCCTCCACAAATTCCCAGCTGGGGGAGAAAACCCCCAGCCACAGCCTAGTAAAACTGCCAGCTTGGTAGCTGTGTCCTGTGGTTCTTTCCTGGCTCTAAAGAGACTTGCTGGGAGTCCCTGTAACACGGCCTGGCCCGCGGCATTGCATCCTGCATGGGATGCACCTGCCAACAAAGAGCCTGTTCTGAGCTCTCCAGGAGGGATCCTCGCCTTCCAGAGGTGATGCTTTCCCCAGAGCTGTTGTTCCAGCCCGTGGATGCAGGCAGGCAGCTGCCTGCCACTCCTTACTGAGGGTGGTTTGGGTTCAGCCGTTTCTGATCCCAGCCTGCAGCTCTGTGGTCTCTAGAGAATTCTATAAAAGGAAAGTTAATTGTTGGGCCTCTTTTTGTTTGATGTTCTTGCCATCCAGTCCATGGAGTACCAGTATGCATGAACACATGTATGTTGGCACACTCCTGGATTTTTAACTTCTCTGTAACTTCCTGCTAGGAGAGCCTGGAGTGAGTTTGTGCTCTGGCCTAAGCACCCACATCCATGAGAGCCTGCCAGCCTCTGGAGGGAAGTGACAAGCTCACATGCTTGGGCTGAATTCCTGGGAGGACGTGTGCTATAGAAGTATAGTTGGTGCTATTTTTAAAGCACCAGCTCTCATTTGTACTTTTGGAAAAAATCTCTGAGAAATTAATTCCCCTTGCTGCTCAGTGTTCTCCCATCCTGTTCAGCCTAAGAGCAGACAGGGTTTGAGGTGCCAACATCACAGTCAAAAAGTAGAAAATCTTGCAACAATGGAAAATTCCTGTTTTGTTCAGATGTAACTGCAGAGGTTTAGTAATAATGGGATTCAGAAGAAAAGTGCTGGGCCCAACCCCCCCAGGATCTGCTGGTGTGCTGTAATGTGCACAATGTGCAGGTGGAGCTTTGGCAGGTACCTGTGTAAAGCCCCTGCACGTGTGGCCAGGCCCTGCCCTGTGCTGGCCACCAGAGTGTCCAGAGCTGGCTCTGCAGAGGCACTCCAGAGCTCTGTGGAAAAATCCATTCTTGTCTTAACTCTTCTTACACAGTGGATAAATATCCTTGCTGTCACATTCTTCCTTTTACCCATTTCTCCAATCACAATTTCCTTCTGATGTCTCATGATGTGAATGCCCCCATGGAGAGGAATAACCCAATGTTACTTTTACAACGTGAGCGTTGCTATTTGTCATTGCTAATGGCAAAATATTTATGTCAAAGAAAGTTCACAGCTGATCACTTAGTTCTTACAATAAACACAGTCTCTGTGATTTACTCTGTGGAGAGATCTGGCAGCAGCAGAAGCACAAGGGGGCCACTGTGCTTGAGCAAGGCATTAATATGAGCCTTCTCTCAAGAAGCTCTGCATCCATGCTGTCACCTTGAGGCAGACAAGGGGCAGATGTGATGAGAGGTGTGTGGTTTGGTTCCTGGATCATCTAGAGGCTCAGCTCCCTCCTGGGCCGGGTTGGTTCCCAGGGGTTGCCCAGGACTGGGAGCAGCAGCCTGGCTCTGACCCTGACGGGGCCGAGGGGTGGATGGGCTCCCCTCTGCGTGCCAGGGACTGAGGGGCTGGTGACAGCACGGGGCTCCCTGCCCACTGCCTCACTGGCCTGCCCAAGCTGCTTTAGCCTGGGCGCTCTCCATCCTTGGGCTGGCCTTGCCCTAAGGTCAGTCCCTGGGGCAGCAGCCTCGTGTTTGCCTCCTGGCATTCCAGTTACTCAGTACAGCAACTGCAAACCCTGTTGTAGCTTCCCCCTGAGCTGGCCTGGTCTCTGCTTTCTCCCCACTGTCCTAGCTCCTCTTCCAGCCTCTCCTGTTGCCTGCACAGCCTGGCACCTGCTGAACACGTTTGCCAGCAGGCCTTGGTGAGGTCTTGTTGTGATTTCTAATGAGAAGTTCTACCCTTTATTGTAGGGACAGCCTGGAGGAGGGCTGAGGTAAGCACTGTGCCCTGGTGCCCGGGTATGGCCCCTCCCCAAGTACTAGATTCCCAAGCAGATTTATTTTCTAGGTCCCCAATAACACCAGCAGCCCCAGTCCTGCTTCTGTGGAGGGCAAAACTCCCATTGAATGTATTTGGAACAGATGAGTATTATAGTGTCTGTGCTCATCAAGCAAAGCTCTCAAAGTGCTTTGAAAAGATGGATTAGTTAAGGCCAGGACAAACCTGTGATATCTGTATTATCCCCATCTTAAAGTGAGGAGGTGACCATTGCCCAAGGTCAGTGAGGAGGGCTGGGGGGGACCCTGGCTTTCCACTCCCCCGTGTCACCAGGACATTTTCATGGTCTAGATGAGCTTCCTGAGGTCCCTGGCACTGCCCACCATGAGATCTAACAGAAGGAAAGGGACTGGCAGCCCTCTGACAGTCTATCCAAGGGGATGGAGACAGAAAACAACCCACTTGTTGTTTAAGCACAGGTATTCCTACTGAAATGAGCCCAGCCTGCGTGGGAAAGTGCTGGAAACCTCTGTCAGGTTTGAGGGGTGAGTGGTTACAGAAAAATAGCAGGTTTTCCTCTGCTAGATCAAAAAGCAGGTCTGTACTGAGGTGTTTGCATGCAGCTCTGGCTCTAGGGAGGGGATGCTGCTGAAGGGTTTTGAGCAGCAAGGCAGTGCAGATGTCAGACTAAGATACAGAAAAACCTGTGCTGTGAAAGGAGCAAATAAGTCACAGAACATACCTGCTGCACTGGATATTGGTACGTGTGAACATGTATTAAACCTGCCCGTCCTTACGGGGCTTCCTTTTTACCAAACTTAACTCTATAAGGAAGGTATTTCTTTTCAATTAAGAGCTACTCTGTGCCCCCAGCTCCGCTTTGAGCACAGCAAATGCAATGAATGACCCAAGTGTTACTCAGCAGGAGCAGTGTCTCCTCAGACACCCCAGCTGCCACCTTTGGTAGAATCAGAGCACGGGCTTGGGTAGCTTGGGAGCTCCTTTCAGCCTGGCCTTGAAGACGGATTTGCATTTTTTGGTGTGTTCCCCCTTTCTCTGCTCACAAGTCTCTCCCAGTCCCGCTGTGACCCCTGTGAGTTTGTGCTGAGGCTCGCAGCTGCTCTGGCCCAGTGATGTGGACTATTGGTCCAGGGGCTGTGGATGATTTGTGACCCTCCCCTGAGCTGCTGGCACTGCAGTGGGGGGACGGTGGCCTTAGCTCAGCTCTCGGGCTCTCCGTTGTGTGTTTGGGCAAGATGAATGAACAGCAAAGCCAAAACCAAGCACTTGTTGGTGTTCAGCTAATATTGTAAACATCCATCAGCTATCTGTCTAATCTGGTAAAAAACCTATGTCCCTAGCAAAAGCTGGTGAACAGTCAAAGCAAATTGAAGGAACAGTTTATTTGAAAGTTCTTTTTTCCTGCTGTACATAATCAGTTCCTGTTATTAGGAGCTGAACTCACTCAATACTGTTTGGACTAGGATTCGTGCAGAGTCTCTAGCCAAAAGCACAGATTCGTTTTGTTTTATTTTATTTAAGTCCATTTGCTCTTGTTCATTTTTGAACAAAATGGAGCTGTAAATCTCATTTGCAGTACATAAACAGCATAAACACCAGAAATGCTCTCTCATTGGTACTGTTAGGCAAAATGCTTCTAAAGCATGATTATGCTTACCAAATGCTCAGACTCAAGATTCCTTGTGGGTATCTCTTAAAAAACCCCTTTTTGCTAAAAGAATAAATTGAAGGTGTGAGCCAAGAGGTCTGTTGGAGAATCACCGCTTAAAATCTTTTGTAGGGGCAGGAGCTGTAGTGAGCACCCCTCCCATGGCAAGGAATCTTTCCCGTGTGCCAGCTGAGCTGTGCTTGGGTGGCTCCATCCTCTCCAGTGGCAGCATAAACAGGGAGTGGAAATGTGTAGTGGCTCAAGGCACCAGGAGCAGCAGCTTGGATCCCCGAGGACCCTTTTGTATCACTGCCTACTCTTTTCCTGTCCTCCTCTGCAGTGGTTTGGTGTCTGCCCAGCCCGGCTGTCTCTGTCCTGCCGTCGGGGTGCATCGTGTTTGTCCTGCCAGCTGCCCTGCCAAGTACAGCAGTGTGATTGTCCTGGTTGATTTGGAGAGGGTGCAGAGGCTTCCCAGGGTCTGTGATGGAGAAAGGGGCAGAGTTGTCATTCACCCCTAACCTGTGGGTCCCCTTTTCCCTGGTGCAGCTGTGTCCCAGCCATAAGTGCTCAAGCAGCAGCTGGAATACCTGAGAGCTGACCCCTTCTGTGGAACTGCCCAGGCATCCATCTGAGATTGGCTTTCTTCATATTTCTGGGAATCAGGTCTGTGTCTGGCACGTTCTCAGCTCTGGAAACTTGGTTCACACAGCTGTGATCCTTCTGTTTGTTTGAAAATGTCCCTCTCTTCTCTGCACACTTCATTGCTTCTGCAGCACATGTTTTTGTCAGCCATAGTGACCACACATTAAACAAACTCTGCTCCTTGTAATTGGTGCATTTGACCACTTGCACTGTTAGCAGTGCCTGCAACATCCCTGTACTTCTCCATAACTGGCAATTCTCAAAAACTGTGGACTCCTCAAGTGTCTGGACTGACAAGGAGTGGAACTGGCTTCCTCGGGCAGTGTTTGCTGTCTGCCTTCCTCGTGGAATGAGGAGCTTTTGCTCCTTGTTTACTTACTCATGAATTGTTGGGAAATCTGTCCTTCATAGCATAAAAGTTGAATCTTTTTAGAAAATAAAAGGATAAAAAAAAAAGCGTTGCCTTCCCTCCTGTCAATGTGCCAGAAGTTTATTAATAATACATAATAATTATATGTTGTGTTTCTTAGCTGCTTTCATGTGAGGATCTAAAAGTGCTTCACAAACATTAATTAAGTAATCCTCACGCCTGCCTGGTGCAGTAACTGTTGCTATCAATCTGCACTGAAATATGACAATGCAGAAGACACAGTAAATAAGAAAATCTCCCAGACAGAGGCAAGAGCAAAGCTGGTATGGAAAGGCAGAGCAGGCTGAGCCATCGTTCCGTGGCTGGACTCTGTGTGAACCCAGCAGGCTCCCTGCCAGCACATCGGTGCAGCTCCCTCCGCAGCTCAGGGCTGTTGGGCACAGGCTGGACACAGCAGACAGGAGATCTTCCTGACCAATGCAGTATTTTCTCTGCTGGCAAGAGGAAAGTGGTGATTGGCAGCAGCCCCTGTGTCCTGGTGGAGAGCAGCAGAGCTGGTGGCAGCAGCTCTCTCTGAAGCAGCCTCAGCCATGGGATCTACTGCTCCTTGCTGCAAGAGAGCCTCTGGTACCCTGGGCAGGGGTCCTCAAGGGGCCCAGCAAGTGCATGCAGTGTCCCACAGAGGGTCTCTTTAACCCTCAGCTGATCACCCAGGGGGCCTTCACAGGTTTCCTGGTGTCCCCACATGATGTTGCTCCTCTTCTGCTCACAAAGCTTTAGGAAGTCCTGCACAGGGGCTGCAAAGCTCACCCCAGTTCTTTCCTCTCAGTCCTTGGACTGAACTGCTTGAGCACCTCTGTCTCATCGCCTCGGCTGGCACCCCTTAGGAACAGTTTTTGTTAGGGTGAACAGAGATGAAAAGGAAATGAACACCAGTGTTCTGTCAGCACATGCCCCCTCAGTTTGCAGCTGTAGCTCACCCCTATTGCCAGGCTGCTGAATTAAACTCAGGGTAGTCACCACACAGTTATTCCTTGCCTCTAGTCTTCCCCAGGTGAGAGTCTGATGGATCTCAGCAGGTTTTGCAGTGCTCAGTGTCTTGGGAAGGTGTTGCCTGCTCCTGTGAGGCAGGTGGGCTCACCCAGCAGCAGGCTGGGGTTGCACTGGGAAGGACCTGCCAGGTTTTGGGGTGCACTCAGAGGTGATGTTGGTGTTGGGAGGGACTGCCAGGACGGGGCTGGGCTCTGTTTCCCTGGAGTTGCTGAACACCCTGTGGTACCAGGAGAGCTCTCAGATACATCAGCCTCTAATTTCTCGTCATGGAAGAGATGTCAAGTGACATGACTGGCATTTCCTTTTTGTTTATTTGGATGAAGAGGTGGGTTTGGGAACTTAAGGTGTGCTGCACTCTAGAGCACATCAGGTATCAGAGTGCATTTTGCTAATTGACATGTTTGTGCTCTCTCTGTGTTTGCACACAATGTTATTCTATAGGTGTAACTTTAGACTTCCTGCAATCCCAGGGAATGGTCTCATTTAACATCTGCAGCCCTGGCCAAAGCTCCAGCACATGCCTGCTCAAATACCAGATTTTCATCATGCTAGGCAAGGGCATCAGGTCTCACCAGAGGGGTCTTTGGCATCTCTTTCCTCTCTGCTGAACACTGGGGCAGGTGCAATTCCATTATTTTTGCACGTTCATTAAGCTAAAGAGCACATTTGTTGAAGTTTCTGGCTATGAATGAATGGCCATGAACAAAACCCACTTGACTTAATAGTTATTTTTAAAGATGCTCTTAAGAGCCTCTGTAAAGTGGCTGTGAAATACATCTTAGTTTGCACTGTCTTCTGGAAAATTTGCTTCATGGTCCAGATAACTTGAGCATGGCAATGCCACTTCCAGGAGTTATAGATGTAATTAATTTAATCTATAAACTCTTTGTAGGAAGTTCTGTCTTTTTGTTCTGTTTATATAGCACTAAGTACAACAGGGTCTTGACTCACAGCTCGTGTATGCTACCCCAAAAGGAGTAATAAATGTTTTACAGAGAAAGCAAAAACTGCTGTAGAAAGGTACGGGACGAGTGTCCCGAGCTGCTGATCGCATTAGCAGGCTGGCCTGTGTCCCCAGGAGGAGGGCGTGCCTCCGCCCTGCTCGCCCCCGGGCTGGGATCGGTGGCCAGCAGGGCTGTGGGAGCAGTGAGGGGCTCAGGGACCCCTGGGGCAGTGGTCTCCTCAGCAGGGAGCGGGGCAAGGGCAGCAGCTGGCCGGGCCGCTCGGCCTGTCCCGCACAGCTCCGTCTGTCCCGCTCAGCTCCGTCTGTCCCGCACAGCTCCGTCTGTCCCGCTCAGCTCCGTCTGCCCCGCACAGCTCCGCCCGTCCCGCTCAGCTCCGCCCGTCCCGCACAGCTCCGCCCGTCCCGCACAGCTCGGGCTGTCCCGCACAGCTCCGCCTGTCCCGCACAGCTCGGGCTGTCCCGCACAGCTCCGCCCGTCCCGCTCAGCTCGGGCTGTCCCGCACAGCTCCGCCTGTCCCGCTCTGCTCGGGCTGTCCCGCACAGCTCGGCCTGTCCCGCACAGCTCGGGCTGTCCCGCACAGCTCGGCCCGTCCCGCACAGCTCCGCCCGTCCCGCACAGCTCGGGCTGTCCCGCACAGCTC
>VZSE01004415.1:506672-543745 GCA_013398275.1 Promerops cafer | reverse complement strand
CGGTGAGGGAGGGGACAGCGGTGAGGGAGGGGGCAGCGGTGAGGGAGGGGACAGCGGTGAGGGAGGGGACAGCGGTGAGGGAGGGGACAGCCTGCGGCCGTGCCGGGGCTGCTCTCGGCACATCTGGCCCACGGCTTCGCTCTGAGCTCCTGCACCAACTCCAACAGGGGGTTTTAGTCTCTTGCGCCTCTGGCCAACATCTGCAAAAATCTCTCTTTGCTTTTGAGAGACTGCAAATCTCTCTTTGCTTTTCCCATCCTTGTCGGGTTGGACATAAATCCTTTGGGCACCACTCCTTTGCCCCGTCGGAGCCCTAATTCAAGGGGCAAACCAAACACAGTCTGTGTTTTCACTGCCCTGCTGGAACAGCACCATTTCTGCCTGTGTTCCTCGGAAGGAATACAAATAATGCTGAGTTTGGCCAGCTGTCTCCTTTCTGATTTAGTATCCTAGGTGGTCAACAGCTCACGATTAATCTTAAATGTCACCTCTTCCTCTCAGACTGAGTCCCTAAACTGTTGGGATGTGCGAATACATTTTAAGTAAAGCACCGATCCCTGTGCCAAAGAACAGAGCAACTGTGGCAACGCTCCAGCCTTTGCACCTGCTCTGGTTTGCTCTTTGTGTGAAGTGCTGCATAATTGTCTTCTTCATTAGCTGCCTGCTGAATTCTGGTTTGTGAGGGATTCAAAACTCCAATGAATATGGATTATTTCAAATGTTTTCCTTTGGGACACAGTACAGAATGAAGATTTTTGGAGCTATATGTTCGTGTAATAACAAGGGATGGAAGATGCCTTCCCCTATGCTTTCTCAAAGTTATCTCTTCAGAGCAAGTGTCAGACAGAGCTGATGGCCCCTCTCTGCCTCTGGGCACACACAGGGCTCTGATCCAGCTGACCCTGCAGCAGGACCTGCCTGGTGGCAAAAGGAAGCCCTTGCCAAGAGTGGGAAGCTTCAGCACGCACATAACTCAGTATTTGAGTGATCTCCTCAAGGTTAACAAGTCTTAAGCAGCTTCTTAACATTAAGCATGTAGCAAAGAGGGAGGACGTTACTGTGCATTTAAAGGATCCATATCATTGAAGAGCCCAGGAGTGTGTGCTGATGAGGTTTCTATAAAAATAGGGACATTTTCCTTCTCCAGTTAAAATTCTGAAGTGCTTCAGGTTAATGTGACATCTGCAACATCCAAGAAGCCTACAGAGATTTGTTTCTGTGGAACAGATGTTTAACAATCTGAATTTTATTTTATGTTTTTGTCTGTTTGGACACTCTCTTGTCATCTGCTTTTTGTGCCTGTAACTGTGACAGTGCTGGGCCCAGGAGCTGTGAGAAAGGGCTGACACAGGGAAGGAAACCTGATTTTTTCTCTAATTCAGCACTCAGTCTGCCACTGCGCAGTCAGCTCAAGTCCCTTGCCCTCCCTGGTGAAAGCAACATTTGATTCTTTCTCTCCTGGCACTGCAGAGTCGGTCTCATTGCAAGAGAGGGGTGAACTTCTTCCTGCCCTCACTGGGAAATGCCCTCCCAACCTGGCCGGCAGGGCCGCTCGGGCAGCCCCGGGGCAGCCGCCGCCCTCGCCGAGCGTGGCGAGCTCCGCAGCCTGCCAGGGGGCTTGCGGCTTTCTGTCCTTCTGAAGCTTTTGCGGGGGAAAGCAAAGGCATAAAGCTTCCCCGGGAGCTTGCAGCAGTGCGGGGGGGTCCCAGGGAGCGCTGCAGCCGCCGGCGCCGCGGGCACTGCCCGGCCAGGGGGCGGCCAGGCCCCTCTCACCGGGTCACAGATCCCAGCCCTCAACTGGCTGCACAAGGACGCTCTTGCTCTCCAGGTGAAGAATCACATGGCCGTAAAATTTTGTCATGTAAACAAGGCAGAGGTGGTCAGAATCCTATTTGGACAGATTTACAGCCTGACTGTGGAGCAGCAGCCTTGCCTGGGCTTTGTGCCAGCAGTAATTAATATGCATCCTGGGCTGTGTTTTCCTTCTGGACAGTGTCCTTCTGCATGCTTGTGTGTTCGACTGTAAGCATGAGAGTCTGCTGTCTGCTGAGAGACTTTCCTGGGGAGGCTGTGCTGGAAAGCAATGGCCCTGCAGATTGCGTGGAAGTGAGGGAGAGGGAATAGCCAAATTTGGGAGAGCAGCACTTCCCCAGCACGGGTAAAGCCTCCAGGTAGCTGGCGCTGAGTCCTTGTGCAGTGACTGTCATAAAGACAGGCAATGTTTGCCATAGTGTCTGCCTGCACGGAGATGAAGAGGTTGCTGGAGAAAGCACACGTGCTGACACTGAACAGGGATGTCCAGCTCTCTGCCCCGTCTGTGCCGTATTTGTGGGAGGCAGTGGTTGTGTTTAGCTGCAAATACCTACACCAAAGCTTTGAACTCAATGTCCCTGCTGCTGATGGAGTCCAGTCTAATTAATTCTGCCAGACGTGTCCACGTAGGCTTCGCTCAGTGAGTGCCTTCACGAGGTCTGTACGTGCCCCCCAGGCTGACTGAAGGTGTGCTGGGCTCTGCTGAAGGGGATCTGTGCCGTGGAAGAGCTGGGTGTCTACTGACACTGCCTGGAGCTCTGAGATGACACACACAAACAAAGGTGTCACGCAGATTTATCACCCATAAACCCTCCTAGCAACAGTGGTGGCAGCAGGGCCCCATCTGGCCCTTCCCCAGACTGGCAGGAGACCAGATGAGGATGGGTCATGTTGCCTCAGTATTTACCTCCTGTCCTGAAATGCTGGGTGAAGCCACCATTTTATTTTCTTCTCGTATGGCTTTTCTTGGAGCAGCATTGGTGTCCTTTGTTCTCCTCCTCTTCCAGGTGGAGGTGGTCTCCCAGAGGTGACCACAGGAGTTACCACCCCTCCAAGCTGCCCAGACTCGCCATTTTTCAGCCTTCATTCTCAGGTCATCTCTTGAGCATTCATTTGCAACTCTCCGCTTCAAAAACCTTGAAAAGTAATGAAGGAATTAAAGGAAAATGCAGAGAGGGGAGAGAAACTGGCCCATTTTATTCCAGGGGCTAGATGATCACAGGAATTGGGCACAGATTTTCAACTTGGGCACTCACTCACATATGAAATCCATTCTCATTACCACCCTTGGAGTAAATCCCTCCCTTTTCTCACAGTGCTTGTGTACAGGGGAGTTTGGGCATTGAGGGCCCTCACCCTCTGTTGGTAAGGTCACAATATAAAATTTGTCTGTAATTAATGACCAATGACCTCGTGCCATTCAAGACTGTCTGGCAAGTGATAAGCAGAAGGTGCTGGCACATTAAAATCTGTCACTGTCAGGATCTGAGTTTGAAGCAAGCCCTGTTGCATTGCTGGGTTGTTATTGCTGTCATTATTGAGATTTCTCTGCCCTTTCTGTCTCTGTTTGGAAAACACTGCTGCTAGGCCAGCAGTCCTAGAGACACAGGCCTTAACAGCAGAACGTGGCTGCTCTGGACTCAGCGCTCGGTGTGCAGTTACGTTATTTTCCCAACAGCAAGCGCCTGCACCGCCTCGGGCAGGGAGAAGGGCTCCGTGGCCACTGGCTGGGGCTTCCTGGGTGGACGTGGGGCTGGTGGAAGCCAGGGCTTGGCTTTACCTTCAGCAGCTTTCAGGGGCTCCCTGGGGTGGTGTTTCTGTGTGGTGTGGGACAGTTTAATCCTCAGTTGTGTGTTGGAAGCCATGGAGACTGGGCTGCAAAGGCTACGTCTGCCTGGGATTGAGGCACTCACCAGGGCTGGGTGAAAGCCTTATGCAGCAAAAGGTTCTGTGCTCTGTGACCCCAGTGCACGTGATCCCAAAATAACTCGGTCGGGGGCAGTTTGCAGCAGCTCTAGAGGCCAAATTACTTCTTTGTAAAGAAACAGGTGACGTGAAAGGACCTGGTTTTCTGATTGAGGACTGAAGCTGTATTGACCAGATGACAGCCAGGCTGAAAGGCTGGTTGCCATGGGATTGTCCAATACCTTCAGGGAAAAATAAAAGGAAATAAAAACAGTTTCTTTGGGTTCAGCAGTTGACGGTGTAGCAGCACTAATGCTAGGGCTCGTGTTTTGGTCTGGTTTGTGCTCCCCCTGCTCTTACAGAGCTCTCTGGTGGTTTGTGAGGTTTCAGGTGGGCCCTGGGATGCCCCGGAGGGCCGCGCCATGGGCGGCGTTCCACGTGCTGGTGAAGGCCTGAGGAAGCTCTGCCCTGGTGGTGCCTTCATCCCCACAGAGCCTCCCCACAGTGCCAGCATTTCTGCAGTGTTTGAACTGAGTCTTCAGCTTGTCTCTGCTGCAGGACAAGCACCAAGTTCTCTCCTTTCCCCGTGGCAGCTGGTCCGAGCTGAGCCCACGAGGGCTCCTCACCAGCTCCCCAGAGCAGTTCAGGGTCATTGCATGGTCCCACACAGGCAGCTGGGCTCCTAAGCCTTTGGGAAGGTGCACAGAGTGTGGGTGAAATGGCAGGTTGTTTGCTGTTTGAGGTGAGCAACACACACTACATTCAAAATGACCAAACCAGTCTAAATATAGAGATAAGAGCAGGGTTGTAGTTGAGATTTCTGAGCCAATGCTTCCCCCACTGCTGGGGGAAGGCTATAAAAGTGCTTAAACTGTCAAATTTGCTCTTAGATTTGTTGAATGATACAAGGAGGTCTGTGTGGAGCAAGGTGCTTTTGTTAGCAGCACTAACAACGGTGAAGGTCAGAGGTAATGTGGAGATGTTACCTATGGATCTATCTTTAACGTGGACCAGCAGACTTCTAAAACTCTTCCCGCTGCCCTCCTGTTCCCTTCCCATTATTAACATCCAGGGAAGTTCCTGGGAAAGGAGTACTCTTAAAATTTCGTACTCACACAGGTGCAAACCATTCCCGGGGCTCGCACCGTTGGAGAGAGATTTGCAGTCATCAAGGTGAGAGATGCTAAAGGCTCCCGAGCTTCTCAGAGGAGAGCTGCTCACTGACTGCAGGACAAGGGTGTGCAGAAGGATTAGCACTCAATAAATCCATCACAGGAGTACCAAGATGTTATTACTTGGGTTTGGAATATGCTGAAATAGCTCACCACCCTGGCAATTTTGCATCATTGATGTACTCTCAGCTGGATAATATGACTTTCTAGAAATGGATCGCATAAACTGAGCTGTTTGAAGTGTGTCTGTCGCTATTATTCGTATATTTCTCCAATTTGTATTCCAGGAGAAATAATAATATTCTCTAGGGGCACCATTCATTCATATGTTCAAAACACAGCCCCAGCTGCAAACACCAATAAAACACAACGCTCTTAATTAACAACCTCAGAGAGCATGACATCAGGCAGGTACTACCAGCACCTTAGAACAAAGTACACTTGGAACCAGGTGCAGCTATTTACCAAAAGCTTCCAGAAAGCCAGCAGTAAAACTGTTTGTTTTTCCAGCACGTTGTGCACTCACTGTTATTTCTCTAGATGGAAGAAGCAATCTGAGACACTAAAAATACACACCTTAGACCAACAGAGCTGTAAAATGATGCTAAATAAACAGTAACTCAAGGAAATCTTCCTCATGACAGTTTTATCTTCTGGGTGAGGCAGGAAAGGTTATAGGGCAGAATTTTATTTGAGGGGGGCACTGGGCAGTGCTCTGGGGACGTCCCTTGGCGGTGAGGACACAGCCAGGGGGACACAGCAGGACAGCTGCCCTTGGGAGCCCTTTGGTGCGGGCTGTGAGCAATGAAATGCGCCCTTTGAGGTGAGCTCTGCTTTCCGAGGGGCCGGAGAGCAGGTGCGGTTCGTGTTTCCCCTCTGCAGGAGGGGGCAGGGCTGGGAGCGCAGGGCGGGCTCCGTGCCGGGGAGCGCCGCGGGGGCGCTGCCGGGGCCGGGCGGCCGCGGCACCTGGGGCTGGCAGCGGCGCTGCTGGAGGCTGCGGTGCACGGGCTGGGCTGGCACAGGCTGCAGAGAGGCTGTGAGGCATGAGCCGCTTGGCTGTGCACCTGGGGGCCCCCTGGGGATGGGGAAGGTCCCGTGTTACCTGCACGCTGAGAGCTGCAGCGGTGACATAGGCGGGCATTGTGTGTAAAGCTGCAGCTGCAGAGTGGCTTTGAAGCAGTGGTGTTCCCTGTTTCAGACCCAGGGACAATGGAAAAAAGTCACTTTTCCTAAAATAGCTGGCATGTCAAAACCTAGATTTTATTTATTGACCCTTCCAAAAGCCATAAAAAGAAGTCCTTTTACAGAAGTAGCCGCTGCCTCGTGCCTGGCTCCGGAGGCTCGGGAAGCATGTGGGACCAGCACGGCTGCTGCTGGTGTCACTGGACGTGGGATCTGGACCCCTGAGCGTGGCCTTGGACATAGTTCATTGGTGTGGTTTTTTGAAAAGACTTTTGCTCTGTCCTGTGTCAGCCACACGCTTCTGACTCAGTTGAACTGCTTATTCTTTCACGTCAGCTCTGCCCTTGTTCTGACAAAGGATTTCTAGTAGTTTACTTTTTGTTACTAACAGCCTGTAGAAAGCTGTAGACGCAGGCATTATTTTCCTGGTAATGCAGAATTTCACTGTGCTGGGGTATTTTTTCAGCCTGTCCGTCACACAGATAAAACAGGCTCCTTTTTTCTCCACTGTCAGATTGTTCAAAGGCTCTTCCAAAGCAGGTGCATAAATTAAAACAAAATAGAAGTCAGAGGAAAACTCTTAAGTCTGTACCCTACTGAGAGGGATTATGGGGAGTGGAAAGTGTGAGTCATGGCATGGCTACTTCTTGGAGCCAGAGCTAATGCAGCTCCCGCAGAGCAGGGGAGAGTCCTCACGAGGGGCAGCCTGCTCTCGCCTCTTCAAAACCCATTTCTACTCCTGCAAATTTGATCACAGTTAAAAAAAAAAAGGAAACACGTTGGTGAGATGTACTTATCCTCTGATCTTTCCCTAAAGTCTGGTTTCTTGGCCGGATTTCCAGGTATTTCAGTACTGAGAACGTGGCAGTGTTTTAACTCTGCTTTGGCAGTTCAGCTGCTGTGCTCTGGGATTTATCCTGGCTGCCCTTTATCTCTGCAGCCACACTTGCACATGGAACCTGAATTAAATGCCCAGGGCTAAAACTCTGCCTCTGTGATTCTCTCCTTCTGGGTGGCAGTGGTGCCCCAGGGCCGGGAGGCGGCCGTGCCTGGCCCGCAGTAAGAGCTGCTCTCCTGGATGCCCCACGGACATTCTGGTTAATGTTCCTCCCCTTGCACAGCACTGCACAAATATTGGGCTTTATAAATATTAACTGGGAAGGTGAAGGTGCAGTGAGGCTGGAAGTCAGCTCTAGGGTTGCATTTATCTCCCTCAGTGCAGGGAAGTGCAAGGGACGTGGCACATCCCACACAGGCCCCCCATCCACATTCCCCAAACCGTGCAGCCCGGCCTGAAATCAGAAATATTGCCCATGAAATCGGCCTTTTTCTGTTCTGCTCCCCTGCAATCCTTTTTTCAGCCTTTTCCCAGCAACGTGCTATTTTCCCATTAGGAGCCCATGGGATCCCAGCATACAAAGCCTTGGGTTTCACAGCTCCTCAGGAGTGGGAAAGGGAGAACATGGCAATGTCCACTCCAAACTGAGGGCAGGTGGGTTTGCTTTCCTACCAGTTCAGACTGAGTTTAAGCCTGGTTCCTCAGTGGAGGGTGGATTTGGTTCCCTGTGTGCACTGACCAGGGGAGGCCGAGTCCCCAGTGAATCTGTGTTAGAAAACAGCTTAAACAGACTTTTTGGCTAAATGGTTCCCTTCAGTTGCTTCAGTAGTGTTTGGAAGTTTTGGTTAGAAATGGGTGTAATTATGGATAGGACAGCCTTGTTGAGCAGTGTCCCTGCCAGTCTGGAGTTTTGGTTTCAGAACAGCTGTCTGTAGATTTCCACAGCATCTCAGACTTCCTCATGTGCGATCTGGATTTCAGCAGGCTTTTTCTGTAAGGCACAGATGCTGCCCTCGGCTGACACAGGTATGTGCAGCATCAGAAAGGTTTCAGCAGACTTGCTGATCCCAGATTTCCCCTCAGAGCTGGACAGAGGAGGACCTTAATGCTCCATCCTTCCGCAACACTATCAGGGTTAGGGTCCACCTTGTAATATCCTCACAGGAAAATTCAGGATCTGCAAGCCAAGTGCACTGGTCACTGCTTGGTAAGTGGGCTGCAGATGAGGGGGTAATAGGGGCAGTACCAGCTTGCTGGCATCAGTGTGGACCTTTCATCCTTCCCAACAGAACAATCTGCAAAGGCGGGGAACCAAGAACCCACAGTCAGTCTGTACTTCTGAAAATTTCTGAGGTTAACAAGGACTGTCTCAGTCTCAGCTTTCACAAAGACAGGTTTAATGGAAATGAAACAACAATGCTTGTTTGTAGGGTTTGTATTTTTACGCCAGGCAAACCCAGGAGATGGATTAAACTGAGGAATGCCTTGTTCTCCAGTTTATTCTCAAAATATAACACACATCCAGAGGGATATAATTTTTCTGTTAAGTTTACCACGCTATCTTTGTTAGATCCATTCCTGGTGATTCACTTGTCACAGTAAGAACCGCGGCTGAGAAGCAGAGCACGGCAGCTCCTGCGCCGGCGGGTCCGGGACGGCGTCCGGGGCTGTCGGGGTGTCCTGGCTCCCGGCCCCTCTGCGGCTCGTCCACGTGGGGTGGCTCTGGGAGCACGCCTGGATTCCAGCGGGGAGCGCGACCGCTCAGCCCAGCGCTGTTTGCTGCCCCCCCGACCCCGGGGCGACCGCGCCGCCGCCGGGGCTGCGAGGGGCGCCTGCCCTTAGCGGAGAACGCGCTCTGGGCAGTGGGACATTCTAGGGCCAGCTACCCAAAACCCAGGGGGTCCAAGGCGTTAAATTATGTCATAGCTGGTGGTGACAAGGACTCAGCTGTGGTGCCTCCCTTGGAGTTGCACCGACAGCTCTCCTGTCTGTGCTCTCGCGTTCACCTCCCCCTTTCGTCTCCATCCTTCCCCCCTGCAGCCCAGGCCAGGGCTCCCCCCTGCAGCAGAGGGGTTTGTGCCAGGCAGGCCCCTTTATCACTTACTCTAATTCTGGCCTGGAGGCGTCAGGGCCATTGCCATGTAACCCCCCTGTCCTTTTCTTGCCCTCCTGTCGTGCAGCGTCCCGGCTGTGAGCGCTTCCAGCCCCGCTGGGTGCACGGTTTGTGCTGATTGGTGCCAGCTCAGGGTCTGGCACAGCAGTGCCAGTGCTTGGGTAGCTGGAAAAAAATACATTCTTTGGTATGATTTTCAGTGGGACAGTCCAGCAGGTCGAGGTTATGATGCAAATACTCTTCTGCCAACGCTTACATCAGCTGTGCTGAGTTCACACGTCAGAGCAGTTGCAATGGTTTCCTTCGTGCTGACTAACACGATCATGAAGGCTGTGGCTGGTTCCACCTCTTCAGAGCTTGACTCACCAGCTTTGTTCAGAGGATCAGTTGCCAAATTCAAAGTTAGACTTTATGAATCATATTTATTTATATTAGGGCAGTGCTTGGGAGGCCAGGAGCCTGCTGTGTTAGTGAGGTGCTGCACAGCATCCTGCCCCAAAGGCTTGACTGTTGCTTCTAAGAGGAAAGAGAAGGGCAGGGAAAGGCAGGAGTCACCCACAAAGACTGGGGAATACCATTTGTCTTCTTGCCAAATCTTCATAGGAGATGCTGGGAAGGAGAGAAAGCTTTTGCTTTCCTGGATCGGAGAGGGGACCACACCACTGTGCTGCAGAGAAAATATTCCCTTTCCATACTGTTGCTAAAACCAGTTACTGGTGTAAGATTGATACAGGGTTTAGGTTTTACTGGCTTACCATGACTCTTTCAGTAGCAAAAAACTTCTTTCTGAGGAAAAGGTAAATGCTCCCAGCATTGGCAAACTAGTGCATTATCCCCTAGATTAATTACTGTAAAGTGAAATCGGGTGCTCATTATTTATGCAAAGGTTCACTAGAAATGCGTGGTGGATAGCAGGCTGGGAGGTGTGACCGGGTGCAGAGGGAAGGACAGAGCCGTGGGTGGGCGCTGGGTAGCCAGGCTGAGCTGAGCCTCCGGCAGGAGCCGGGCGGGGACGGGGGCGGCGGGCCGGATCCGCAGCCGCAGCCGCAGCGTGGGAAGAGCGGCTCTGGCGGGGAACCACCACACCTTGCTCCACTGCTGACACTCGTTCACACATCGCGCTTCAGTGGCACCTCCGTAGCGTTCGCTGCGCTCTCAGGCAACTCCAGCTCCTTTTTTCCCGCTCAGTAGTAGTGAAAATGCCTTCCTTTCTCACCAGTTGACTGGCTGGATCCCCCCTGACCTGTGAGCTGTGCTACACCAACGTGTTCCCAGGCTGCCCGCAGTGCGATGCTGACAAGCAGCCTTTCCACATGGAGAAGTATGTAGAAAAGCCAAATCTTGTCTACACGTGTAGAGCACTGAGTTCAGCAGCGCCAGGGCAGGGATGAGCTTGGCCCCAGGCAGTTATTTCTGCAGCTCTCCCGGCCTTGTGCAAAAAAATCAGTGGGATAATTGACAGGTCTGGGTGTCTGCTGTTTCCTTGTTTGCTTTTGCCTTCCATGCCTTACTGTGGCTTTGAAATGCAAATTGCAAACTTTATATGGCCCGTCAAAGGGAGTTTGAGTTATTTTGATGTATTTTTGATGTGCTCTGGAGCATGACAAACTTTGAGGTTTACTTATGAAGGTAAGAACTGCTTCTCATCAAAGATGACAGCGCAGGAAGGGGCTGAGGGAATTTGCAGTGAGGGCTGAAAGCTGAAGCATCACCATGTGGAGCTTCAGTGCTCACCAGGAGGTTCAGGCATCAGCGTGTCAGGTGTCACCTCCTCAGCCCCCTTCTCTGCTGGCGTTTGCCAGAGGATACTGGAGCTGGGGTCGTGTGGGACAGGGCAACTGGCCTTTATTCCATCCCGCATGCTGCTGCACTAGCACAGCCCTCTTTTGGCTCTGTGTGTGTGTGTCCCTCTGCGTACTGGGCTGTTTAAACATCACGGTGTGGTGGGCAGAGCTGGCCCCACGCGTGGTGGGGAGCACAGAGCCAGCCCTCCAGCTCTGGGGAATATTTTAGGCACTGGTGTAAGACAAATGAGAAGTGCTGTTCTTTCAGTGGGCTACAGAAACTGGGTTGTATTGAAAGAAATGTTATATAAGGGCCTAAAATTAGCAGGATGGAAAAAGAAGTCTGCTAAATACTCCCGTCTCTCTGTTGACACAAGCAGACTTCCACCAGAAGGGGACGGCTCCTTAATTATAGTTTTCTGACGTGTTCCGGAAATTAGGGACTGAAAGAGACCATGAGCTTGGGTTGCCCACCCCAGGGAGTCACTGGGGAGTGGGGATGATCCAGACAGCCCTGACCCGTTACTCCCTCCCCACATAGGACCTGACTGGCCATGCCACAGCACAGTGGCGTGGGAACAGGTCCTGTCCCACCTCCATGGGAAGGAAACGCTGTCGCCAGCACAGTTGGCATTGAGCTGGCAAATGGAGCTGGTGTTGGTGGATTTTTGAAGGGAGCAGTGTGGGAACCATTAACTGCCCCCGTGAGACAGGTTATCCATGGATGAGCATCCCTGCAGGAGGGAACAGTGGCCTGTTTGCCCCTGCTAGGCACCCAAGCAAACGGATTGATATTTTTGGGGACCCAAATAATATTGAATTTGGGCCTGTTGTGCACTCTGGCTGAGGTTTGTTCTCCCAGCTTTTGGCTCTGCCAGCAGACTGGCTTGTTTGCTTTTCATGATTTGTCCCATGAGCTGCAGTTGCCCGCCGCCTTTCTCTCCATCCAGAGCCGGGGGCCGTGGATGCGGGTGGGTGCCGGGCAGGCGCTGCCGCTTCCCGGAGCCCCGGACACAGCCCAGCCCTGCCCAGGGCAGCGTCTGGCCGTGTCACCGCTCGGGGGAAGGAGGGAGCAGCGGAAGGGCAGCGGGGAGCAGATCGTGTCCCAGGGGACGCTGCCGCATCCCGGCCCGTGCGTGCCTTGCCGGCGCTGCCTGGCTGCGGGAAGCACACGCTCAGCCCGGTGCTGTCATCCCTGACAGAAAACATCCATTTCGCTCCCGCCCACGCGCCCGGCAGCGCAGGAAATCACTTTATATAGAGGTGGGAACCACACTCCCCAGCCGCCCGGCGCCGGGGGTTGCCTCGCACACGGCTGCCAGCACCTTCCCGGGAGCAGGAGCAGCAGGAGGAAGCCCGGGCTCTGGCTCCCGGAGCGCCCGGCCAGCTGGCCCCTGGCAGGTGCCGCCCGAGCCCGGCGCGGAGGGGCCCTGCCCGCTCGGCGGAGGGGCCCTGCCCCGCTCACCGGAGCGGCCCTGCCCCGCTCACCGGAGCGGCCCTGCCCCGCTCGGCGGAGCGGCCCTGCCCCGCAGCCCCTCGCTCCCAGCCCTTCCCGGGCCCCGCAGGCGCGGCTGTCGCTGCTGAGGCGCTGGGAAATGCCCAGCAGAGCTGCTTTCCCACCGAGAACTGTATTTCAGCAAAAAAACGGCTTGGGCTTAGTTTCCAGGAGTGGGTTCGTTTGGGGTTTTTCCCCCTGTAGATCATTTGGATTTTTTTTTTTTTTTTGCCAAAACCCTGAAATGATTTGGAAATGCTTTTGCAGGGATTCATGGGAACTGTAGTCCAGTGCCTTGCATGCCTGTTCCTCTGCTCTGGATCACAGGATTGAACATACTTCCCTTGGGCTACCACACAGGCTCACGAAGGGAGGAAGCCACGCAGTGAGCGAAGTTCAGTTGTTGTCTAGAGGTGAAGATTCAATTAAGGGGTATTCATTCACACATCAGGTGCCACAGCTGAGAGAATAAGAATCCAAGAACTAAAGCTGTGAACCTGAAAACTGTTCATGTTTCCTGGGGGGTCAGAGCTGGAGCCTTGCTCAGTGCGTGGAGGTCCCACCACGTTTGCAGGGTGGGGTCAGAGCAGCACTGGGGACAGGGTCAGGGTCTCTGTTAGAGGTCTGACTGTTGTCCAGAAGCCAGGGACTTCCATTCCTCTGTCCCCATTGCTTTGCTGGGATACTGCTGAGAGCAAAATGGGAGATTCACTGATGAGAATGGGCTGAGCTATTTTTAGCAGAGGCTCATAAATCACCTAATATCTCAAGTTTTTGTTTTGAAGTTTGAATTCAGACAATGGAAAATAGTGCTCCCAGATCAAATAAACATTCTCTTTCTATTGGCAGAAAAATAAACATGAGCTGCTTAAATATCTGTAGAGCATAATTTATTAATCACATGAGAATGAAAAACACAAGCTCACTGTGATCCTGAGAAAAGTATGAGTCTCGGGAGTGTACGAAAGGCTGGGAGAGGTCAGGACTGTTAGAGCTGGAAAATGAAACAGTTGTGGTTTCCAGGCTGGGATGTGGCACGTAGAAGGCTTTAGTGTCTCCAGAATGCACTGGATAGGGGATTGTTTTGAGGTGGTTCATTATGTAGGACCAAAACACTGCATATATATCTATTTATTGAGCAGGCACATATACAATGCCTGTATTTATAGACATCAAAAACCCGCTGACCACGTCCCACCTACACCTGTGTTCACCCCCTAGCTCTGCCTGGTAGTGACAGACTGTTCCTGCAGGGCAGCTCACGGGGCTGTTTGGGGCTGCAAGTGCAGATCTGCATGGATACAGATATCTGACCAGGCAGGATAAAAGATGGGTTCAAAACTGCAAACGTCTTCTGGCAAGAGAAACCGGCACAAGTTCCAGTCTGGAGCCATTCAGCTTTATCCTGAAAGCATATGCAATATCTCTGGCATTGCATTGCTCCATAATTGTTAATTATCACTCCCAATCTGTCATTGGATCTTTTCTGCCTTTGACTGGTGTGCTTGGAGCAGCAGCCCAGTGCTAGGAGGATCCATCACCTCCTTCCCAAAGCAAGCCAACAGAGGCTGTGAGGTGGGAGCTGCAGGAAGCAGAGGCAGAAGGTGTGGGGGCAGCTGCGTGCCCGCCGCGGGGGCTGCGCTGCCTGTGCACAGAGCCCGGGGCTCTGGGGCTCTGCTCGCTGCTGCAGCCTGCGGCGCTCACGACAGGTCTCCACTTCTTCACTTCCTGTCGTGCAAGGGCCAAAGTGAAAAGGTGTTTTATCTGCAAAGACTCTCAGAAGTGACTAAGACATGGGTCTGTTCAGCACGTGATCCCAAGCATATAAATCCGTGAAGGAAAGCTTAGGAGAATAGTGAGTTAACTCTTACAAAGCATTTTCCATTTCCTGTGGTACTGACATCGGTCAATTTCTGTTGTACTGGAAAAAAAAAATCACCCAATCCCTGAGAAAACAAATCAAATTTAAATCCCAAGAACTGTGCTTTTCTTCTTTAGCAAAATCTCTGCAGAGACAGCGCTTTAGAGCTTTCTTTTGATTTTGGAGAGAACCAATTTAGAAAATAGTTGGAAGGTGATTTCCAGTAGCCATAAATCCAAAGAGCTTTGCCAGTTTTTTCTTTTCAATTACAAAATAAGACTTCACTTTGGTTGTGCTTACAATCAAGATCTTACTTTCCAAGGTCTCTCCAGGCACCTTCTAATTCCAACACTTCAGGCAGTTTCTTCCCAAAAAAGGGCTCAAACCTCTTTTCTGCCACACGACTTCTCCAGATTCCCCCCTTCAGCCACGGAGATGCCAGATTTGCAGATGTGGTGATGGTTTGCACCTTCCAAAATGGCATCAAGCTGTGAAAGGTCAGTGGAGCAATGTGCACGAGGAATCCCCCTGGGCAGTCACGTCCCAGATGCAAAGGGCCACCACCAGTTTGTTTCAGTTGTGGCCTTAGCGAAATAGGATGAGGTTGGGCTCCTCTTTTTCCTTTTATCCAGCACTCAAAGGCCAGTAACCTGCCCACGACCCAGCTGGCCAAGTCCAGTGGTGGCTCCTGGGAGACCCCTGGTTCATGTGCAGGAAGGAGGAAGCCTGCCAGGACGCGGCGCCCTCCTGCAGCCCTGGGCTCACAAGAATGATGTGTCCAGGGCTGCTCAGAAGCTCTGCCAAGGACTGTGCCGTGTTCCCCCTGCCCAGGGCCAGCCACCTGCCCCTGGAAGGAAATACACTGTGGTATTTAGGAAAACCCAGCACTTAAATCCTCACTACTCAAAGGGTAGCGATTGAAGTTTTTTTCCAAAACTAGAAGATAAGATCGTGAAATCCTCTGGCTGCCTCTGAGCTTTGCTCTTGCTGGCTGGGAGGGCTGACCTTTCTGTGCTGCCCAGTCTGTACTCTTTCACAGAAAGCTTCTGCTTTTCTTCAGGCTCCAGCATCTTTCCCAGCCCTCCTTTGCCCTCCCACTATCAGCAGGAGCCACATGCACATACTGTCCTGCTTCATCTTTTGAGCAACTTCAGATGCAGAATTTTGAAGGGAAAAAAATGAGTTCTCTCAAACTGGACATCTCTGTGACCATGAGTTTGTTTAAATAAACAATTGTCTTTTAAGGTCTTACCACCAGTGAAAACTTGTCTTTCTGTCTGCCAGTGCAATCCTTAATGCTGCTGGTGTCACTTGCAAAAGCTGACAAGCAGAAAAACAAGCTCCCTTCTCCCTTCCCTCTTTCCCCTCTGTAAGTCCAGGCAGCTGGAGGATGGCTGAATTCCCCCTGCGGTTGCTTCCAGGGGGATTGAGGCTACCTGGGCTGTTATTTGGAGATCCTGCTCCTAGAGAGAGGTGCCAGGAGCCCCAGAGGATCTGGGGATGGTCACGTGTGTGCAGGGCAGGGACAGAACCTGCTCTGGCACAGCTGGCTGCACACACTGAGGAGCTTGTTCCCTTACAAACTCTGCAGCCTCTGTCCAAACCAGAGCACCATTTCTTGAAGGCCTTGTCATGTCCTCATTGTTGGAACGGGAGAATGTAATTCAAAGGGAAGAAGTGACTCACCCCAGCCTGCACTGGTGGGAGCTGCAGGGTCAGTAGGAGCTGACCCCTTGGTTTTCTGCCTCTAAAATATGTCCCTTTCCTTCTGTCTGCTCACTGGTACAGCTTGAGGAAAGGACCTCCAGGCAGCTGTTTGATGAATTTTCATCAGTCTAGGCAAGAGGAGAATAAAGAATGGAGAAACAGAGGCAGGGAGGGGAATAAATCAGGAGGGGCATCCTGGGGGGTTATCCCAGAAAAGTTTAAAAGGAGCAGTTAGGGAGACTGAGTCTTGTTTGATGCATGCCTGGAGGTGTGGGAAAGGAAACCTCACTCCTCTTTCTTTTCAGGGAACCAGGGCTGTTCAATCTGCATAAATAAGTAGGATTTCATCAGAGAAATGCCTAAGTGTTTTGTCAGTTTTTCCTGTTAATTGGGTCATCTTAGTGGGGCCCCAAACTTTGATCCAGATCAAACAGGGGTAAGTCTGGCTATCAGGAGCTGCTTTCAAAGGAACAAGCTGTGAGCTGGAATTGCTGCTGAATCTGAGGGAGCACATACCCGAGCCATGCACAGAGCCCAGGACCTTAGGCCAAAAGACTTTAAATGGAGACATAAAACAAGAGGTGGAGATCTTGCAAAAGGAATTAAAGTAGACTTAAGGCAGCAAGAGACTTTGCAGAAGGAATTAAAATAAGATTAGAGCAAATTCTAATAAAGAGCTGTAGGCTTCAAAAAACAAAAAAAAAAAAAAAAAAAAAAAANNAAAAAAAAAAAAGAAGTTAAAGGAGCATCTGGAAGATTCCAGAGAGGCTGCAAGAAGTGCTGGGGAGGGGAGCTGAACAGGGCGCAGTTGTGCAGCCCTCCCTGGGCACCCGAGAGTCACAGGACCTTGGCCATGGCAGAGCTTGCTAACCAAGGGCAGCTGCAGCAGGAAGGGAAGGGGCTGGAAAAGCACCTACAAAAGCAAAGGAAAACAGGCAAGGAGCAGTCAGAGCCTGGCTGAAATGATTTGGCCTTTGACCAGCCCGGAGCTGGGTCTGACCTCTGAGTCAGGAGCCCCGAGCGACCCCGGAGCGTGTGGGATCTGCAGGGAGCAGGGACACCCCTCTCCTGGCATGGGGACCTCCTGGCACGGGGACCTCCTGGCACGGGGACCTCGGCCCTGAGCCAGCCCTCAGGGCTTCGGGCAGGGGGAGGGAGGGCACTGCCCCTGGGCTCCACTCTCTGCTTTGCTGCAGCCCCGCATGGGAAGGACAGAAAGCTGGGACACGTGTGACCCTGCTCTGCTCTGAGAGGCCACCAGGAGCTTTTGGGTTGAGTGCTGGCTGCAGGTGGTGGGAAGGAAGGTGCTGCTCATTGCTTTCCTCAGGTACAGGAAGGGGAACAAATCCTTGTAGCTGAGTGGGTTTCCAGGACTTGCACACTCATGATAATTTAATGTATAGCCAAACCTGGGACAAACTTGGGCCCTAAGTCTCGTATGTCCAACATACTTGTTTTGATAAAGATATTAGCAGCTTCTAGATCCTTCCTGGTAATTAGGTGCCAGTCTTGTACAAGGTCTCTCTTTCAGTGTAGTGAAATTTCGTGTTGTTATCTTGCAGCAAGGGACCGTCTCTGACTGACAGCACAAGAGCTTTGCAGCAACAAGAACTGGTAGGAGCTTGGCAATTAGAGCCTATAAATGGCATCTCCTTTGAATGCTGGATAATTTAAAGTGATTAAAGACAGATTAGCCAGGCACAACAAGTGAACAAAGGAGTGGATGGCAGGGGCGTACCCCAGGCTGCTGCACTGCTGCTGCACTGCTGCTGCACTGCTGCTGCAGGACCCTTCCTTCTGATGGCCAGGAGTGAAGTGCAGGCTGGAGCCCCCCTGGCGTGATGGGCTGAAGGGAAACAGAGAACGCTCAGGGCAGCAGTGGCCACATGGCTCTGGATTCTAAAATCCAGAGTGATATCCTGTGCTCAAACAAATGATCAGCAGCCCTCTCCCCTCCCCTGCAGCCCTCTCAGCTTTGCCTGCAGTGTGCTCTGGCAACACTCATGCATTGTTTGGTTGAAGTAATTTCGAGCTGGCTTGTGAAATCCTCCCTCCTCTCATCAAGGCAAGTCAAATGACCTGAATACTAAGCAGCAGAAACCCAAAGCCAAGCCGTGTGATGAATGTCTTGTGCAGTACTTTTGTAGCTGGTACCTCCACCCCCCTCTGCCCCTGTTCTGCAGGCTGGGCAGTCTTGGGTGTGGCACGGTGTCTTCTGGAAGAGTCCGACAGCTCTGCAGGCCTTGTTCACAGGGGCTGCTACTGTTCATTCATCTTTCAACTGTCTGGTAACTCTTGTGGCAAGAATTACATTTGGTTGCTTATCAGTCTGTCAGAATTTCCCTTGATGGCTGCTTCAGTAAACTCACACAGCTCTTATCAGCTGGCCTTGCTTCAGGCCCCCGTGAAACTTACTGAAACAGCAAATATGCTGGGAAATTCCGTGTAAAAGTTGGGGTGGTGGGTATGAGAGCATGGCTCTCACAGCAGAGACTCTTGTCAGGAGGCTCTTCCAGGACTCAGGGGAAAGTTTGGGTGTTTGCCTTTCAGAATCCCTTTCCCACATCTCAAGGGAGCTGTTGTGTGTCCAGAGCAGGAGTTGAGGAGCCAGGAGGGCGCCTCTGCTGTCAGCAGCCTCCTGCCAACCCAAGTCCCTGGCCCTGGGCACACCCTGAAAGGCTTCTGGGTACCAAGGGAGGTGCACTGATGGTGGTTCTATGCAGGACCTCGGGCAGTTTAAGTATCTGCTCATTATTCTTAAATAGCATCTTTGGGCCAGGAGTTTTCAAGCTGCATCAATAACAGCTGAATTTCTGGCGAGTCTGGGCAGCATGTGGGGTTTCTGTTGCACTCACTTTCGGGATGCTCACCAAAGTCTTTGAGGCCTGCACTGTCAGCAGCACCAGAGAAGCTTCAGGCTCTGAGTGCTCCTGCCTCCCACTGCTGTGCTGCAGCTCAGCACTTTCTCACCACTCTCTCATGCCTCTGTTTGCTCGTCAGCCTCATTCAGCTGAGGACTCATGACTTATTGACAGTGCTCTGCGATGGCCTGATCAGAGAGACGTGGGTGAGCAATGATTTGAATTGTGGTCCACCTGCAAGAAATGGAAATATTTCTTTTTTTCCCTTGGAAGTCTCATAGCACCAGGAAATGCCTTTGTGGCAGCACATGTCATTGAAGGAAGCTCATTAGCCCAGGACAAGATTGAAATATAGTGGTGAATATTTGTATTTCTTTGAATTTCTGGCTTATGATGCTTTTGTGCCCAATCTCATTTGCAGTGAATTTGCTCCACAGGTTTCCAAACTGTTCATATTAACATTGCAGGCACACAGAAGATCCCACAAGTGATAGCAGGGGTATTTCCTGGTCGAGTGTCTCGGGGAGGGGCTGCTCTTCAGCTGCGTGTTCGGCAGCCGCTGTCAGAAAAGGGCCTTTGGAGGTTTCCATGGCAGCTCCTTCCCCCTGCTGGAGCCGCAAGCTGCGACGGGGGACACTTTAAAAGCACAAGAAGGAAAATCCAGACACCCCCCTCATTTGGAGCCTGCAAAGCCTGCAGGGCCATTAGTGGACCTTATTTTGTCGGTGGTGATCTGCCAGCTTCAGCATCTGGAGAAGCTTGGAGGGGCTGGGGATGCAGGCGTCCCGTCTCCCTTGGGAGAGGGGCTGGGCTGGACCCACGGGGGTCCCCGTGTGTGGAGCTGGAGGGGGCTGTGGGCATCCCTGCCCTGCAGCACCCGCGGGCCGTGCCCGAGGGCTCCCGGCAGCGCTGGCGTCGCGCGTGCAGCCCTTTGTCAGCGCCACGGGCACCAGCGCCAGCAGACTGCGGTGCAACGGGAGCACTGAGCATGAAACAGATTTCCTGGGGCTGCTGCAGCCCTTTTATCCCCTCATTATTCACTACACTGGGCCCTCCAGCTAATATTTTTTCGCCCACAGTGAATAAGCATGAGATTTTTCCCTCCTTGCAGCTCGAAGGGCCCTTGGCGGCGGGTTCTGGGGAGCTCCGTGCCTCGGCAGGCAGAGGAGCAGCTCTCCAGGGGCTGCAGGGTGGGACGTGCAAAACCCCCCAAGTCCTCCCTCAGAGAAAAGGACACATCTTTATCCCTGGAGCAACCTGTCAGGATTCCCACCTGTCAGCGCCCCCAGTGCCGAGGGAGCAGACGGAAGCAGCGCTGCCTTGCCGGCACATCCCCGGTGCTCCGGGGCCGGAGCGGGCTGCATTTGGTGGAGTAGCAGCAAGGGAATGTACTTAGTGGCATTGCATAAGCAGGGCATTTGCAGACGCAGGCGAGTTCTTGTGCTGATGTCAAAGAGCAGAGCTCAGCTGGAGTCAACACAAATCTCCGCCTACTAAGGATCAGCATGTGGGGCCAAAACTCTGGAGTGTTTTGTTTTCAGGGCACCAGGAAAATATTTCAGGGTTGGTTTTTTTCTTCTTGAGAGAGCTGAAGTAAATAGTGGTGTGAAGCAGCTGTCTCAGTGCTGAGGACTCTGCTGGCCAGGCTCCTTGGCAGCTAATGAAGTCCCAGGGTGCTCCAAGGGGGGAGCTTATTTCTGCACATGAGGCTTGGTCACAGGCCAGTTTCAGAGACCCTGCTCAGGTATTCAGGTTGAGACTTTGCCACTGTGAGCCCAGGTCTGATGCCACTGCAGGCTCCTGTAGTGGTGATCACAGACTTTCTGGGCTGAGGGACCCCAGCAGTGGGGAGGGGAGCCAAAGCTTCCAGATCTCCTGTCCTCGCAGCTGGGGAGGCAGTGCCTTGGACAGGGACAGTGCACCTTGCAGAGGCTCAGAGCCCAGTGACCCTTCCCATGTCCCAGTGAGACTCAGCCGTGCTGTAACAGTAAGAGGAGTGGTTGTTTCCCTCACAAGGGAGTCTCTCTCTGCCTCCTGGCAGGCAGCAGCTGTGGAGAAGCCAAGCCCCAGGTGGATGGCAGATCCAGGTACATGACACATGTTGGATCGAGGAAGAGGAATTCACTCTCCGAGGGCACTTCTGCAGCACAGAACCCCCTTGAGCAGCTGTGGTGAGATGTGGCAGCCTGTGCAGAGTGTGGGAGATGGGCAAGATGGGCAGCAGCTCCTGTCCTCCAAAAACCTCCTCTGCCTGAGCTAGAGCGAAGTCCTGCCTCGCAGGGCAGCCCAAAGAGCGCCGCTACCCCAAATCCTGGGCTGGGAGCACTTCAGGGCAGGGACCCGCTGCACTTTGGTGCCTTCGGATCAGCTTCTGCCGGCCTGCCTCAGCGCTGCCGCAGTAGTTCCTGTTAAAAACCCCTTCTGTCTCGGGGCTGCCGTCACAGGGTTGCTCTCCTTCCCTTCATCCGAGAAGGGCTGGGCAGTTGAGGGCTCGGAGAGCCCCGCTGTGTTCGGCGAGCCCCGCCCGCCCAGCGCCGCCGCTGCCGAGCCGGCGCTCCGTGCTCCTGACCGACCGCGGAAAAGGAATTATTTATGTCTCCTGCATATTTCTGCGCCTGACTGCCGAAAATGGCGAGCAGCGCTGGGGCACACGGCTGGTGCGGCGGCTGGAGCAGCCCCGGAGGGGCACAGGCAGCCAGAACCCCCCGGCCCTCCCCATCGAGTCCCTGCTCCGAGTGGGAGGGGGCGGGCAGGGGGAAGGGGCTGGGGGTACTGACTGTGGGGGGGGGATGAGCTGCTCAGAAATTACCGAAGGTTTCAGTGCAGTCTCTTTTTCCCTGAAGTACTACTTATAAAAAAACCCCAAACCCTTTTTTAGCTCTCTGTAATGGATAAGAATAGCTGATATGTTGTAAGCGGGGCAGAGGCGTGCCCGCCCCGAGGATGGCTGTCCTGGATGGCAGCAGCCCTGGCAGATGGCTGCTGAGGGAGGAGCTGGCTTTTGGAAGGAGGGATTCAAAACACCGAAGCGATGAGGGGTGTCCGTCCCCTGAGAAGAGAGCAGAAATGATTCTGAACAGAAATTGGATAACGTCTGCTTAAATATGGTGTTTTGCTCCATGTTTTCATGCAAGCAGGAGGCTGGGGGAGAGCAAAATGGGAGCAGGGACTGTGGTCCCACCAACTGGGAACAGCCCCGGGTGTTGGAGATGCTCAGACCTTGTCCAGGGTTTTATTAGGGTGGGACTGTGGCCCAGGAAAAAGGGGTTTACTGTTGAAGCCACATAACTTAGCTCAAAACTTTGCTTTTGTTAAGAAATCTGCCAGCAGAACCACAACATTTCAGTCACATCTTCAAATTAAGATGCTTCGTGGGCTGTGTTAATTTAGTCTGAATTCCCTACTGGAATAGCCCAAATGAACTGATGGTCTTGTTTTGTTTAATTTCACGTTAAATACGGATATTGTATTTAACTGTAATTTCCTTATTATAGTTAATATTCATATCATGCATACCAATCTGGCTAAAGCACAGCGTTTCAGTGAGTCAACTTTTCCTTCAACTTCATTCCATGGGAAATTTCAAGATTTGGAGCTTTTTCTCTCCAAGGCAGGAGGATTTTATTACCTAAACCTATAATAACCTGGATTTCCTGCGGCTGGCAATTGTGGTTCTCTGCCCACATGGCTCTGCTGGGCCCGGCTGCCCGGGGCCGTGCCGGGTGGAGAGGGGTGGGACAGAGCCGGGCACAGCTGGGCACAGCTGGACAGAGCTGGGCACAGCTGGACACAGCTGGACAGAGCTGGGCACAGCTGGACAGAGCTGGGCACAGCTGGACACAGCCGGGCACAGCCAGACAGAGCAGGGCACAGCTGGACAGAGCAGGGCACAGCTGGGCACAGCTGGACAGAGCTGGGCACAGCTGGACAGAGCAGGGCACAGCCGGGCACAGCTGGACAGAGCAGGGCACAGCTGGGCACAGCTGGACAGAGCAGGGCACAGCTGGACAGAGCAAGGCACAGCTGGGCACAGCTGGGCACAGCTGGGCACAGCCGGGCACAGCAGGGCACAGCCAGACAGAGCAGGGCACAGCCGGGCACAGCTGGGCACAGCCAGGCAGAGCCAGGCACAGCTGGACAGAGCCGGGCACAGCCAGACAGAGCTGGGCACAGCTGGGCACAGCTGGGCACAGCCGGGCACAGCAGGGCACAGCTGGACAGAGCTGGGCACAGCTGGGCACAGCAGGGCACAGCCGGGCACGGGCCTGTGTGGGCAGTGCAGGTGGGGCTCGCGGGCTCAGCCCCGGGCACACCGGAGTGCCCCGTGCGCTGTCGGGGCTGTTCTGGCGATAGGGCTGCGGGGGGTTCCGTCCCTCGGCTCACCCCAGCCCAGGGACATTCCTGTTGACATTGTCCTGCTCGTGTCCTGCCCCCCGCTGGCCACGGAACCTTGATGGAAGGGCCACGTGAAGCGGGCGGGGATGAACCCTTCCCTGCCCAGGCATCCATGATGGTGAGCTGTTACCGCTTCCTTTCCCTCTCAATGAGAGTGGAAAATGCCATCCCCTGAAATACTGCCGAGCGTCGGGATGCGGCGCAGCACTGCGAGCCCAATCACTAATAACCTCCTAATGAGGGAAAATGACATTAGGCAGTCTTTGGCTGGTGCTTCCTTTGGATAATATAATCCAAGCATGCAGGCTGTCAGCCTGCAGTCTAACCCTGCTGCCACAAACAGGGAGATTAATCGGATATATTGTGATTTATCTCATAATAAAATTTGTCAACATGCAGAGTTTCTAAGGGCTTCAGCTGCAGAACCTCCGTGCTGAACCCTGCCATGGCTGGAGCACTGACCCCCAGCAGGAGCCGAGGCACTGCTCCTGGGTCCTGCACCTGGACAGGGAGCAGCCCCACCAGCAGCACTCTGCCTCTGGTCACAAATTAATTTCCACAGTCCAGAGTGGGCACAAAAGTGAGGGAGTGCTTCTGAGGTGGTTTCTTTGCTGGGCTTATAATAATAAACCTCACCCCCCAACGTTACATGGGAGGTTATTAAGCAAGTGCAGGCCTGGAAGAGCTGGGCTGGCTCCTTCGGCCCTGGTGCCTGCCCTCGGCACGGGCACTGCCTGCAGTCTGTGCTGGGACCAGGCTGCCTGCAGAAATGCCTTCATCCAGCTCAGGAAGGGGGATCAGGCTCCCAGCGACCTTTGCCAAGGTCACCTGAGGAGCCTGGCAGTGCATGGAAGGGCCAGGAGTGCCCCAGGTGCTGGGGCCTCCCCTGGGCTTCCTCGGGGATTGTAAAGGAGTAGCTTTTGAAGAATAATATTCTATCTGAAAGCACAGCTTTGTTGGATTTGCTTTAGAGAGACACTGGTCAAACTTCTTTTTGCGCTTCTCTTTCTCCCTCCCACCAGATGAGCCCTTCCCACTGCATTTCCAGAGCGAGCAGTGTGAAGGTTCAGCAGGTTTATTCCCTTGGCTGCTCCAGCATTGGAAACACACTCATGTGGCATTGCTTCAGCAAAACCTGTCTGCCATGCTGTTCTGGGTAAACCTCAAAAACGTGATTTCTTGCTTTCAGTTTGAATCAGAGGTTCTGTTTTTCCTGATCTGTCCCGTTGCTCTAACAGCTGACTGCACATCTGATCCCAGGGAGCCCATCCTTGGAGCATGAGTGTGCACTTATGTGCCCATGTACACAGACCCCATCCTTTGCTTAGCATCCTTCTGATAGTCTTGCAAGACAATTTCTGTGTTTATTTTTAAGTCCTGTGTTGGTAATAGCAGTTTATCTGATGATCAGTTTTAGCTTGCAATCTGCTGCTTTGTGTTGTGGATTTCTGCCACTTCCATTTATTGGGATTCTGTCTTCTGTTAACAGGTTATTGTGAACCATCTTTCACTGTCAGGATTCAGTCCTGGAGCTCCTACTGTTAGAAAATTCTGCAGATTTATCCTTCCTCACCACAGTCACTCAGAACAGCCCCAGCTCTGGAAGTGACAGGGATGTGGTAGAATTTATTTGGAAATGGGATTTGTTTGTTTATTTCTGGGGAGCCGGTATTTAACCATTACTTGAACCATGCAGTGTGGAACCTCTCCATCTGAGGCTCCTTGTGCTCTGTTCCCAGCATTCAGTGGAACGTGCTTGAGCCCTTTCTTTCCCCCAAAAGCTGTTCAGAGCCCTTCTGCTTGAAAAATGAGATGTTGATATACCAGTATTGGCCCTCCCTCATGAGGAGGGAGTTGCAGGATGGCCTTAATGGGATCCTGCTCCTGCAGCTGGGCCAGGAGCAAGTGCCAGATCTCGGGATAGGACCTTTGTTCCCAGAGACCTTCCCAAAACAGGCTCAGGAACTCCTCAGAGGAGGCTGCCCGGAGCAGTGGTGCAGTCCCCATCCCCGGGGGGATTTGAAAGCTGTGTAGATGTGACACTTGGGGACATGGGTTACTGGTGGCCTTGACAGTGCTGGGTTAATAATTGGACTTGGTGATCTTAGAGGTCTTTTCCACCCTAAATGGTTCTAGGATTCTAAGAAGCAGATGTAAATAGAAAAGGCAGACAGAAATCCCATCAAAACATAACTGTGACAGACAAGCTAGGAGCAGCAATGAGGCTTTATTTACATGCTAATCAAATCAATCTTGCTTTGTCAGCCACGTTATCTGGATTGAAAGGGGCTATAAATACACAGGAGCAGAAAGAAGCTCCAGAGAAGAATGTGTCTAATTCTGGTGTGGTTTTGCCATGAATAGAAGGATACGTGCTCTGTACGAGACCTGAGGGGAAGTTTCTGCCCCTGCAATGCTCAAACGGCTGTGCCTGCAAAGCTCAGTCCAGACAGCTGTGAAGTGCCTCTGTTGCTTCCTTTCCCTGTTTGATACAGCACTTGTGTGGGTCATCCTCAGGCGGGTCCCAGCGCCTGCACCGAGCCCTGCCTTTGCTGTGGGAGTTTGCTGCGTGCTGTGCCCCGGCGTGACCCCCCAGCACCAGAGCACGGGAGCACAGGGCAGCGTGGAAATGGAAATGCCTTTCCCTGCCCTCCCCCCTTATGCAGTTCCATTGTCACTCAGAAAAAATTCAACGCTGCACTGCTTTAGTGGGAAAAGGGTTTTCTAAAAAGCATTCATAAATAGAATTGAGGGCATGGGAGGAATGAGCTGCAACCATAAAACAGATGGGTTTTTTTTCAATGGACAATGTTTGGATAAAATTTAACTTGGAGAATTTCAGTATTTGAAAAAGAGCATTTTCCATCAGAATATATTTCTTCTGCTCCTCTCCCCTTGTATCCGTTCCCATCACATTGGCAGTCTAAGTACAAAGGATGTAACACCAGTCTTTGAATGGGTATTTTACCTCAGCTTTAATGGAATTAAGACTACACCTTTGATTTTTGAGAAGAGCCAAGCTCAAAGGCAGCGGTAGGTGCTGGTATGTAACAGATATTTTGAGGTATTTGACAGAAGTTCATTTAGTGTCTACATTAGTTTGAGTAACAGGACAAAGGCAGAAAATTGCTGCTTTCTTGGAGAACGTGATTCACTGTGTCAGCGTCCTTTAGGCACAGAACAGGGTGTGTTGGTTAAGATCATAAAACTCAGAAACATGCCTGGATGTCACCAGCAGACCACTCCAGAACCTATTTCAGCTCACTTGCCTCTGCATAATTTCAGTGGCAAATTAGGTGGGTGCTTTGTAACTAATCTATCAAACCGTAGGAAAATAAACACATTGCTCTGCAGTAGCTGTGTACAAATGCCCTGGGGACTTCAGTGCAAGCTCTCTGCTCTCTTGGTCGCGCTCTCTTCGAGGCCGGGACCCCTGTGAACCCCCAGTTTTGGCACAGGAGGCAGCTCCCAGGCCAGAGAGGAGCAGCTCCAGGGTGGCTGCCCCGGGCACTCTCCAGCTCTTCCCTGGGCACCTGGGGACTGACACAAGGCATTGAGCTGCCTTGGCTTCACCAACAGCTCCCTCCTTCTTCATCCTGTGTCTTGCCAAGGGGCCAGGCCCCTTGGGGAGCTCTTTGTGCATGGTCTTGCAGCCCATGAAATTGCCTTTTCCCTTACAGCTCCATGGACCAGGAGCTGGAAGCCATCCACTGAAATTTTACCCAGTCAGAGCTGTGGGGAAGACAGCCATGCAAACTGTGCTCAGTTAGGTACTTTTCATGCACCTGCTGTCCAGTTGGATCCTCGGGTTCCCATCCTCTTTCTTCTGAGAGTGAGGGCTGTCTCCATCCCAGAGACACAGACTGACTTCTCCTTGTGTCTCTTCTTCACTGGGCTTCCCTCCCTGTAGCTCCTGTAGACACTCTCTGAGCCCCTCCTCCTCCTCCAGCTCATTTGCAGATATTTTTTCCCTGCTTGCTCTAAATAAAAATAGGCCAGTTGTAAGTAATTTATTATGCAATGATTTTACTATATTTTGCCAGACATAAAATCATACAGTTGTAGCAAATTTTAGTTTTGAACAAGTAATGGTTCTACTCCAGCTGTTACAGCTCTTCATATAAGTTGCTCTTGAACATTTTTCAGAGTTCTCAAATATTGTTCTTCCTGAAATGAATGAGCAAGTCAACGAAGTGTCTCTTTTTCTTTAGAAGAAACAAAAAGTTGGAGTACGACAAAATATTAAGCAGTAATAGAGATTTGGTTTTACATCATAAAACTGTCTTCCAGCTAAAACCCAATCAAACTTGCAGTTTCTGTGCGGGTTCGGCGAATATTAGGGCTACCTTGGATCTTAAGTTTTAAGAGCAGAAGGTTTGAGATAGGGGTGCTTTAAACACCAGATGTTCTGAGCATGTGGGGCTCAGCTGAGCTGTGTGCTGGGGGCTGCATTTGGGCTCTGCATCCTCACGCTCTTCATGCACACAGACATCCCAGCCTCTCCACACCCAGTGCCCCAAGCCAGACTGGGGGCACGGATTGTGCTGGCCCAGACTGCAGAACGCCTGGCTAAGCCTGGTTTTTGTGTGTGTGCAGCCTCAGCAATGCCCTTCTCTGCGTTTTTCCTATGTGCAGAATAGAAGTGGAAAGGAAAAAGCACTTCTGTCAAATTCTATTTCACCCCACAAGTCTCTAGATTTTTTTTTTTAAACCAGTGCAACTTGGAAACTCCTGTAGGCTCCATTAGAAACTGGAAGCTGAGCAGTAATGCCTGCTCTTTTCCCCGTGGTGTGACACAGGAGGACACAGGAGGAGGTGTTTGTGCCGTGTCCTCTGCAGGCATGGGAAGCACTGCCCTCCCCGTGGCGCTCTCTGCTCCGGGGACACGCGGTGCACTCCGTGAAGAGGATCAGTGTTTCCTTTCTGGACTGATTAATGAGCCCAGACAGATGAGACAGACTCAAATCCAGCCTCAGGAACCAAAACGTGTCCATCTTTCCTCTCCTCGTCTTTTGCTTCACTTGCATGCACCACCTCCGCACCCTGAAACATATTTGCAAAATCTATTTTCAGCCTCACAAGGCAACATGATCCATATCAGCTCCCATTTGTCAACCAAAAATATGTTGATTGGTTAAAAATTACAGAGAAAACCTTACTGGAAGTAAACTGTGAGAACTTTAGAGCCATTCATTTATACCTTCTACAGAGCTGATACTATTTTTACCACTAAATATTAAGATGTTCTTTAATGCACAGACTATGCTAATGCCCATGTGCAATTACTGGGAACATACAGGCAAAGGCTATTTTATTCTGCAAGTGCAGTAATTAATTGTGCATAAATTAGGTACATTTTTGGGAAACGGGCATGTTTGAAATGAACGTTTTTCACCTCTTGATTAGTTAGAGCTCAGATGGCTTATTAGTGCTGGGTAACTGATGTGCAACAAACCCGTTTTTACTGGGGAGCAAAAGAGGTTGGGTTTGGTTCTGCAAAATTCGGTTTTCTTTCAGTGCTGCTGCTCAATGTCACCACTTAGAACCATGGTGAGGATCCCCTTAGGGCTGTTCTGTCGCCCCACAGTCACGACATGCCTGACAGGCTGGCCTCTACCTTGTCCCCCAACACTCTGGTGGGAAACAGTGTGGGCAGCAAGCTCTGTGGGGCTGAAGGATGTCCTGGGGGAAAGGGGGAGGAAGAGGAGGGGAGCAGCTCTGCTGCTGTGCCAGGGGCTTTTTCAGCAGTGAATGCGACTGCCCACAGCGCTGCTGCCCTGCAGGGCAGCTCAGAGCTGGTGTCCTGCACAGAGCACGTCCCTTTCTACCAGCAAAGGGAGTCTGCTGGCCCCTCAGACACTGCACATCAAGCAGCAGATTGCCAGATTGCTGCACCTCTTAGTCAGGCTGGAATCTCTCGGTGGGGTTCAGGGAAGGTCACTGGCAAAAGAGGTCATAGAGAGTCTCTGTTGGTCCAGCAGTAAATTCTTCATTCTGCCTCAAGCATTTTGTTGCCTTTGCCTCTCTCTGGAGGACTTGGGTGCCTTCTGGAGAGCTGTTTGCTCACTGGAAAACAGAATTGTTCTTTTCATACAAAGACAATAGTGCTTCAGGCTATAAATAATAGCCAGTAAAAGCATGTCTGTAAAACATGCTCATCGTCCTCATCCAGAGCCCGAGGAGCCCTGGTGTTACAGACAAGACTGCTAAAATTACAGCTGGCTTTTAATCTCATGCTCTTAGTCTGCAACATGCTCCTGTAATATCATTTGATTTTAATGTTACATTTTATGGTCAGTAGTAGGAGGCAGTCCCACCAAATTAAAATCTCTGGAGTAATGAAAATCAGCTTTGTTTTATTTTGTTTTGAATTCTATTTCTTGCTTTGCACACCAGACGGTGTCCTGGGGACGATACAGGCAGCACATCCACTCTCATGGGACAGGTCGTGCAGTGCAGGCCCTGTGCTGCTCTGGGCAGCTGGCTGGGACACAGGCAGCACTTCTCCAGCAGAGAGGAGTCCCACACCGTTTGGGTTTACTGGAGCACGAGGATTTAAGGCTGCGGTGTCAAAGGTCCTTGACTTGGATGTGCTTCCTGTGTTGGTTTGAGATCAGGAGATCAGGTCCATCCCATCACTGGCAGCTCGTGGCTCTCCTGGGGCCCTGCTGCTTGCAGCTGTTGGCAGCTCTCAGCTCCCTTGTGCCCTTCTGGCTGTCAGCAGAGGGGAAATCCCTCTGTGTGCCCTGGCTGGGAATACACAGAGGCCTCCCCATGCACCTCTTTTGGCCACACTGGTGTCGCTTTCCTCCAGGCTGAGCAAGCAAAGCTGCTGGAGGGACAAGACAAAGGAGATGCTGTCAGCCAGGCCTTGATCTAAGACACTCAGGATCAAGGCTCGATTCAAAAGAAGAGCTGCTCTGTGCAGCAGTTCCCTCAGGTGTGAAACTCAGATCCTGGCCCTGGTTTTCCCTAACCTGAAAGATTCCCACTCGCTCCGTGGGAATGGCCCACATCCATAATGATGCAGGGCAAAAGGATGAGCAGAGAAGTGGCCTGTTCCTCCGTGCCCTTCGTTCCTGCCAGGCCACACCAGACTGTTTAGAGAAGAACATCCATAGAATATGCATGGTTTTGAAGAGAAAAGTAGAGCAGTAAAGCTGCTCAGACACAGCAGAGAGTGCTCAGTACACGCTGTATTTTGGGAAGGGCAGCGGAGCTGTGCTCAGGAAGGCTGCTCAGCTGGAAGTCAAGTTCAGGAAACTTTGCTGCTACAAAACATTTTACTTCTGCTTCCCATTTAAAATTCTGATAGGTCACAAAAGGCTCTTCCTGCCAGTTGTATGGGGTTGAAAAGCACCACCACACGTTGCCAGTGTGCCCTGGCAAGAGCCTGTGGGCCTGTGCCTGCTCAGAAAGGAAGCTGTCTGCAGAAATTCCTGTTTTTGTTTCCTTGAGGAAACACAGGCAAATGATAGGGATAAATTTTTGGAGAGGCCCTTGTGCAGCAGTTACTGTTAGAGAACTCTAAAGAAGGGACAATTCTGGAGGAGCCAAAAGTGACATCCACCTCCAAGACATTTTGCACTGCTGGTCAGGTTCTCCCTGCCAGTCTCTGAATCATTATGATAATAATATAGTAATAATAGTAATAAACTGTGACCATCTGCAGGGGAACATTAACCATTCATCCACTGTCTTTATTAGTTCTACAAATTCATCATTATGGCAAGAAAAGTAAAAAATATTCTCAGATCATTAATTTTATGTTGAGATCATCATTCACCACTGTATTTTCTGTAAGGTCAGGGATTTTTGCCTAAAGCAGTCTCGTGTGTGTTTTCCCATGAATTTTCAAAACTGTTAATGCCCAAGGGATAAGGCAGTGATGTGGAAAATAGCCAGCCCCTGTGGGATTTGTTCTCATGATGGTGCCAGAGGCTTTCTGGTTCAGTAAGGATAAAACAAATTTTAAGTCCAGCTTTGAAAGGCTCTAATGGCCCTAATTCCTATGCAAATGCCTAACAGCCCATATCTATTAGTCCAACTAGGAAATAAGTATCTAAATATTTTGTTGTTTCTTGGCATATGGACTCAACTGTGGCTCCCTCCAGGGCAGAGCAGAGGATGGTGAGGAGGGACCAGGACACCTTAATTCTGAGCAAAGACAGGAGCTCAAACACAACCTTTTCTTTCTATGAAAAACTTCATCATTCTCTGAAAGACTCAAACATACCCAGCAGGGTCTGGCTGTCTGACCTCCAGTTATTTCAGCTGCTGCCTCTGAGGATTAGCTCCTGCATTTTGCTTTGTGCTGAAGCTGCTGTGAAAAGCTGGAGCCTGGCTGAATGCAGGAGCCATTTGGAAGGAAGGTAACAGGGCAGACTGAATGTCCCCCAGTCACTGTGGGTTCCATCTCCTCTCCCAGCCTTTCTGCTTCTGCAAGAAAGGAAAGAGGTCAGAAGGACCTTGGTTATTTCCATTTTTTAGCTGGCCAGGAGGTCAGTGCCCTTTCCGTGCAAAGAAGGTTGTGGGAGTTGCTGGCACAGAGTTATTTTGTAAAGCTTTTGACTAGAAATAGAAAACTCAGATAGACCTGTTCTGACCCTGATCGTGTGCTCACAAAACCACCCAGCTTTCCATCTGTGGCACAGGAGATGATGGGCCTTTTCTTTTCTTTGTAAAAATGCCTCTAACTCAGACTTCACCTGGACTACGCAAAACAGAGTCACTTGTCAGAGGGCAAGCAATTCCTGTTTGAGTTTGCCTGGGGGACAGAAACAGGATCTGTGTGTATCCTCTGAGCAGTCGCTTCTGAACTCGCGTGAGGGAACGTGTAACCCTTTAAAATTCTTTTAAATGAATTAAATCTTCTTAAAATGATTTTCATTTTCATTTGTCACGGTCTTATTTACAGTGACATTGCTTAAAGGATGTGTAATGCCTCAGTGAAGACAGTCTTGTACCTGAAGACTTGGAGAGAAGTTTGTTTGGATCAAGTCGCAGTCCCGTTCTTTGTGCAGCCCCCAGTGCCAGCTCCCAGTGCCACCGTGGTCACAGCCCCCAGTGCCACGGCCTGGCTCTGGGTGCAGGGATGCAGCTCTCTCCAGCACAGCCCTGAGATCCCCAATCTTCCAACACAGATGGACAGAAAAAAGGCTCTTGTTTAATGCAGGACAGAAAAGGAAACTTCCAGTACATGACTGCTGCTCTATTGGTATTGTTTGCTTTAGACATTTAAAGCTTGAGAAGCTCCTGGGATGGGAAGTGGTCGGTGCCTTTGTCACCTTGTACCATTTTGGCTCGTGATGAGGAGCCAAGAGCCACAAAGGAGCTGGGCTGAGCTGACAGTGAGATCCCACTGACTTTCCAGGCAATTCCGTGCCCTGTTCTGCTGCCAGGGCAGGGAGCACACGGTGCCTCAGGGCTGCCCTGCTCCTCTGCCCGCTGTGGGGTGAGCACAAACCTTCCCTGTCCATCACCCCAGGGCTGGTGCAGATCTGCTCCAGTGGCCTTGTTCGGTGGCACCTCACCAGCACAGCTGGTTGTAGCTTGTCATGAAAGAGGCAGAGGGAAGAAGGGATTTATCCTTTCACTCCTCAGGCACCCTTTATGTTAAGGGAGAAAGAGCAGGGGCAATGGAGAAGGCAAATCTGCAGCTTTCATTTTCAGAGGAGCAGGACAGGGGGACGCTGTAGGTCCCTGGCTCCCCGCAGGGGACACGGGGAGTGCCCTGCTCGGGGCTCCCAGGCACGGACAGCGCCGGGGGAGGAGGCTCAGCTCTGCCAAGACACCACTTCTAAGTGGCTGGAAATGGCCAAGGGCTCCCAGTTCTGTCTCCCTGGTGCTGGCCCCTGCCACTGCCAGTTCCCATCCTGGAGAGCCTCCTGCAGAGCAGGCACGAAGTGGCCATCAGGGCCAGCTGGGAAGCCAGGCCTGCTGGTGAAGGTGCTCACGACTCTGCTTTCCCTTTAAGAAAAAATGTGTTTATGACCAAGAAAGACGTTGGGATTGATAACCCTAAGTCTCCTATTTTAAGATGTAGGAACAATGTGATGCTGTAGAAATGCTGTTTGGGAATTTTCTGGCAAAATATTTTTGTTGGAAGATGACTGTTGAAGCTGAAGCTGATTCAGGAAAATGACAGTTTGCAGGGCTGCCTTCTTTGAAACAAATTTAAAACAGGAGTGTAAGAGAAGCTTGGAAATTATTTTCTGATGTGTGATTCAAAACAGCTTTTACAATAAAACTTCAGCTAATTTATGCTAAAAATTAGTATTAAAAAGTAACCTTTTTATATTACAAGAAATTTTCAAATTATAGAGATCAGAAATTTATATTATCCTGCTTATATGAATATTTTTTCTTATTTGCTGATATATACATAAATTTTCCATCACCCTCCAGTGCAAATTTAGTCTGGGAACCAGGCAAGGGTGAAGGAGGGGGCACACGTTTCCTGCCAACGCAGCTCCTTACTGACTGTCATCTCCTCCAAAGGAGAAGGGGTCTGAGCTTCCTAAAGGCCCTTCTTGACTGTGCTGTTGGGATGCCTCACACGTGCCCCAGCACCCCTGACTCGTGGCAGTTTGGCGCTGAGATTTGTGTTTGTTCTGTGCTGGGAGCATCGGCGCCGCTACGGCTGAGCCGGGGCCGCTCTGCGTGTGACCGACGCGACTGACAGGTGGACTTGGGACACGCTGGAGGACTGTCGAGACCACAGGCAGAACATTTTCTTCTCCTGAATACAAGTATGAGGGTGTCCTTAGGGAAATGACTCACCCCTGCTTGCAAACACTCTGTCATCCCAAATACCATCCCTGAAAATGCCACCACTGGCCTTCAAGCCAGTGACCAAGGACACAAGTGTGACTTCATGTCTCTAAACAATTTCACTGTGGGATAAAAAGGGTGGAAACATGCTAAAGGTTCAAACAGGTTTCCTCCTTTCCATTTTCTTACTGGTAAAGCAGGTAAAATCCCATGCCAGCCCCAGCTACCCTGTCCCAGGTATGTGTCCTGCTGCACGTCCCTCTGCTCCTGGGGCTTCTAACAGGAGACATTTCCTCAGGACCTTTGGAAGAGAAAGGGCATTTATATCCCTTGATTAATAGTCAACCAGAGCTCTTTGGACCTGTTTCCATGGGGACCACAGCATGGCTTAGGCTTGTCTTCACTGTGGTTGATGTGGATAATAAAGGCACTGCAGATGCTGCAGAGCAGACTCCCAGCCTGTGCCCTGGGGGAAGCACCAGGCCAGGGCTGCTTCCCTCCCTGCTGCTGTTGCTGATGTGAAGGACAGATCTGGAGCTGGATCCTTGGCAGTACACTGTGAGGCTGTTTCCAAAGCCCAGGAGGGCTGGCACAGCCACCAGAGAGTGGAAGGAACATCATCTGAAGGATGCAGTGACCAGACAGCGGTGGCAGAGGGGCAGCAGGGAGTGCTGATGCTCCAGTGCTGATGCTGTGCTGCCTTCACAGGTGATCCGAGCCCTGAGGCTCTGCCCCAGCACTGCAGGTGCTTCTGAGGTGCATCAGCCGAGGTGGTTCCTCACCAGAGAGAAAACAAAACAGGCCTGTTTTGAGTCCAGGTGCTGCAAGGATGGTGTGTTGGACAGCTCCCAGTACAACTGGAGCAGTATCTGGTTGAGGGGCTGGGGAATTATGGCAACAGAGACAACACAACAGCAAGAAATGCCTCTGACGTGCCTCAAGCTCACACCTCTACAGCTCCACTGGCTTCAGGAGAACTATCCTGCTTCCACCAGTGTGTGAGAGGAGACCTGAGGCTGGGAGAAATAGCATGTTTCCTTTGAAAGGTGATGCTAGGCAGCAAGAGCACAAGTCTCTAGAAGGCCAGATAATCGTAAGTTCCAGTGGTAGATTATTTTCAGCATTTTGGCTCTGAAACAGTGATGAATATGAGCTGAACACTGAGGTTGGGCTCTTCTAAAGGACTGGCAATGGCTGCTGCTTGTTGGAAGAGGAGCATACAATGTTCAACAAGTAAACAAGGGAAATCACAACGCTGCATAGGATAAAATGTTCTCATCCCACTCCAGGGATCCAGGAAGAACAAGTGTCTTTTTCTGCTCAGGATTAATGGTGTTATTTGGGCTAATTATTCTGGATATTTCCCTCTTCTTTTTTTAGCCTTTTTAAAGAAAGGAAAAGAATCTTTGTCTGATAAAATGTTTTCATTTGAGTCTTGGCTTTTCCAGATATTAATTTTCTACTCCCACACCTCCATAGTTCATGTGTCATTAAATGAAATAATGAAGCCAGCATGGTTTGCTATTTAACGATTTAAAGGCTGGCTCTGACCTCACTCTTACATCTATTTGCTCTACCCTGTTTCTGTTGACTGCAGCACAGTCAGTCCCTCTTGGTCTCATGGAAATTGTAGGAGAATCTCTTCAGACCTTATCCCAAGTTGTGCAATGAATTTGCTTTCAGCTCCCATGAACGGTTTGGAGCCAGCATTTACCAGTTCCTTTTAGAAAGCTGCCCCAAAGATCACCACACTTTTTAGTAAATTTGTCCAAAACTCTCTCTTCAAATTAGGAATATGATTTGGAGAAATCAAAAAGCCACTGTTGGGTCAGCTTGCCTGGCAGGAGGGCAGGTCAGATGGGAAAGCCAATGAGCAGAGGAGGCCCCAGACACAGCAAACCCCGTCAGTCTCACACACCTGTGCAGAGTGGGGTCACCGAGGGGATGGGTTTTCCTGAGCTGTTCTGGGTGTGCCGACCCCAAGGGGTAACTGGAGCAAGGGGACACAAAAACAGACACGGGGAAGGATGGGACCCTCTTCAGGTCCTTCCAAGGGCTGTCTCAAAGACCAAGATCGCACCCTAGGGGAGGGGTTAGCTCCAGAGTTAATTTATGTTTGTAGGCTCCTTCTGTGAGTGTGCTTCCAGTTGTGTAACTCAGCCCTGTGCTGTGAGTTTATCCTGAGACGTGTTTGAAGTAAAAGCTCTGATGAATCTGTCAGGCACAAAGTGCTCTGCCTTCCTCAGAGCAGCACACTGGAGCTGCAACCCACTGAAGTACTTGCAAACCGAGCCAGACCCGAGGGCCACACAGGCTGGGATGCACCTCTTGTTACAAGAGTTGAGAGGAACCTCCTGTCCCTGTCCCTGTCCCTGTCCCTGTCCCTGTCCCTGTCCCTGTCCCTGTCCCTTTCCCTGTCCCTTTCCTTGTCCCTTTCCTTGTCCCTGTCCCTGTCCCTGCCCTGTCCCTGTCCCTTTCCCTGTCCCTTTCCTTGTCCCTTTCCCTGTCCCTTTCCCTGTCCCTTTCCCTGTCCATCCCTGTCCCTGCCCTGTCCCTGTCCCTGTCCCTTTCCTTGTCCCTTTCCTTGTCCCTTTCCTTGTCCCTTTCCCTGTCCCTGCCCTGTCCCTGTCCCTTTCCTTGCCCCTGTCCCTGCCCCCGCCCCTGTCCCCATCCCTGTCCCTGTCCCTTTCCCTGTCCCTGTCCCTGTCCCTGTCCCTGTCCCTGTCCCTGTCCCTTTCCCTGTCCCTTTCCTTGTCCCTTTCCTTGTCCCTGTCCCTGTCCCTGCCCTGTCCCTGTCCCTGTCCCTGTCCCCGCCCCTGTCCCCGCTGTCCCCCGCTCCGGGCTCTCACAGCCCAGGCGCTGTGCCTGGAGCCTCTCTGTTTGCGGAGCTCCGGGAGGAGGAAGCCCTGGTAGGCCCGGGAGCTGCCGGCCAAGCCCGTGGCAGTTCTGGGTCTCTCTGCTGCTCTGTGGGGAACGAGATCCATTTTTAATGCTGCATCCTGTCGGGAGGGACACGGGAGCTGCTGTCGCATCCTGGCCGGGAGGGGCACTTGGAGCCGGGGGATGCCCGGGGGATGCCCGAGGGATGCCCGGGGGATGCTCGGGGGATACCGGGGGGATGCCCGGGGGATGCCCGGGGGGTGCCCGGGGGAGGCCCGAGGGCTGCCCGGGGGAT